>JABJVO010000020.1:10388806-10407223 GCA_026770805.1 Boulengeromyrus knoepffleri | reverse complement strand
ATACCTCCTGAATCCCATCTGCACTTGTCAAAAAAGGTTCTTGGCACTAGGCCTAAATGTCCAGGTGACATGCAACCGTCAAGGACTTCTTACAGACTTTGTCTCCGAATGGCCTGGGAGGACACATGATGCTTAAATCTTGTCCTATTTTGGAGTGTGTCACATGGCAAAGGATGGTGCGACTGGTGGTTGGTTATTGGGAGACAGCAGGTATTCTCCTAGCAAATACCTACTGATTCCAGTGTTGAATCCCCAAGCTGTGACTGAGGGGAGGTATTACACCACACACCAAAGAACATACACTGCTTCAGAGTAGTGTTGTAGTACTGGAGACCGGTCTCGAGTACTGGAGACCACTTTTCTACGGCCTTAGTCACATCTCTGTCTTGTCTCGGACATAGAGGACTCGAGGTTTTATTTCAAGACCTCTCATCAATATGCCTCAGTATTTATCACAATGGCTTAATATTCATCTGTTTAACTATTAGAACCAGACAAATGCGAAATGTGTTAATTTCGACCCTGTTAATCTCAGGTTCGTAACTTTGGATAGGTATAATGCACAGACACGAATCACGACTCTTTGCAAACGAGAGAACTTACTCCATCTGGTAGTACTCTTTTGGGGAAAAAAAATAGAATTTATTTAGTATAAGCCTATAAATAAAAGGATAGAGAAAGACTCAAAAATGGGCTGGACTTCTACTAGAAATTGCGGCAAAACACAACATTCTATTTATTAGGAAGACAATTACTTGATATTTTCCACAATATTTATTCACAAAAGTTTGTATATGTATGTTAATGTAAACACAATGACGTGCTACAGCGCTGGTTTGTTGTTTGAGGTTAAAATACCGAATAAAAGTTTCCATCTCAAATTTCACTTTACCAAATATAGTGTATATAGGTGAAAAACCGATAGTGATAAACATTCGGCATTAGGCCCTAAAACCATCTTTTATGTCTGTTTATCCAGTAGATCATAAACTAAACAATGGTTTTCTATTTCAATTTCTTTCAGTGTTGTTAAGTAACAAATAAAAAATATAAAACCATGCATTGTTGTCTATTAGATAACTTAAACAAGTTACCAAATGGATGCAAAACCAAAGTTATTCATTTTAAAATGCAAGCAATAAGGTGTGTCACTTGAAGAAAATGTTACATTTGTATGGAAACATTTATATGGTTCAAATTATACTGTGATTGGTCCCTGCCTTGGTCTTGGTCTTGTCTTGGACTCAGTACACTCTGGTCTTGGTACTGACTCAGTCTCGGTTTAGGTGGTCTTCACTACATCACTACTGTGTGCTTTGGGCGTGTGGATGATGTGATTCTGGTGCCTACACAAGTCAAATGGGAGCTCTAAAGTTTCCCCCTGAATGTTGCTGTGCTGTTCTTGTTGTGTATAGTATGCTGCACAACATCGCAGTATTATTTTATTAAAATATAATTTTGACCACCTCATCCATAAGCTGTTTTAACAATTCTTTTAAGAAGTGTAACTTCCTTTTCGTATTGCTGCTCACCATTGCGTTTTGTTTACAAGGAAGCAACATCACATTTTCAGCCCATTTTTATATTTTCAACAAATAGGTTAATTTGTTTTGTTCTTAATTTTGGTCGCTTTTGTGTGTTGCTATTTAGTTTATTGTTTTTTGCAGTTACATATGTCTGGTGTTACAGTCGTAAGATATTTAAATATTGAAATACATGGGATTGATGTTCCTTGTTATCAAGTCTGTGCTTTTCTTACATGGAGGCTGGGGAGGAACCAATAACGTACTACTTAAAGTTTGTTCATTAATTCTGAAATGACAAAGGATTTTGGGAAACACTCGTGAATCACACTCATTCTTTACCTACCTCATTCGTTATTTATTCGTTAAAACGTAATAGAAGAGAATTGTGCGTGATGTAACAGAACAAAATATTGTGTGATATAATACATCAGAATATGCATGCCTGATGTAACAGAAAGCATGTGATGTCACAGAATAATGTGTGATGTAATAAAATATGTATGTGTGGAGTAATAGAACGGAATGATGTGTAATATAATACAAGTTCTATGTAATTTTATATGTACCACTATAGATTCTAGGGCATATGTGGGGGAAACAGTGTATCCACAAGCCAAAAAGAATGTATGTCGAGATCACTCCCAGCAGGCATTGTGGCTGGGCAGCAGCAGTACGGAGATGGCTCTGTTGCATTGGGTGGTGCAGTCTCAGCTACGGTGGCCTGTGTGACAGCCTGACCAGCCCACAGGTCTGATGGCAGAGGCTTGTCTATGATGGCTTTATGGGGCCCGTGTGGGTCATAAACAAGGGCCTCGCAAGCCAGCACTAAGACTCCTTACTGGGCGGCAGCCTCATTTCAAGGGTGCTTTGATTTTAAGTCCTGGCTGTGAAAGTGATTTAGCCGGCAAGCATGGGAATTCCCATGTGACTGACTGCTGGCCAATAACATTTTTTTTATGTCATACATGCTTATATTCTTATCCGATTAAAAGGCAGACTGCTGATTTATGAGTTATGATAATGCTCTTTGACCCCAACCTGGCGAATAATAAAGACAAACGTTTTGTCAATATTTATTTTTAATATAAACGATGCCTGTGGCTGTTGGTGAAGGCCAGCGCTAACACCTGCGTTTGGGAAAAGCCACGTAGTGATGGCAGAGTTGGCACGCTAAATATTTTCTCTTTTGTTTCGCGCAATAATGCTCCATAAATAAATGATACACTCAAATCCAAAGGCTAACAGCAGTTTTCAGTGCCTGTGCTGTCCGTTTTCTCCCTGTTCTCTGTACCACAATCATTACTGCATGTCTTGATGGGTGGTTATTGGTTCATACTTGTATGACATGGGTTTGGCTGGAAACTAAATTGGTAGCTTATTATAAAGCTAACAAACAAACATTTAGCATGGCAACAGCACATTTATGTGAAACCATTTATCAGCCGTTTACATGGCAGGTATCACTCTGTAGTGGTTACTAAGAACAACGGGGGGAATTACATAATGACCATGGATTTGCATTATTTTACTGTTCATGACCATGCGTAGGAGAAGCAGGAATGGAAAATGGATGGATGGATTTTAAGATGATGTAATATGTTTGCAATATCCGCAGGAACAGCGTGTGATGATTTAGGGCATGGGTGTCAAACTCCAGTCCTGGGGGGCCAGAGCCCTGCACAGTTTATGGTTTACCCTCGTTTAACACACCTGACTCAACTCCTTGTGCTAATTACAACACAGCTCTTTAGCTGAATCATTTGTGGTAGAATAGGAAAGAATTAAGCTACGAAGGGCTCCGGCCCCCCAGGACTGGAGTTTGACACCCCTGATTTAGGACAAAAGCATTTCACCTACCCTTGCTGAACATTTGATTAGATTTATCATTGCTGTTCTTCTTATTTATTTACTTTTGTTGATGTAAAACATCTATTTTGGTCATGTTTTTAGATGCAGTTAGGTGTTATCAGAGCTTCATGAATAATAAAAAATAACCTTTGGTAATAAATATAATTTGATCAAATTGACTCTTTACCGTGGTTTGTGGGTAGGTTAGATAACAGTAACATTTTGAAACAGTAGATCGCCTCCCTTCATGGACCCAGTGTGATTTTGCTGAAAGTTGCTCTTTTTATAAATTTGTCTACGTTCTTGTTCACAGTTGGGTTGACCTCAGTATCTTCAGGAAACCTCTAATGGACCAGAACACATTTAATATTAAGCATCGAGTGTCAAAGTTCTGCACAGACCAAAACAATCCCTCAGGCGACAGTCGCTAGAAGCAGCCCTGCTTTCTAATGCAAAAAGACGATGCTGCAGCTGCCTGACCCCTCTCCCCCTTACTTTCTCTGCATTACTGCTCCACAGCTTCCTATTTATGCATTTAAACTAGCGACGAGATGCTGGGCCTAGATACCTCGCACGCACGTCTAGGGTGAGGGGACTGACCCACACATGCGACATTAATCATGTATGGAAGCAGGAGCGATGGCCCCTGAGATGTGGGCTGGGAGTACAGTGAAAGCGAGCCGCGGCACATGCGCATGCAGGCTGCATGGCTGGTTGCGAGGGGGCCACAGCTGAGACAGCTTCACATAACTCCCTAATCGGATCTTCATGCCTGGCAAGTGATAGTGTTCCGGTAAACTTGGTAGGTCATGCTCATTTCGTTTTCTCAAGTCATGATCCGTACTGGGCAGCGTCCATTCCACTGTAAATGTGAGTGTTTCCTCTCTTCAGGGTCTTCGGGGATTCCCGTGTTCTATATGTGCCTTCCGTGCTGACTGTCTTGGATGCTTACAACATGTTACATGTGTGTGGAATTTACATGTGCATGACCTGAGCAGAACACTGCAGAAGACTATGGGTTTTCAAATAAAGCCATTAACAATGATTGGAAATAGGTTCCTGACAGGAGCTCAAATTAACTCCTACTTATTGTGCAAATAAGCAAACGGAACACTGACATTTACTGACACCTTTTGCTGCATCTCTCATTAAAGAGAATAATCACAGTAATTTTATCTGTTTAATTTGCTTTGCATTATTCAGTGATATCTAAAAAAAAAAAGAACACTGGAAATGGCACGTGGCAGTTGGCCTGAGATTCTGACACATTAGTGTTTCTATGGCCCAATGGAAACTTATCCTCCGTACTGTAGTTTGGATGGGATTTTATTTAAAACAATGTGCCTCATTGTGTCCCCAGTATGATGCTGATCTGCTGAAAGTGCCGTCACTGGAAAACATCTAACCTCATTTGGAAATGATCATCAGATCAGGAAATTCTACAGGGTTTTGTAGAACAGTTCTGCTAGGGCAGACAAATGTATTTTATATATCTTTTAATACTTTAAACACATCTACATTATATGAATTTTCTTAAATGTCTAATAGGCTTTCATTATTGATGTTTATCAAAGATTCATTACCTCATTTTATTTACAGCTGCTACTTATTTGAATATTTTATTTGACGCTAATAAAATTAAAGAATAATGAAAACTCTTATGGTAAAATTCCCTGCTGACCAAACAGTAGATACAGTAACACAAATCTGCCTTTGGAAGCTGGGAAACAGCACTGTGAGGGACATGGCAGAATCAGCCATTGATATATTTAGCTTCTTTATGAAGAGCAATTAAATCATTGTTGCTATTAATCACTGTCCTCATTAAAGACAGAAATCTATTCACTTTTTTGTTATTAATTTGGACATTTGCTATTAGTTGAAATCTATTTATGGGAAAGGAATTCATTGGTGTCATGACCTTATCAAAATCCATAGTGTGTGGCCTGATGTCTATCTTAAAACCTGACGTAGGTGTTTCACTCTTCACAAAATGCACAAATTCAGGGTGACATTGATGGTCCTAAATCAGCGTGTGACAGTCCATGTCATATTAACACAGCAGCTAACCAAACCAGCTAAAAACCAGTTTACATACAGCATATACAGACAGCTGGCTGCAGGCAGATATAAATCTCTTGCATGTAAAGGGATCATGAAGATTTCACAAAAAACTTTCACATGAAAGCAACAGTTGTAAGAGTGGATAAAGAAAATGAACAGAGTATATAGTGCAATTTGTCTCCCTGACTGTCCATTCCAAGTTATTTAACTAAGAGTTAATAAAGTACATTAAAAATATGAACTATAAGTTAGTAAATTATTGCTACTCCAAAGCACATGCTAGGATTTGGAGCAGCAGGTGCCTGAACATTTTAGGATCTGCGTCTTTCACTCAATTCAGGTTGCAAACATGCTGGATGCAATTAATGCCCATCTGTATTTTTATATTTTCATTTGTACAAATGATATTTTTAAAAATGCCAGCCTTCACTAATGAATTTCAGGGCTTATTCATTTTTCCATCACATTTTCTGCAGTATCTGTTTCCATCATACATCTGCAGCTATTATTTAGCAATTATCAATTATTCATAAGTCAAAGCCCACTGGCATTACAGCTGTATGGCAGATTTTGCTCTGAAAATTGACTTTAATTTGAATTACCATTTAACAAGTAGAACACGAGGCAATAATTTCCTTAATTATTTTTTTCATTTAAATTTTTAAGGCTTTTTTTGTTGCCTCTTCCTGCTTATGAAAGTGAAATCAATGAGCAAAGAATTCCTTTATGTGGTCCTGTGTGAGTGAACTTGTGTGTTTGCATGCGGCTGTGTTTGCAGCTTTGTGAGTGAGATTGCAGGGTGCGCAATGCCGGGGCCTCACACCCCCCAATTTGTCAGTCCTCCAGGTTTCCCCCCTAGGTTCTGTGACATGTGGTTTAGCTGATTCGTGTCGCTAGATTGCTGCTTGAGAGTGTTGCTCTGCGATCGGCACATGCTGCCACCTGCCCGCTGCTTCCTGGGATCACCTCCAGACTCACTGCAGTGTCCAGCAGTGGACATGCACCGAAGACCAGGCTGTGCCTGACCTTACACCCTATGCTTCCTGAGAGAGGTTATGGAGCACTGCCAACCTCACTTGACTAGCAGTTACTGAATCCATCCATCCATCCATCTTCCATTCCACATATCCAGTGCAGGGTCACTGTCACCCTGCAGCCTATCCTAGAAGGCACAGGGGACCATCCTCTCACACTCATTCTCAAGCCCACCTAATGCAATGGCTGTGGTGGTACCTGGGCCCACCCATTCAGCATTCACAGCGAGCAATACAGAGCGATAAAATGATGGTGTCCGACGGGTATTTGCGTGCGTAGTTAGATCAATCGGCAGAATTGTACTGGTGAGAGGCAAATAGATTTTCCTTTGTCTTTGTTCATTTGCTCTTAGTAATGCCACCGGTCATTTAAAAACTGAAAAAATATGTAGCAAATATGCAGTACTGAAGTCTGCCGTGTGACACTGTCACCAAGTGAATTATTATGGGACTGGTCCACCTGATTTTCTGCCGACCCACCCACGCTAACATTTCTGGCTGCGCTACTGAAGCCTGCACACACAAACACACACCACGGGAAATTTTGAGATGTCAGCTCACCAAACCACAGTTTTCGGTTTGCAGGCGGAGACTGGAGGACCCTGAGGAAACCCCTGTAAACAGACAGGGGAAACACGACAAACCCACACCTACAGAGGCAGGAGTGGTACCGACTGGGCCGCTGTGCCACCGCTTAGAGAAACAGATGGACGCCAAGATCTCAAGTTGCACTCTTAAGTGAAACATACTGTTGAGCGTTCTCTTCTGACACAGTGTATGACCTGTCAGTATTAATGAAAAGGCAGCTGTGTGCAGTGACCTACCAGAGGAACAGAAATTTAAATCTGTTTTATGTGGACACCAGCTTGCCTAGTATCTCATTCCACGACCACGGGTATGATTATGAATTTGGTGAACCATTGTTGCTATAATAGCCTCTCTTCTTTCAAGAGTGCATTTCATTACATGTTGTAACATTGCCGATGGGTTTACTCCTGCCATTCAGGTTGGGTATTGATGCCGTACGATCGGGTCCATTACTTTAGGTTTGTGTGGCAAAAAAAACCAGGAGCAAGTGAACTTGCTCCTAGATGTTTCTACTGCATAATTACTTCACTTGCTGCTGACCAGGGCAGTTCTAGCTGGGCAGAAATTTGGCAAACTGACTTGTTGGAAGGGTGGCATCCTATGATGGTGCCAAGCAGAAAGTTACTAACCTCTCTAAAACCACCCATTCTGCTGCTAATGTTTGTTGCAGGAATTTTTGTGGCTGTAGTATACTGATTATTTTCTGTTGTTATATTACATCGAATGAGGTTGAGATGTGTATTCGGTGCCTGTATTGTTAGGTTGTTTGGTGGAATGGGATGTTGAGAGTGTGCTGTGGAGAAATATGGAATCAGTTGAAGCTTGTTACACTGTTGTGAAGAATAAACGCTATAATTTTAGCTAATTCTTGGTTCATGATACTACAGTGTCGTTAACTATACATCTGTGCCAGTTTCATTAATTAATAGGGATGCATTTTTTTGTGGAAGTCGAAAGCCGGGGACCAGTCAACACATTTATATAATACATGGTCATACAATCATGGTACATTAATAGAAGTAGGAATACAGATGCTCCTCTACTGACGAATGAGATACGTTCCAAAGGCCGTTCGCAACTTGAAATGTTCGTAAATCGTTATTCAAGATCATTTTAAGGGTATACGCAAGTACAAGAACTAGGATGCTGGGAGTACGCACGCTACGCTGCTGCGCGGCGGGAGTAGCGGCCAGAAGTCGTACTAGGCGGAATTGGCGTGCAGAAAAAAAAATTCATGTTGCGGACAGTGGACGGGAGCCCGATTAACACAATTTGGAATTACAGTCCCCTTCGTTCGTATGTCTGAAAGTTCGTAAGTTCTTAAGTAGAAGAAAGTCTGTATAAAACAATAAGTACCCTGGATGGAAAAATATATGTATCTCATTTTTCCTTTTTTTACCAGACCAGGTCTAACCTTTACTTCAGAGCACCTGCAGCCTTGTGGTCTCTACTGGCTGAATGGAGTGGATCCCCCCACAAACGTGACCTTTGGCACTCAGCTCGTGCACCTTCTTGTATCCAAATCTCACATCTTGGATGGAGCTCACGTTCACCAACATGCCACAAACAGTCAGCTTGCATCATGGAGACGGAGCTGAGAGATTCAAGCGCGTCTGTATGGGAAACATCAAATCTGCGGGCTTCATCCAGGCACTGAATCAGAAAAAAGAAAAACAAAACAAAACTACATCCTCTTTTTTTGTGTGCACTGTGCTAGGGACACAAGCTTCCAGTCACTTAGTGGGGCCTACATCAAGCCTGAGACGATGACAGCTGCCTCAGAGGTGAAGAAGTTGTTTTCTGGGTTTAAATTAAATATAGAGATGGCCAAGCTGTCCCTGATGCGCTATGGTGCTACTGTCTGCACATAATTTATTAAAGATGCATAACCTGAAACCCCATTAACATTTCAGAAAGAGGGCTATTTTCACCTCGCTTTAATGTCCTTTTTTAATGTGGCCTATTCATCCACTGAACAAGCACCAGCGGAGAGCTATTCTTGTGACGTGCACATCTGCCGAGGCTGAGCCATTGCCACCCACGTCACTTTCTATCTGGGCTGCGCTCGATAGAGTTGCGCTCTCAGGTTTCCAGGGCCGAGGGAGCCAGCTAAAGTGCATCCTGCGAACATCAGGTGTCTTCACGGTGCCAAGACGGTGCAGCCAGAGAGCTGTCCACAGCCTTTCCCACAATGCTCTTCCAAAATCCGCTACGTAAGACTGCCATTTTTGTTGAACTTCATGTGTCTTGCTTTTGTTAAGAGACAGAGGGGGAAAAAAGGTGAGCGATTGTTAATACACCCAGACTTTTCAACTAAGGTGTGAAAAATATGTGTTTTATGTGCTTGAAAAGTTTAAATATGTTTAAATATGCGTTTGTATTTTTTCAATCAGGACAAAAGTAATGACTGAATTCTCGTAGACTGATAGCACCGCTAAAAGTCCTTGCTTGATGTGTATTCTGTGTGTTCTAGCTATTGTGCCTCTCATTAGTGGCCTGTCTGGGGATTGATTATTTAAGTCGTAGCATTATGAAAAGGAATACAATTAAAACAACAGAAATGAATCACATAATGTAATTAAGTAATTTTTTTCCATTAGTCCTCGCCAAATTAAATTGGACGTCGCTGTCGCCAACCTGTCAATGGATTTATCTGCAAGGCTTAAATAATGAACAGGCATGGCGATGCTCCATGGTGGGTAAAGACGTGGCTCCTTGTTTTATCAGCTCGCACGCTGATGCTTTCTTTTTTAGCCTTAACGAGCCTTAAGCGCTGCAGGACTGCCTCTGCATGCCGTTTGCTAATCCTGCCGTATCTGACCAAAGACTAGACCGGGGAGTGACCCAGAAAAAAGTGGACAGACGTGGTCAACGCGTAGAGGCCTCGCCGCCTGACTCAAACGAGGGCATCATTCTATCACAAGTCCGTGTTTCTGAGTCCCACCTGTCAGATGCCTGAGGAGGCTCAGAGCATCTGCTGGTGTAACCCAACACCCCGCAAAGCCATTATCCTCCTGAAATATGCTTTTATATCTGTTCTTATCAGCAGTGAGAGAAAGAGCTTCTCCAGTAGCGGTGTGGATGCAGACTGCAGCTAGGACCTCTTTTTATCTGAGAAATATTGCATGGGAACTTCTCAGGGGGGTGCTGACCTCACCACCGGGAGAGAGTCGGTCGGTGGGCTGCCAAATCTGTCCCATCTCGGTCTCTCAGGATTGTTGAAAGGCCTGGGGTCAAGGGTCAAATCTTTGCAAGATGGCAACTGCAGTTTGATATGTGGCTATGTGAGCCCTGACCAGTTCATTGTTCTCCTCCGTCTGACATTATGGTGTAATATAAGACTGGTACATTCACTGACCTTATTTCATGTTTCACTTGACTTGTGAAGTCATTTTCTCACTAATGTGTAGGCTGGAAAGAGACTCCTAGGCATGGCAGACATGAAACAGAATAAACATAATATATAATAGCAAAACATAATAATAATAGTGAAAAATAATTGGATTACCCATGAATTGATTCCTTATCGTGGTGGAATGGTTTGTGCATCTCTGTGATCTTAGAGGTATGTTGTCAGGGGAAATTGCCTCTAGTAGGGTCTCCCAAGGCAAATTTGTCCTAAGTGAGCAGCTGGACCAAGTGAGGTTCAAAAATCCTTTTGAAGGCAAAGTATAAGGACCATGTAACCTCTAGGTTGACTGGGGCCCCTCCCTGAAGGGGGGCTGTTGGTCTGGAGCACATATTAGTCGAATATCTACCCATGGGCCCCAACCCTGCAGAGCCTGAAAGAGTTACATGAGTCCGCACTCTCGTGAGCCTACCACCAGCAGGGGGCACTGTGGAGTCCGGTGCAATATGGATGGAGTGGTAGTCGAAGGCAGGGGTCTGATCATCAGCTGCCAAAACTGACTTTAGGGACATGGAATGTAACCTCTCTGATGGGAAAGGACCCTGAGCTGGTGCTGGAGGTAGAGAGATACTTACTATATAGACAAGCTCACCTCAATGTACAGTGCAGTTTCTCAAACCAAACTTTTGAAGAGGGGCTGGACTCTATTCCACTCTGCAGTTCCCCTGAGTGAGAGGCGCCGGGCACATCCATGCTGTTGTGGTAGGCAGGTGTGAGAGAGAGTGTGAGATGATGTTCTCCTTTTTTGTGCCCTTTGTCTCCTGAGAGAGGGCAGGTTTACTTATGCAGTGAGCACCAGTTCATAGTATCCAGCCTTCTCGGTGACCTTGGACAGGATGCTGGAAAGCGGACTTTACCGCTCACGTGGGTAATGACAGTGAATCCTGGGGAGGGGGGGTGCTAACCACAGTTTGTCCAAACCAAACATCATGTGTGAGCATAAGGGTGTTTATAAGTATACTTGGCACCAGAGCACCCTAAGCTTCAGCTTGATGATTGATTTTGTAATCATATTTTCAGATCTGTGACCGTACGTCTTGGATACTCAGATGAAGAGAGAAACTGAGTTATCAACTGATCGCCACATGGTGGTGGGTTGGATCACATGGTGGGGAAAAAGCCGGATAGACCTGGTAGACCAAAACATAATTAAGGTGTGCTGGGAGCATCTGGCAGAGGCAGTCAGGATGAAAAAGGAGGCCTTCTGAACTTGGTTAGCTTGTGGGACGCCCAAAGCAGCTGACAGGTATCGGCAGGCCAAGTGGAATTCGGCATTGGCAGTTACTAAAGCAAAAACTTGGATGTGGGAGGAATTCGGTAAGGCCATGGAAAAATGACTTTTAGTCGGCCATGAGGAGATTCTGGCAAACCATCAGGTGACTCAGGAGGGAGAAGCAGGGCTTTACCCATGTTGTTTACAGGAGGGTTCAGGCGCTGTTGACCTCAACTGGGGATGTAGTCAGGAGGTGGAAGGAATACTTCAAGGACCTCCTGAATCCCACTGACATGCCTTCCTTGGAGGAAATAGAGTTAGATGACTCACCCTTCACTAGGGCACTGAAGTATTCAAAAACCGCTTTGGTGGTAAGGCTCTGGGGGTGGGTGAGATTCGCCCTGAGGTCTTGAAAGCTCTTGATGTTGTTGGGCCGTCTTGACTAACATGCCTCTTCAACATTGCATGGAGATCGGCAACAGTGCCTTTGGATTGGCAGACTGGGGCGATCCAGGGGGATCATACTCCCAAGCTTCCCTGGGAAGCTCTATGCCAGCATACTGGAGAGGAGGGTCCATCCATTGGCTAAACCTTGGATCTAGGAGAAACAAGGTAGACTCCATCTTAGTCATGGAACATTGTACTAGTTTTGTACCTTCCAAGGATACTGGAGGGTTTGTAGCAGTTTGCCCATCCAGTCTATGTTTTGTAGTCTTGGGATCCTTCCTGTTAGCATACTCCATGTTAAATCACAGTATGGCCTGTTAGCATACTCTGTGTTAAATCACAGTATGGCCTCTATTACAGGGGTATGGATCAACAACTATATTTTTTATAGACATGGTCATTTTCCAAATAATTTTATTCAGCTTTATTGGAACACCATGGTACTCGAATCCCCACCTCCTCAAAATGTCTATAGTACGAACAGTACCTTCCAGTTATCTGGGGAGGAGGGGGGTTCCATCCTAGGGACCACACACACACACACACACATTGACTGGACACTGCTTCAACAAACTGCATGATTTTGGACCACAAAAGGAATCATATCATGGGAAGACAAATAGAACAGACAAACACACACAAGGACAGGGTCCAAACCCCAGCTGGAGGTGTGGGTGATAGAACACACAAACTGCACACACAGGGACAGGGACAGGGTCCAAACCCCAGCTGGAGGTGTGGGTGATAGAACACACAAACTGCACACACAGGGACAGGGTCCAAACCCCAGCTGGAGGTGTGGGTGATAGAACACACAAACTGTACACACAGGGACACGGACAGGATTCAAACACCCCCACCTCCAGGGCTTCATGTCTTTGTCTTGTCTTCATCTGATACTTGGGTTCCAGCAGATATTTCTTTTCCCAAAGACAGGAAAACAAATTAATACTTTTAATTCAGTATTTTACATTCCACCAAATTCAGCACTTACATCAATGTACATCTAAACCATTTCCATGGTTGCACCTGCCCAGCTGGAGCTAAATGTCAGGATCTCTTATATCAAACTCTCTGAGTGAAGAATAAAATCTCCCTATAGGAACAACAATAACATAATTTCTTATTTTGCATTTTCATCAAAACAGTTTTTGTCAAACGGACACTGTACTTGAAGCAACATGATCAGGTGCACTATCAATGGACTGAACTGACACATGTTGGGAGATTTTCTCAAAGCTATTTTTCCTGGCTGCTAGAGTTGCTTCATGTTTCACACTCACTTAATACTGTAATGACATGCATTTATAAATGCTCTATGAAATTCAAAGGCTAAAAAAATGATTGCAGTTGGCTGAAACTGATTTGCACCCGGCCTGCTGTTGGCTTTCAAATAAGCCATCAATTAAGATTTTAACTCTCCTGGTTTGCTGCCATCATGATATACAGCCATGCCTGCTTTTTTCCTGGAGTAACATGCAATGACGATGCAGCTGAATGGTCACGACGATGATCGTAGCCCAAACCAAGACACTGCAGTCCAAGACTAAGAAGAGGAGACTTTAATTAAGCACATTGACAAAAATTTATTTTAATATACGGCTTGGTTATAAAAATAAAATAAATTTATGGTATATTTGGTAGGTTGTTCTGTGGTCTCCTACCTACCTCCAGGCCTATGGGCTATTCTTTAGATGCATCGGTGTCTCTGAATTGACCATTAAGGGGGAGAATGTGTGTCCCGCCCAAACAGTACTGTGCCTTGTACATCATGGGACAAGCTCCAGGCTTGCATTGGTTAAGCATTTATGGAAAACTAGTGCGTGCAGACAGGGCTGGGCTGGGATTAAAAACGGACCCTGAACTTCGAGGTCCCCCGCGATGAATTTTGTATGTCCGAGATTGCATTTCATGCAAAACATTAGGGCTGCAAAAAACGATTATCTTTTAATTGTGATGGTGTGACAAACTAATCAATTAGTTGGGCCAAAACGCAGGATATAGAGAAAAGTACAAATGTTTTATTTAAAAAAAAAAAAACACCAAGAGGTATGTTTAAGTCGCAGTTGTAATGAAAACTTTTTACAGTGCAAAAGTGCCATATAAACAATGCTCTACTGTCTCTGCCATAAATAGCTTACTAACGATTGTACGTTATACCACACTTTGATTGTGGTTGATTTTGATGGTATTTTCAAAAGCAATGATATTCCGGCAATTTCAGATTGCACTGCTTATATTTGTGTTTGTTGTAGTACATCTGCCCTCTGCCATAAAGGCACATGGAAAAGTGAAGTATCAGCTAAATTTAACATGCCATTATTAACGTTGTTAGGCGGTGATCTCATTGTGTGCAGTTTACCAGTCAATGACAACATTTATCGTCAATTACTTTTATTACCAATTATTATCGTTATTGCCGCCCTACAAAACACACAAGCAGATGCACACACGCAAAACTGTTCTCTGATTTTTATTCCATTATTTTGAAGTGCACTATTGTTTATGCTATTTTTTATTTATAATATGGAGGCACTGGGGCAAAGATATTATTTGAGAGTTTGCAAACAATGATTAGCATGAGGTTACAATAATATCACACAAGGGAATGATAAAGTTTGCTTCTGGAAATGTATAACTCAATGTATTATGTCATGTGATATGCCTACCTACATGGTTAGTGTGCAGAAAAGCATGACATGAAGCTGCTTAAATATGACTGAATGTGCGTTGATTTGGTTATACACAATGGATAATTTGGACAGAGTTCAGACAGGGCTTCAAAGCGGACTGAGGATGCAAGTTAGACATCACTCTTTTGTCGGTGGAAATCATCTCCAATTTTAATCACAGAGACTCAAATGTTAACATGGCCAAAGGGAATGTAAGAATTTTGTTTGCAGTCTATGGGGTGTATTATGATGCGATGATAATTTGTTATCTAAGATATCTTCAATGCAGGGGCCAGCTGCCAGGAAAAGCCCAACACTCTGCTGGAATATCATGCCTATGCACCTCTGGGTCGCAGTCTGTCACACTGCTTTCATTATCCAGTCTCATTGTATTACTTCTTATTAAGGCACGTTTCAAACAGAAAGTAATTTCAGAGCCCCATCTAATCACCTCCCATTCAAACACCGCACTGCGGCTCAAGGGCGTTTGATGGTCGTAGCTACATAATGTAACGGCGGTCAGAGCAGAGGTACGGTGCTCTCTGCGACTGACTCCGGGCTGTTTCATATTCGTGCTTCCCAGCGATTCCTAATCGCTCGCTACAACCCAACCTTCTGCATAGAGGCCATGTTGTGCAGTGGGGAGGTGCTGGAACAAGGTACTGGGGAGAGAAGCGCAACTAAGATGGCTACTTCAGCATTTGATAACAACACAGGGATCACGGTGTCACAACAACACAAGTGATCAGCCAAGCCCCACATCCTGAAAGAGATGCCACTACTGTATATCTTCAACATCAATGAGGATGATCCATAGAACTTCCATGAAATATCAGCACGTCCTGGGAGGACGCTGTGCTTGCTGATTGTGAGGATGCTAAAATTAGGGGCGGCATTGAGAGGCACACCAGAATGACTAAAGAAAATGTATGAAAATGATGTAATTGAAATAGGGCATAGCTGTTTGTATTTTTATAGAAATACATAGTGTCTCATATATGGCTATTAATCTCCTTTGGTTGCTATATGCTATTGTATATACAGCACAGTCTGTGTCTCAGTCCTGCCCTTGCTCTGTGTAGGCGGACTTTGGATGTTCTCCCTGTGTTTTCTCCAGAGGTCGCTCATCTCCTGTAGTCCAAGACAGGCAGTTGGGTGAATTGCGGCTGGATCAAACTTACTGTGGATGTGCTATGGTGATATAATTTCATCAGTGAGGTCGGGTGTGGAGAGCGCATTGGGGGGGCACGAGAGCACATACCACTCAAAAACTGAAACAACGCACATGGATCTTTCAGTCAGGTGAACTTGCCTCGATTGTTCAGTGGGAAAAGTAGCGGGAAGTCAGAAAGGAGATCGGACCGAAGATTGTATATGAACACCATTTCTACCCAAACATGGCTGGAAGACTGAAAGAGAGGTTAGCTGAGGAAGTCCATCAAAACCGGCATTTATTGTCATGATCGGCTCGTCCGTGTTCTCGGCTGTTTCTAGTTGTTGTCAATTGTTTTTCTGTATTTAGTGCTTCCTTGTCTGTCTTACCCCTGTTCCAGTCATTGACGGTGGTACGCGATTAATCCTGTGCTTGGTGATTTCCCCAAATAAACCCCCTGTTACCCCACTTCACGGTGTTTTGTTGTGCTTCCCTGGACGCAATCCATAACATTTATATGATTCCCCGCTATGGTCTTGTAAACTAAAGTAAAATACAGTGGTACCTCAGTTCTCAAACTCATTAGAACTCGAATTTCTTAAAAGTCGAACCAACCAGTTCGAAAAAAAATTACCTAGAACTCGATCTGAATCTCAGAAGTCAAACCATGAACGAGTTCTGAGGCACCACTGTACATGCTTGCAACTGCAACATCGTATACCTGCCTTTGTCCATGCATTCTGTAAGTGCATATTGCATGGTTAGTTTTAGTAAAATTATAATTTTTAATGTAACATCCAGACCACGATTCATAAATTAGCAGCTTTGCTCCATAGTGCCACCCTAGGCCTGGCCTCAAAGTACATGATACCTGGCGCCTTGGCGCAAGTAAGTGTGAACATTCAGGAATGCGGCTGGTGCATTACTACTTCTTCTGTCGTACTGATTCAGACACCTACCATATCATCCAACTAACAGCGTTTACTTAATCCACATTTGCTTACTCATCCTGTGCATTTCCAGTACAATGTTATAAATTATCACTCCAGCAAATATTAATGATGTGCATGATGTCTAATGCAAGCAAAATTAATTGCATTTCTCTATGCTGTAGCTTAGTCGCCTCATTTTGCTTGGCTGCCAGCAGGCTGTGCTGTGGTTGAAGACATGCAATGAAAAGGTTATCATGTGACGTCTCAAGATTAGCCCTTCTCCTTCATCGAAATGACTTGGTTTAAATTCCTTGTATCAATAAGCAGAAAAAGGTGTCAAATTGTAAAAAGTGCACATATAATACTTCTGTGCAATTCAAAATAAGATAAGCAAATTACATAATAATAATAATAATAATAATAATAATAATAATAATAATAATGACACAAACGAATAAGAAAAATATGCAAATTAAATGGACCAAATTAAAAGTCCAGCAACAGGTTCTTGGACCTGATCTGTTTTGAAAGAGATTTTATAAGCATAATAATAGATCTGCCAATCAAAGGTTAGTGATTTAAAGCCTCATATTAAATCTAGGCTCTACAAAAATATAAAATGGACTCAGGTGAAGTATTTACACACGAGGCTGAAGTGTGAGGATAAATTAGACTTCAGCCCCAATTTGGGGATAAATAAGCAGGCTGTAATCTGTAGAAGGCATTGCTCTGGATGGTCTTTAAACTGGGCACGGACATCAAAGAACCAGCTGGACCTTGAGGGGAAGATTTTAACCTTGGCGTCTGGTGTAAATCCAAAATGTATTACAGAGGCTGTCATGCCACTTCCCAACTGGAACCCAGTGGCTTAATAAACCGAAATGAGAAATCAAAGAAAGTCGTTGTCAGCCTCCGCCCTGCTCAGGCACAGACAGGCATGATGATGGGAGAATTATGATTTTTCATCCGATCAACAGGTCAAGGGTACCATGTCATTCTGCAAGAGCTGAACAAATTAATGACTAAGGATTCTGCGGCGATGACACATCCTTGGAGATGACTGGGCTCTTACATGTCTCCTTGGAAACCTGCATAACATCTGTGCCAAAACTGTGCAAGCTTTGGGTAACGCCGATGTGCAGGAACGGTCTGTTCATTGGTTTTCATGCCTATTATCCAGTGAAGAACCTCGGATACTGGAAAGTGAACGGATGAGCAGGACGTGGGAAGTGGACAAAGGAACCGGGCCATTTAATTGGCTGAGATGGGCAGGTAGATAACATACCTGGAATATTACTTCTAGACACCCTCTACATAACAGTACAAACTTATTTTATACTGATGAATAGAGAAACATGCCCCTGACTCCATTCCTTCTCCTAAACATCCACTACCTTCCAGTGTCACAAACCCTTAATGTGTTAATATCCCTGGAATGACTGATATAGCTCTAGGACCTTGGTGTGTATGTTGATGCTTCCATGTCTCATTCTCGCCAGTGCGGGGAAGCAATAAAAAAGGCCAATAGGAT
>JABJVO010000020.1:10365111-10377687 GCA_026770805.1 Boulengeromyrus knoepffleri | reverse complement strand
CACACACACACACACACACACAGTCCACTTCTTCATATCTTTATGGGGACTCTCCAATTATTTCTATGGGCATACCATAATCTTGACAATGACAACCTTAACCTCTACGCAGCCCTAACCTTAACCATAAGTAACCAAAGAAAATATTTGCATTTTTAGATTTTTTGTGACGAGTTTTTATCACATTGTGGGGACATTTGGGTACCTATGCATGCACCTGTAAATGGTGGTTAGAGAGTCGTTCTGGTCGTGAGCATTTTGCAGTGGCGAGTGTGATCATGGAGCATTTGAAACAGAGGGACTATCCCACTGCAGTCCAGCATTCACTGCCACTGTTTTAGTGAGAATAGGAAGCCCATCAATCACTCAGTGCCAAAGGCCCACCTGCTCCCCTTGTCTCAGGGAGCTCCTGCCGCCTGATGAATAATGTGCCCCCCCTTTCCGTTTACGCACCAGTGGAGGGTCCTAACCAGGTCTGAGACCTGTTCGGGCCAGTGTTTAACAAGGGTACAGAAATGTGTTGGTTTGCTTTTAGGGTATACTTACTGGGAGTACAAACTCCAGGAATAACACTTAAATGCCAAAGTCATTATCAAACTGACAGGTGCTGCAAGCCACTGGAACACTGCGGAGCAAAACTTTAGTGAAATAAAAAGGTGATACAGGGTTAATACAGTGTGGCACTGCAGCATCAGAACTCCAGCATGTGGATTTGATCCCTAACGCCACTATCTGTGTGTGTGTTTGTGTGTGCGTGGAGTTCACATGTGTTGTGTGGATTTCCTCCAGGTACACTGGTTTCTTCCCAGTGCCTAATAACTGTGCTTTAAGTGAATTGGTGTCTCTTACATACTTGAAGGGGGTGCTGTGCAAAAGACTGGCATCCTGTACTGGTGCTTCACTGTGATCTTCTACTGGATAAAATGGAATGGAAAATGGATGTATGATTACTAAACTCAAGTGCAAAAAAAGAGTACAAAAATGTAAAACCTTCTATACTGAGGGCTTCAAATGAAAGGCAATTTTGTTTTTGCCTTTGCCGACGATTGTGACAAATTCATGAACAGTGATTGAGACGATACCATACAACTGAGGATTAGCATGTTAACGTTAGCAAAGAATGATGCTGGGAAAACCATGGCAACACCAATGGGAAAACAGGGATGAGAGGCGCCGAGCACGCCGTAGGGCGCTATGGCGTGCTGCCAGCGGCCAAGTTTCTGGAGCTGTACGTCTGAGCGCCGACACCATTCTCACTCAAGGGCAGATATAAAGCAGCACGAGAGGAGCAGTACGGAATAATGGGAAGGCCTGTGCCCCCATTCTCCCCTAGCCAGTCTCAACAAGGACGCGTCTCGCTGATAAGTGATCGGGATCATGATGTATGACACAGCAGAGCGACATCACAGGGCGACAGGAAACTGCGACCCGCGTTGTTATGGATACGGACCTCTCTACCACCTGGGAGCGGGTGCTGAGGGCAGGAGCGGCAGGAAGTGTCACTGTCCCTGCTCTTCATATGCCCCCCCTCCCCACCCCCGCACCAAGTCTGGGACGAAAGCCCATCACGGCACTGTGTCTGGTTCCAGCAGCTCACCGACACCCAAAAGGAACCGTCATTCCCCTACAGATGATCTACAGCCAGTATCTTGTTGTAAACAGACCCACAGCACTCATGATGAGGTGCATCCTTAGAATGGTTCCACATCCCTTTACACATCCCGCCACATCCATTTACACATCCCATCAGACATATGTAGCAACCTCGTTAATATGTACTGTCTACATTAACAGTTCAACTAGAAAAGTTTGTATACATGCCCTATAAGAAAATTTGTCAATATTAGATTTTATTTTATTATTCTTTTATTTTATTAGAATGTTTAACGGTGCTCCAATTTGTTTTACACTTCATATTTTATACTTATACTGTACTGTTCTTGTCTTGGTGTCTATGTGTGATTGTGCAGTCGCAAATGTGAGCAGTTTCCTCCGGGATTAATAAAGTCTTCTGATTCTGATTCTGATTCTGATTCTGAGAGGACATGTCATACTATGATAAAGCCACAGAGTGTCATAGAGTGAAACATTTTCCTGCTGTACTTACAGGATAATGAACTTCATTGTGGGTAAGTGCACTAATCACCAGTCCTTCCCCATGGCTTAGGTACCTGGCTTTCCTCAGTAATGCAGGATTAAATATAGCCCTGATTCCAATAATACAGTGTTTCAGTAACGCCTGACAGCACACCCAACTAATTAACATTTCACAAAATGCACATTTTTCAAGTGGCCAAAGCACAAACCACAGTTTTCCCAGTTTCCCAGTTTGATGCCAGTTTGCTATTTTTTACTCAAAGTAGAACAATACTTTCATTTTTTTTCAAAGATATGAATTGAGCTTCAGATTTTCTTGTTTTTGTCCCTCGTCAGCCACGCCACCTATCTGCAGTTTTGTTTAGAAAATATGGCTGGACACAGAGTAGGAGCACATTGATCATTCCTTTAATTTTATTTTGGATGGGGTAGGTGATCTATGCAGTGGTTAGATATCACCTTCCTGATGTCATTACCAGTCCATTACATGTTCCCACCAGTTCAAGACATAGGCAGTGAGTTTATTTGGCATTGTTGTTGCTGTTGCTGTATTTCAGTACCTTCCAGTGGTTCGCAAATCGTTTTTTCAAGGATACAACCAGTTACTTTACATCTTGGGTGTTTTAGAAGATACATGATCAGGATGTGCAGTGATCTGTAGGCATTATAACAACATAATGCTGATGGTTCCTGCAGACCCATTGAAAATCTCAAAGCCGTAACCTGATAACCACGCAGAGCCAGGAACTGTGAAGTGTTTTTTTAGTTATTGGAACATTACCACAGCATACCTGGATGACAGAGACGTTAAAGGTACTATGTGGCCTAATCGTCAGCCAGACGAAAGACGAGGCCCAGCTTATCGCGATGACCAGCTGTGTTAGGGAGAAACACCCCCGGCTGCCATCTCTCCTTTCCAAGAGCGCCGTTACTCGTGCTCACGCTCGTTACCGTCGCAGGGTTAGGGGCCAGACTACATGTGTTCCTGCTTGTGTACGCGGTTCACTTAGCAGCCACCGCTACTCTGCCGTTCGTCTCTATTCTCTATAAATCCTGTTTTTATAATGTCTAATAAGCAACTTATAGCTATCTGCGGCAGGCCCTAATTCGAGGAATCGCACTTTATTAAAAACGTCCGCTTCTGGAAAAGCCTCCTTTTTACGCTTTTGTCTGCCTTCCCCACCACGATCACCCTGTTGTCTCTGCTTGTCAGAAAATATTTGTAACAAAAGCCATGAAGCAGTGAAAAACGCTTTTGTCTTCCTCTGTCATCTTTTCCATTTCTTACTTTCTCTCACTAATTCGATTTTTAAACTATTTTTTATCCCTGTGACCCTGGACCTGGTTAAGCAGTTAGAAGACGGATGGATAAAATATTTTGTTATATGAATATAATGTCACCACAGACTCTGTGACACAGAATGGCAGCCTATTGTGTGGTATAATTTATTGACACATATTATATGTATTAACTGTAATATCAAGAGGATTTTCACTTGCTGTCTCATCTGTCCTTATGGCAGCAGGTAGCCATTTTGAATTGTTAATACTGTCTACCAGCTACTGTCGCTGAAATTATTTTGTTTCATTGTTTTGTTTTCTGGTCAGTTTACAGTTTTACGCCTCACCCACATCCGTGACAGTACACGCGACAGGAACAACTTTGGTGAAGGATATACTCACATGAAGGTCCTAAGCTTCTCTGGTGAATTTCTAGTGAATAGTCAGGGAATGTGAGCAGCATATCAGCAACATTTCAGGCACATTTCCAGTCATAGGTTTTTTTTTTTTGCTGTATTTTCCCCCCTCTGTCCCCACCCAGCATGCAGTGAGCTCGTTTTATACCCTTAGTACAATCAGTCACAGTTGATCAGAGGCCGTTACCCTGTGACCTTGGTCCTCCCTGCACCACTAAAATCTGTAAGTATAAAACAATGCATATTTCTTCAGCTGTTGTGTTAAGAGTTCAGGGTTTTTCCACATATTTCTAAATGACAAACAAGACATTCGTCATAATATCTGTCTAGAAATAGTCATGGAGAAAGAATTCACCCTGCAAATGAATGCAGGTAGATCTTGTGAGATGGCAGTAGATCTTCTGGGGGGGGGGGGAGGACAGGCTACTGCATGGACTAGTAATTGATTTTTAAAGGGGGTAAGTGCTTTTTTAAGGGGGCGGGGTTGGGGGGTGAGAGAGACAGCGAGCTATGTTCCTGCAGTTGCCCTGTCAGTTTGGTTTAGTCACCACCAAAAAGACTGTCTTGGCTGTTTGCTTTGCTCACCCAGCCTGTTACCTCCTGTGGCTACAGAAAACCTCCCTGCTGCAACCTCCTGCCCCTGTGTCTCCGTGTCTCTGAGATCTATTCACTGTTTGGGTCCGGATTCGGTCTACGCACTTTTGGTAAAGGTATGTGTTTTCTGGTTGCTGATGACCTCTGACCTTTGAACAGGACGAAGGTTTGTCAGTTTTCCACCCATTTACAATGCAGACTCAGTCAGTGTCCAGCACCACTGCTGCAGTTTGACTTAAGTGCCTTTACCTAAAGACCCAGTGGTGAAAGGACTATAGCATTTGAATCTGTGACAGTCTAGACTTAATACAGTCCCTGAATACATCTATAGTACATACACAAACAAATATATGAAAAAATATGTATAAGATAAAGTTTGTCAGTAAACAAAAATATTTACTCATTTTATGCCATTTAAATGAAATTGATATATGCTCTCATGTAAAATGGTGATGATATAAAGAATTACCATGTCCAGGATTTCAGCAACAGCAATTTTCAATGAGGCAGTTGATGGTTTCCCACACAAAGTAATCAAAGGGCTTGGAGACAGAGCCAAGTAAACATGCTCGCATTACCAATATATTAAAGCATGGTAGCGTACCTCGATATGCTGAACACCTGACTAAATAGTTGCACCATTGTGAAACAAACTGGCTTTCAATCATTGGTTGAAGTGTTTATGGAAACCCCAAATATTCCAATAATTCAGTAATTAACAGAGGGAAATGTGACAGTGGCAGGATGCTGGAATACTGGACAGAAGCTGAAAACATGCAGTGATTTACCCAGTGATGGACCGACACTCCAAAGCTATACTGTCATCTCTGGGACGTCTATAATACGTCTAACGTATTACATCTCAGTCCTTCTGGAGTCTGCAGCCACTGTGGCATTACAAACACACAACACTGATGGCTCAGAGAGACACGTAGCATAGCACGGACTGCAGACAGTTCTGCTGTCAATACAAATACAGAATACAAATAGTAATAGCATTCGACAGCACTACAGACATGCATGACCCGCTTCAAATAAGGAAATAAGATACCAGTGATCTACATGCTCAGCATGCTTCAGACAATTTCGCAGATATTTATAAGTTTCTTAATCAGAAGTGCTAAAAATGGTAATATGAAGGTCTTCCTCTCTCCTGTCCACCATTATGTCATTACTTTGTTTATTTGCTAACTCACTGTTTATATGCTAACTCCTGGTTGGGAGTGTGTACATTGTTTCAGTTAACAGAACCGCAAAACACTGGATCATTCAGTTGCGCTTGGTTGGTGTCATTATTTGTCTACCACTTCAGCTTCTAACAGTAGAACAGAGCTGGACTGTTCAGATGACCAAGCTGTTCCATTAGCCTGGCAGGCAGCTGAGCCATGGCTGAATTAGAGGATGAGGGACAAAGGTTAATGAATTTCATCTTTAACTTTGAAGCTCATGTCAGCTTTATTACACATTGGGTGACATTTTGACCGATGCAAAAGAAAGGAACCCCCTGTTGCCTTGAGTTGTGTGGCCACCTACAGGAGGGAGGTCAGAGACCTAACTGTAACAATCTGACCTTTAATGTGGACAAGATAATGGAGATCATCGCTGAGTTCAGAAACACCTAAGGCCTTAACTCCACATCATACATCGATGGATCATTCATTGAGAAAACCACCAGCTTCGGGTTCCTGGTTGTCCAGATAACGGGCTCCCTCTCATGGTCTCTAAACATCAGCTGTCTTCTCAAGAAGGCTCAGCAGATATCGCTTTTCCTGAAGATGCTAAAGAGCTTTGTGTTTGCTGTCCAGACACAAAGAGAGCAAAATAGCTTGTAGAGACACTTACACTGGGAATCAATGCAAATAGCCATGACTACCAGTCTCTTCCTCCATAAGCCAATAGTGTCCTATAACCAGCTTCCATAACCACCTAAACAGTAGAAGGTTTTGCTGTTACCTGTAGTAATTTAACCTACAGTGCAACCCGCTGAGACACCATACCACATCTATCAAAGTATCTTAAGGGAATTTCTTGCAAATGGAAATTTCTTGAAGTACCAGAAAACAGTGCACATAAGAACTACTTCCTGTATTGTTATGCGAAGTTCTGGAATACTTACATTTCATTTAGCAGACACCTTTATCCAATGTACAAGGTTGGCAAATAGTACATTATAAACATATGGCTGTAATGACTAGGCACAAGTGTGGCTAGGCTGAGCTTCCAATGACTGCCCAGTTACTAGTGTTAACAGTATTTTAGCATAAGCTACACAACATCTTCCCACAAATCAAGTCTACTATGGCAAGTAGAAGGAAATAGGCAAGTTTCACTCAAGAAATATATTGATTTTGAACATTATCATTGTACCCATTTTGTGTTTGAAGCCAGTTTTACTGTGTTGCTGTCAGTGACACCTACAGAAAGCAGGTTTTAACTGTACGTGCATCCAGGTGGAAGATGGCCTGTGCAACTGGGCTAGCGTTCAAGGAAGAAGCAACGCTCATAAATATTTTAACTACATAGCATTCCAAACAAATCATGAATCACTTCCCACATTCGTTCTATTCATGCATGCATCATGCATGCATAATCTGCATCATGCATGCATGCATCATGCATGCATAATCTGGGTTAGTGCTCGGACGTCCCTTTCATACAGCTTCCTCTTCTTTCCACAGTCACTCCTGTTGGATGTGGTCCGTCCTTCGTGGTGGTATGCCAACATTACCCTGGATACCGTGTCTCTCAATACACTACAAAGACTAATTTTCCTGGTCACAGATGCACCAGCGGGACATGCACCAACAATTTGTCCTTTTTTGAACTTTGATGTCTCCCATTATGTTGTGTGGATTGCAATATTTTAGGTACAGCTCTGCTATTGCTCTGCTAATTCAACCTTCACACTCTACTCTTACTGACGAAATGTGCAATCAGTGAATTTTGGCCACCAGGCCGTACATATATATGCATGACACCCCTAACCCTATCTTGGCCAGTGTTTCTGTTTCATTGTCCAACTCCTATATGTGATAATGACATCATGGATCCTTAAGTCTGAGATCTGAGATAAATTCAAATATAATTAAAACATTTAAAAGATGTACTTACTAACTGTTATTACAACATACAAGAAGTCAGCTTTTGACATATACTATGAATTAAATTTTTAATCCTAGTTTGAACTGGTCCATATGCGTGAATAAATGCCATTGCTTAGCAACACTGGCAGAACATTTGGCATCTTGATTATTGCACTGCTGTGTAAAGAATATGCAGCTACAATGAAACCTTTAAACTGGCCTGATTGAAGAAGAATGTATTATTCATTCAGTTCGCAAAAAAAAAAAGGGAAATGGTCAGAGTGAATATCGATGGGGCACCGTTTTTTGTCTTATGTTAGTTTAAAGGTGGCTGGCAAAGAATGCATGTTGTGTTTCGACATACGTTTCACTTTCCAGTGGAACTCAATGCGCCGTGAGACAACTGGCAGATCCATAAAAACATGGAGGACAGCCTGAAGATGTCTACAGAACCCTGGTCGGCGTAGCAGGGGGTGACCTGGAGCCACAAAGCAGGGCTACACACTAATTAACTAATTAACCTAATGGCATGCCTTCAGACTGCGAGAGGGAGCTTGCACGACATGGGAAGGACATGCAAAGTCCACACGCCGGTCAGGGGGAGACCTCCACAGCCCTGGAGGGATGAGCCAGCAGGACCAGCCACTGAGCAACCGCTCTGCATTACATTTACTTATTCAGCTGGTGCTTTTATCCAAAGCAATGTACAATTGAGGAAGCAGGGTCAGCCAATCCCTGGAACATTTGGCTTTAAGGGCCTCACTCAGGGCCCCAATGTCAAAATCACTCTACCGACCATGAGATTTTTGAACCGGCGATTACTGGCCTGGAGGCTGAACCCACAGAGGCCGGTGTCTGTCATATTCCCCTGGCTCTGTGCATGTGCAGCTTACATGTTCTCCCTGCTGGGGAGAAGCCTTACACACAGTCAGATAACGGCCACCACAATCCCTGGCTGCACGGTCACCCAACAGGCCTCAACTCGGGCAGCTGCCAGCAGGTAGAGAAACAAATAGGAGGATTAATTCATAATGTTCTTAGCTGCATTTCATGGAGAAATGTGGGATGCATGAAAGCTGGGAAAGTGTCAGTGTAGAGGCAGATGTGAAGCAGACTCTAGTCCATTGTGCAAACCCGTGGGGACCAGCCTCAATCCACGTGATGTCTAATTTACACCCTGCCCCACCATATACAGATATACAACCGCATCAATACTTACAAAAATATCAGCAGTAATGGGACATGATACGAAGACTGATTACATTCGCCACGCCATTCATGTCTTTTAAAAGAAATAACTCTTAATGGATAATTGATTACCTATTCCCAGATGAATGCTACTTACACTAAAAGCGAAACCTGCTAATTTAATGTTAAGACCCTAAGGGATTATAAAACTGAACAGTTGTTTAAGGTGAGAAACAACATTGTAATTCATAATGCGTGATAAAAAGGCAATTAGATTTAATGCTTATATTAAGCATTTATATTGAGAATATATATTTAAAATGTCACTGTGACCATATATATACTAGATAAGCTGTTATGGAAAATGGGTGGGTGAGAGGGTGGATTTCAAATGCTTTAATGTGTGAGTTTATTAAAAAGGCTTGTGTGACTGTGAGACATCATGTCAGACACATGTGATCTACAGCTGTGTTTGCAGGGTAACTGCTGCCCTTTTGACCTCCTCCTTAATGGAACCTGCCTGTCCCTGCATTCTTCAATGCAGGCCAGCGGTGTGCACTGTCTGAGCTTCACTGTATGATAGCATACATTAAATGCATTACACAATATGTCAGGCATTGTTCAGATCAAACCCACATTTACTGATGAGGCAGCAGTGCCGGGTAATTTACTGTGAAAAATGCCACAGGCTGACATACTGTACCTGCAGAGTCCCTGATCCTCAGCAATGTGCATAAGACACAAACATACACAGAATGGAATCTTTGTTATTATAACCTTAAGTCGTGAAAATAACACACAAAAGTTTAATATCCATCCATCCGTTTATGCACCCCCCCCATGCCGCTTATGCCCCCATGACAGGCAGCATGGAGGACAGGGCAGGGGACACCTTGGGTGAGATAATCCATCATACAAAGAATCACCATAAATCACTATAAAAGGCTACCGTCATGAGCAGCACTCCACCTCGCCTGGTTTGGATACTGCCTGCACTGTTGTTATAAAATACACAGAGATGCTCATTCATTCATTTATTCATTCATTAATTCATTCACCACTGCTTACCCGGGGTCAGTTCACGGGGGCAGATGTTTAAGCAGGGATGCCCAGACCTCCCTATCCCCAGCCACCTTCTCTAGCTCCTCTGAGGGGACATAATCTCTCCAGTGTGTCCTGGGTCTGCCCTGAGGGCTCCTCCTGGTTGGACAAGCCCTCCACAGCAAGGCGTCCAGGAGGCATCTTAGACAGATCCCCAAACCACCTCAACTGGCTCCCTGTGATACAGAGGAGCAGCAGCTCTACCTTGAGCCCCTCCTGAATGTCCGAGCTCCTCACCCTGTCTCTAAGGCTGAGCCCCGACACTCTGCAAAGGAAACTCATTTCTGCGGCTTGTATCGGCGATCTCATTCTTTCGGTCACTACCCAGAGCTCATGACCATAGGTGAGGGTAGATTGACTGGCAAATCAATAGCTCTGCCTACTGGCTCAGCTCCCTCTTTACCAGGACAGAATGGTATGGTGTCCGCATTACTGCAGAATAGCATAAGTGCGAGAACAAAGGCATGACCTACAACAATTGAGGCTGCTGCCTATTTCCTGATACACCACAGGCTTATAATATAGAGCTCCTCTCCCAAACCAGCAGGGAACCCCACTTGCCAACAAGCCCTAAACGGCAAATCTGACCATTAATATGCAAATTCAATGGACAGTAATCGTGATGCACAATACACAATGAGCACAATCGTGATGCACAATGCTCCAGCAACAGCAACAAAAGTGTGATTCAATATACTGATGAGTTGTATCCATTGATCTTCCATTCACGATTCATCTAGCCCCAGATCATGGAGAACCTGGACCCTCTCCCAGAAAGCACAGGCCAGTGGTATCGGTTCATAGCTGGGGCAACACAGAGACTCTGTGGGTAACACAGAGACTCCAAATCCAAGTCCTCTGAACTGTATGTCTCCTGACTGTGGTTGGACCCCTAAATGGTGGGCAAACCCACACGCCACATGGAAAACATGCAATCTCAGACAGAGCTGGGGGTGCAAAACAAACCCTCAGCATTGGGGGTGTGAGACTACACTGCTGACCACTAATACACCTCGCCGTCCTGCACGGAGTCTCACGGGAACAAAACAGCCACATATCCAGCCTTCTCCTTATCTAGCAATGCATCACAGGGATCTGTAAAAAGACACAGGTAAACATGCAGATTCTTTTCTCAGGCTTTTTCATGTGATAAATGTTTTCCTTTCACACAATGCTAAGGACACATACAAAGAAATTAAATGACATTCATGTTCAATCAAGGACAAAACTTTGGGATGAGCACTGGGGGCGTTGAGGGGGTTGTATTGGCTGGTGTTGATTACTGGGTGGATCACAACCGCCCCATCCCCTGATAATATATATCTGGGCACGTGGGCATAAATTAACAAACATGTCAGACTTTATTCTAATCTTCTTATATTTCTCATAAAATACCAATAAAATTAGGTAATAGTTGTCTATATTTATTGTAGTTTCATTAATCCGTGAAGGCCAATTTATTTGCATATTTTTTCCTATTTACATGATGTATTTAATTTAACAAAAATTGTTAGGTATTGCCTTTTTATTAAGATGATCCAGGGCACAGTGACACACCGGATGTTAATGTTCCACCAATGAACCTTAGAAAATGACGCAAGTAATATGAAACTGTACCTGGAGAGCAGATGTTATTTTCTTTAATAAAATACACTAATAAAATATACAACTTTAAATGTGTTTTGTACTTTCAAAGTAGCTAGAGTTGATAAAAGATTATATAAACGATAATGGTTTTATACAGCGCTTTGGAAGATTGCAATTAGATACTTTTCATTATATTTTTACTTTTTAAAGTGCATTTAAAAGGTTATTTTCAAATTAAATAAGACACTAGATTCATCTTTGACTGGATGCCTCTTTTTAATAACTTATTTCCCTAAATCTTTGAACAAGATGAATAAGGCCCGTTTTTATTACAAAGTTAGATGTTTTCAAACGTTTTTTAAAGGACATATCAATTTGACCGTTTTCTTCAGTTATACAGGAGTGTAATTTATTAATCTTTTAGCAATGCAGATTTGCATTCTTTTTGAACATAATCTGCTTTATTCTTTTTTATTATTAATTATTCTTCAACCTTCGGGTTTAGATCAAGATTTTTATTATTATTACAATTGAATTGAAGTTAAATTTGACATTAAAATAAATCTTGTCAATTAAAGTTCCTCTGTATTTTGCCTTTTTAAAACTGTTTTACAGACTCAGAACCAAAGTACAAATCGGCTTTAGTGTCTTCGGAGGTCTCCATTATGTAATTCCAACTTTTGTGTCAGACCGGAGGGGTCTGTAATCAAAAGAAGTGAGTTGATCATCAAAATGAGACTTGGCAAAAGAGACCTGTGACGCCCATAGTGCAGCCCTACGGGTCGCTGGCCCAAGCTTGGTTTCGTCTTTGCATGGAAAGTTTCATCCTGTGTTTGCGGATGCTGCGACAAACTGTGTTCACAGACAATGGTTTTCGGAAGAGTTCCTGAGCCCATGCAGTGATTTCCACTATAGAATCATGTCTGTTCAGAATGCAGTGCCACTTCAGAACCTGAAGATCAGGGCTATCTAATATTGGTTATATTGATTATATTGGCTTTGTCCCTTGCATACAGAGATTTCTCCGGATTCTCTGAATCTATTATGTACTGTAGATGATGAAATTCACAAATTCTTTGCAATGTTACATTGAGGAACAATGGGCCTCATTCATCAACCGTTCTTACAAAAAATTTTGTTCTTAAACCCCAAGTATGCACTTTTTTACGAAGATTCTGACATTCACCAATGTTTTCTTATCTGAATTTGTTCTTAGCTAAGAACAGAAT
>JABJVO010000020.1:10339309-10365011 GCA_026770805.1 Boulengeromyrus knoepffleri | reverse complement strand
GAACCTCTCCCCATCTTCACTGCACAGAGTGGTGAACCTCTCCCCATCTTCACTGCACAGAGTGGTGAACCTCTCCCTATCTTCACTGCACAGAGTGCTGAACCTCTCCCCATCTTCACTGCACAGAGTGCTGAACCTCTCCCCATCTTCACTGTACAGAGTGCTGAACCTCTCCCCATCTTCACTGTACAGAGTGGTGAACCTCTCCCCATCTTCACTGCACAGAGACTCTGCCTCTCTCGGAGGCTCTTTTTATACCCCATTATCCTACTGACCTGTTGCCAAATAACCCAATTAGCTGTGAAATATTTAACCAGATGTTCTGTTTTAGCATTATACTGTACAAGTCTTTTGTTCCCCTTGTCCCAACTTTTTTGAAATGTGTTGGTGGTATCAAATTAAAAATTGAGCATGTGTTTCTCAGTTTCAACATTTTATATGTTGTCTTTGTTCTGTTTTCAATTAAATATGGGTTTATATGATTTGCAAATCATTGCATTCTGTTTTTATTTACATTTTACTGAGTGTCCCAACTTATTGGAAATGGGTCGTATAAATACAGTCAAACGAGACCATTAAATGCTCCCCATCTGTGTTCTATGTTGGGCAGACACCCAGTTTTCCTGCTGCAGTCCAAGTCAGAATGAGCTTCCAATAGCTTTGGTGGCAGGGGGCAGGGACCTGCCCAGGCATCATTCAAAATGAGTGCCCTTGCTCCCGGGCCTGATCCCTGGGAGTGAGCTTTCCATCTCTGTGATAGTCATCACCTCCAACATTATCATCTCCCGACAATAATACAGGATCTCTTATTCCTAATGAGATTCACTAACAGGCTGTGTGAATATGTGGGGATTATACCAGACATGCATGCACACTTTGTGTCTGTGTGGCTTATACCACACATAGATATATCGTTTGTGTTCTGTTAGCATATCTGGCACTAATACTACACATGAGTATTATACCACTGAGAATATACAGTTTATAGTCTGTAAATAGGGTAAATGGCTTGTAAATTTCTTTACCTGTCAAACATGCCAAAACTGTGCTGCGGTGGATGACGCTGCACGCTAATGTCCAACACAGCACCGCTCCTGATTTGAGCAGCCTGGTGTGTTTAACTACACTGAGGCAAAGGCTGACACTTTGATGTGATTGTCTCAGTTTGTTTTTTAACCCTTATCTCTGGAGCATTGCTGAATCTTTTAATTTACCAGTGGTTCTAATAATTGTTAAAAGGCTTCTATGTTCCGGAGATGCAAGACAGGCCTTTTCCATCTTTGTTTTAAGATGTCAGACTCTCAGTAACGTTATCGAGGCCCAAGGCTGGACAGACATTATTAATCTATTCTTGTTCCACTGATTTGCTGACCAAAGCCCTTTCCTCAGAACCCATTAAAAAAACATTATACAGCCAGTCTATCTTTACCCCCCTCCCTTAGTGTCTTAGTGTTTTCCACATTTTCCCACTCTGTCGTTCCTTGGAAATAATTGCCGGTGCTTGGAGTTGACACGGATTAAGCCGGCACCGAATTTCGTGCTGCTCGTTCAGTTTATCGGGGCGCCGGCAGAGAGACAAAGGAGGGCAGAGTAGATGGGAGCCAACAGAGCAGCCAGACTGCATGCTTACAATAATGGAAAAGGCCCCCGTGTGCTGACTGTCATTTACATTTAAGGAGAGAGGGAGCAGTGACAGGAGCGCCCCCCCCAAAGGGACAAGAGCGGCCTTGCACTTACTCTCAGATAGCTGAGCTTGGGGAGTAAAAGTTAGGTTTAGCCTGAAAAGTTTCATGAAGTCACACCAGGGTGTGGTTAAAGGGAGAAGCCAAATGGCTGTGATACCAGGCACAGACCCTTGACAGGTTTAGGCACATTGATGAAACAGGCCAGTCGTGATGCATCATGGGTAGCTTTGGGGCTGGTCTGCCACACATGTCTGATTTTAGGTATGAAAATTATTCAGGCATCCTGTGACTGTTTCAATGTATGTCATTTTCTTTGCTCCATTTGTGGACAATGCCTGTCTGGACGAAAAGAGAGGTGGCAGTTTCTGTGCTTTGAAAATGATAGTGGGTTACTTATACAAATAGTCCGTTATTGTCATTAAGGCTTGTCTGTTGGTTAGACAGCAATATAATAGACTCACACCATTCTCAGGACTGCAACAAGATTGTAATCCTGTGTGAGTGGAATCATGTGACACGAGGAGTGGGGTTATTACAGGAACCATGTGACACGGGGAGTGGGGGGTTATTACAGGAACCATGTGACACGGGGAAGAATTTATAATATCTTAGGGAATGAGGGAGTGAGAGAACTAATAAACACAGAAATCAAGATTGTGACAACTACAGCAACCCACCCCCTTCAAAATGAAATGCACATGTCCTTATTTTGATAGGGTTATTACATGCTGTTATTCCACAGGTACAGATTGCATTGCTTACAATTCTTAGATGTGTTTTGACAAGTATTTAATATAAAATATCTCCCTGCTAAAGGTTATGACATCCATATTTCTGGAATCACTGTATGAGAACTAACTCAGCGTCCAAAGTTAGGTGCAGAAGGTATTTTTTTTTGTAGGAAATTACATAAAAATTATCGTTTGGAGCAATGAAGACGTCTTTATTCTGTCTGTGTGTAATATTGATATCCCATGCAGTGCGTTCTTATTGACTTACTTCAGACCAATGGGATTTTCATGTGTAAAAAGCCAGACGCGCGTGTGTCACTCTGTAACAGGCTTTGTGACCTGTGCTATGTAAATCAGGGATGTTTGACGAGCTCACCTGCAGCTGCGCTCAAGGTGACTGCGTGGGGTGCTTAACATGCCAGGCGGGAAGGTGTTGACCTTGGCGAGGGTCCATAATTGTGATTGAGTTGAATGTAAGGAGAGTGTTAGTCTGGCTTTGGTGATTTCAGTGTGTGTCACCATCCATGAAGGAAAGGCATTTTGGAAGACGTGTTAAGCATTCAGCAACAGAGATTCTGAGACGGAGCTGAGGGCACCATGCTTGGCAGGCAGAGTCAGGTGACCATAACTGTCCTTTGCCCCCATGTGTTCCCTGCATGTTGGATTGGTCCGATTTTTCCAACAAAAGCCCAAAGCTTTGTTTGCGCGCTCCCCCCAACAATAGAGCCGTGATATGCTGACAGACTGTTTGCGTCCCCCACTGATGATCTGATTTCTTCATGGAACCCCTCCGCCATTCTTTTATCATCTATCCCTAAAGAATGAAACAAGAAAATAAAACTGTGGTCCTCTGCTCTTTGCCAGTGTAACATGATTGTGACGGCTGAGCTGAACTGCCTTTCCACAGAGGGCAAACAAAGGATTCATCAGAGTTTATTATAGACTGACGGCCACATACCATTCTGTGCTCATCCCACAGCTTGACCTGTAACACACAACTTGTTTCAGTCACTGTTTTATTAGTTGACAATTAGTAATGCCTACTGTACAGAGGGCAATCCAACTCCTAACATGGGGTTACGTCCATCACGGCCAAAGGTCCATCAACCCCAACAAATGCTGGGTGGAACTTGTTCTTCACTTCCTTTCATTTCCACATCAGTTACTCTCAAATAACAACCAGATACCTTTCCCACCAGCCACAATCCCCAGACCCTTAATTGGCCCCTCAGCCACGGACCTGCTTAAGGAGCCAGATGCTGTGCTGGGTACGAGCCATTCTGCCAGATCAGACACCTGGATCTTCATGGGCCATCAGTTATGGGGGCTTCCGTAAGAATGGACATCAAATCCTTTGTGCTGCTTTGATTAGTAATAAGACTCCGAGGAAACGCGTGAGTGGCTTTCTGTCTATTGCAGATTTCAAAGTGACACCAGTCTCACAAAGCCAGGGATTTTATAAGAATCTTTCTGCCTGATGATGTTGTTCGGGCCTCATCTGACTGGTATTTTCATGGTTTGCAGGTGTGTTGCTCTTAAAGGCCCAGTCACAACAAAATAAAAACAAAAACAAGCAGACCTATCATTTCACATGTTTTTAGGCCAATTTACAAACACTCCCAGTTAATCCCAAGGGTCCAGATAGATTTTGGCTACAGATGCTAAAGTCAATTTGTCTTCAAGATTCTGTCCCATTGACTAATGGTCGGAGTAGGGCAGTTCCCAGCTATACCAGCGACTCCCCGTCCACACATTGATGCTGCTCTGTCTTCATTTTGTTAGCTGACATCGACAGACCAGTTCTAGCTGCCGAGCCACGAGCCCAAATCCCTGAGTGGCTGGAAGTAATGTCTAAGAAGCTGAAGACACTGCACTTCCCTCTCCATTCGAAAGTCTGAGAGCGACAATGCATGCACAACAAGCAGCATTTTAAATGTGACAAACATGTTTTGTGTAAAAGCAGATGTCTAGGTTAAAAATGGGGCGGCTGTGGTGAATGGATTTGGTTGTTGGCAAGATGAAACACAGCAAAATCACTAATCTCTCTTTGTTGCCTAGATTAAAATGACTATTACAGAAATCACTCTTACCCATTTCTCTGGGGGCCCAGTTTCTCTGTCTGCAATTGAGTCCCCATTACCACATTAAGCAATGGTGTGCTGTGGATTCTCACACATTAAAATTATACCTTTGTGGGGACTCTCCATTCATTTCTATGGGGAAAACTCTAATCCCAACATGACGACCTTAACCCCTACCCACAAGGTTACGGCTGTCAAGAGAGCAGCTCCAAAAAATTAACCTGGGACAAGCTGCCAATCGCATGCTGTGACTGCGGGTGGGTCGGGGGTGGGGGGGGGGCGCGGTGGTTAGCATAATCGCCGGGGACCTGGGTTCAAGTTTCCACCAGGGTTCCAGGTGTGTGGAGTTTGCATGTTCTCCCCGTGTCATCATGGGGTTTCCTTCGTGTGCTACGGTTTCCTGCCACAGTCCAAAAACATGCTGAGGCTAATTGGAGTGTGTGTGTGTGTGAGTGTGTGTGTGTGAGTGTGTGTGTGAGTGTGCCCTGCTAGACCCCATCCTGGGTTATTCCCTGCCTTGCGCCCTGCCTCTGGGATAGGCTCCGGACCCCCTGTGACCCTGCATAGGACATTTTGGTTGATATGATAATATATTTATGGCATGAAAGCAGAGTTCTCTAGATCAGCTGGGTTGAGGGGACAGTTGTGCTTATGTAACCAATAAAAATATGAAGCAGCTCCTTCTAGGTCCCAAAAATACGTCAGTCCCAACCGAATAGGATCAGTGAACAGAACCATCTAGAACAGGTATGGAGCTTGGAATAGCAGATCTATTTGGGGAGGGTCTTCCCCTTTCCAGCTTTACTGGGATTAAGCAAAGGCTGGGTCAACACGACACAGCAGGGAGACATGGAACCCAAGTGCAGCATTAAGGCCGGAAGAAGACTGGAATGCATCTTATGACTGTGCACTTTTCCCACAAGCAGTGACACGCCCCTAGATCCCTTTAATCAAGCGTGAAGGTGACCATTTTTTAATACAAACAGAGACTATTTTCATGCTGTTACAATAATAACCACTAAAATCACATTGCAATTTGAAAGAATAGCCATTTCAGCTCCCCATCTCCCAACCACGGGAAAATTAAATTTTCTATTTCTGTCACAAAAGAGACATTAATGTAATCCAGTGTGAAAAGCTTAACTGGCTGGATGAGGGGCTTGGCTGGATGCAGGCTCCTGCCTCTTTATGTATCTGGACCTGGCTGGGAAGGGGGGGGGTGGGGGGTTTCTGGGTTCGGTGGAGAGGGCGGGTGGGGGCGGGGGGGGGGGGGGGGGGGGGCGGGTCCGCGGGTTCGGTGGGGGGGGGGGGGGGGGGGGGGGGGGGGGGGGGGGGGGGGGGGGGGGTGCTTTGCAGAGAGTAGCAGCCAATAGGAGCCCGTCTGCTCTGCAGTAGATTTTCTTTTTCAGTTAAAGAAAGGCTGAAATGACGGCAACGTTCTTCAATATTCCTCCAGGTCTAATTACATGCCAGATATTCCTTTCACATCCTTCATTTAGTCTGTGGCCATTTCTGTGTGACAGAGCCCCCTCCTTTGCTCAGTACAACTCCTCCCCAGGGCTGAATTCTTTTTAGTCACTGGACACAGAGCCAGTCCATAGATCCATCCATCCAGCTGCCAGCTGCTTATTCAGTACTGGGTAATTGGGGCCTATTAAAGCTTATTCATTACCCATCTTTTTGGATCTCTTGTGCATGAAGTTTAATATTCCTGTCTGATGAGATGCAGTGTCTGTTGGGCACCTTGTTCCAGTGTCATCAGTTTCTACAGTACTTGTTATGAAAATCCTCCCAAGAATTTTTTTTTTGGTCTATTTAAATCTCATGTGAAGTTTATTTTCTCACTCTACCCTTCCAGCCTAGCCACCTGCGGCCCGCCGTATCGCATCGCTTCCCTCACCCCTGCCACTTCCCGGAGCACCCGGTCCTTACCTTCAGGCCTCCTGCTTTTCTAACACACAGAAGATCATTTTCAAACTTTACTGCTTCGTCTCCAGGCTGATGCAAGCGGCAGCCAAGCAGCTCAGTGTTTATGTGAATTGAGTGATATTTTCACTTATAAGATGCAGAAAGGTCACGCCCCAGCCCTGATTCGTGTGTACAATCCAGAACATGCTCTCCAACCTGAGGATGTAGGAATTCCTCTGATCCCTGGAATTAATAAAAAGTCTTTTGATATAGTGCCCCTACTCTGTGTATAATGTTACCATCTTCAGGGGTGGGGGGCATTAGAGAACATGTTGTCCTTGGATGCTTGTGGATATATTTCTCCAATAACAAGCCCTTCACTTTTTTCCTGTGTTTTTGCAGTGACTTTTAATTTGTGAAGTATGTCTCTCCTTTCGTGTGTTAATTTGCCTTGGTGTAAAGCTAGATCCAGGCAGGGAGGGGCGCTGTACAAAATTAAACTGAATTGAGCTGGATTTGGCATTAGCCGATAATCTTCCTTAAGCATACCTGTTACAGATGAGTAGCCTGCAACTTCATTAACCCAGGCTCCATAAACACTGAGACTCTGGCCTTGTGGTTTTCCTGCCAGAATGCTCTGCTGATCTGTGTTCATCTCTTGGTTTGCGACCTTCGTGCACTCCTAATCTGTATTCAGCTATCGGATAGCTAGGTCTTGTGTTCATCTCTTGGTTTGCGACCTGAGTGCATTCCTAATCTGTATTCAGCTATCGGATAGCTAGGTCTTGTGTTCATCTCTCGGTTTGCGACCTGAGTGCACTCCTGATCTGTGTTCAGCTATCGGATAGCTAGGTCTGTGTTCATCTCTCTGTTTTGCTACCTGAGTGCACTCCTGATCTGTGTTCAGCTATCGGATAGCTAGGTCTGTGTTCATCTCTCGGTTTTGCTACCTGAGTGCATTCCTGATCTGTGTTCAGCTATCGGATAGCTAGGTCTGTGTACATCTGCTTGCTTATAACTTAGATTTTGAGATGAGCTTTTTTGTATCTTCTTGTTCCATGTACTGGTTTTGGTTTCTCTTCTGGCCTTGATCAGCCATGCTTCAATCCGGCACCTCCATCCAATCAGAGGCCTCACAACACCAGGGATGCTGGGATTATCAAGCAGAAGCCCTAAGGTTTCAAGGACTTTGTGAAAGTCGTGCATTATCAGCAGAGATGGGCAGGATTTCAATTACATTTATTTAAAATATGTATTGAATTGCTTTTGATTATTTTGTAATCTGTATTTTGCTGGACAGAAAAAATCTGATGTAATTTGTAACAAAAAAACTGTAGCGCCGGAGGGATTAGCATATCCCAGCATGCTCGGGAGCAGTGTATATAGCCCTTGTATTTGTCTTGTTGTAAGCAGCTGTATGTATTTGTTAGTGTGAATAATTGTGCTTTTGAGTATCACGTGTACCTTTGCCTGTGTTGTATGCAGATGTGCTCTGGGGTTGTGTAACGACCAGTCGTGTGTCAGCCTTCCCATCTAGCATGTAACCTCTCCATGTTTCGCTGCTATTCACTGTCTCCGTGTTATTGATGGTTGTGGTGCGGCCCTTTAAAGACTAACGTAAAGAGCAACTTTGTGACCATCCGCTGCTCTTCATCTTTATTTGCCGTCACCACAATATTTTGGTCTGCTTGGTGCCAGAATACTTTGGTTAGATTGTATTTAATGTATTTTATATATTTCAAATACTCAATAAAATATGAGATTTTATTTATGTATTTTCTATCATTTTACGAACCTTCATCACCAGGATTATAGACTTTTAAATATAGTCTATTACTGTCTTTGGCTAGATGCAAATAAATCACATGACACATCCTGTTGGAACCAGCTTGCTCCTTGTAAACTTTGTTTCCCCATGACCAGTAATCCAAGGGAAGAAGCTGCCTTGGTGCAAGAATGCGAAACCACAATACAAACATTACAGAACCGCAATATCCCCCAAACCCCAACCCACTGTTGAGCTCATTTTTCATTTCACAATTAACACTGTAACACATGCAAATCACAAAGTTATTATTCTGTGTAAGGTTAGGGCAGGCTGCATATTTTCTAAATATTACAGATCATTAGGACTGTAAATGAAATTACAAATTACTTGTATTTTAATTAAATACATTTCTTCACACCAGTATTTTATTTTGTTACATATGATGAAAAAGTATTTGTAATTTGTAACAAGATACTTTTTGATGTACTGCAGTTGTGACCATCTCTGGTAATCAGTGAGGGAGTGTACAGCTTCCCGGATCTTCCTACGGTCAGTGACAAGCCAGTTAATGGGCGCCTTGCTTTACCCTGTCTGTGCATTGCTTGTAAGAATTCATTAGCATTGCATGCGCATATTTGCAAGTTATCTATATAAAATGATGTTTTTCTGTAAAGGCAAATAACCAGGTGTAAACATAATTCAAATAAACACAATAATGTAAAAACAACCCAATGCCAAAGGTGTTACTTTTTGCAATAAACGAGAGTTTGCGTTAGGTACAGACTTCATTTTCAGTGCGCAATGAAAGCTATCTAGCGTAATTACCATAATTGCAATTACTTTTTCTGACCGCGATAAGCGGCAGCTTTAATTCGGCGCTTCGGGATTTGGAGAATAACGTGAGTTTCAGCGCTTCAGGCTGGCGAAGCCCCCGATCGGGTTAAACTCTGCGATCCGGCGGCTGCTGCCTGCAGCCTTCGGGGGACTTTTGCCCGCTGCGTGCAGTGCAGGAGCGGCTGTCAGCGGGGAGACAGGCGTGGGAGGCGCGACGGTGTCATCCGCACCGAACTACTGAATTCACCAGCTTTTGGGGAATTTTTATTAACTGTGATGTATCTTCCAGGAGCCGTCAAACCCCGGTGACAAAAGGCGGATGAAAAAGAGAATTTTCTGCAGCTATAGGAAACCCTCCTCGGTTTGAAAGAGGGTTAGCAGTTACGATTAGGGTTAGGCTCGTCATTAGGGTTAAGAGCTGGGCTAAATGTTATTGTTGCTTAAGGTTTGAGAGCTGCGGTTAGAGTTAGTGTAAGAAGCAGCAGTGCAGTTAGCAAGCTTTCAATTCTTTTTACAGCTTCATTTATAGGAAACCGTTCTAACAAATACTGAAATTGCAGATGCTTTGCCATATTCCTGTCAAAGAACAAAACCAAGAAAAACGTGATGACTATTTCACAATTGTTTCACAATCTAGACATGCACCACAGATGTTACAGCTGACAAAAAGAAATGCTTTTCAGTTCATTTTTAAAAGTCGTATTGAATACATATCATTGGTGCACTGCGGGGTATGCTCTGTTTGTTTATGTGTGTAGCTCTGTTGATGGCATTGCGCTGTAATGCATGTGCAGCACTGTGTGTGTGTGTGTGTGTGTGTGTGTGTGGATTATGTTTATATAACGTGGAGACCAAATGTTCCCCACAATGTAATAAAAACCTGTTATTTTGACATTGTGAGGACCATTTTTCAGGTCCCCACAAAGATCTGTGAATGCAATCAAAATGCAAAGTCTCATATTTCATTTGGTTACTTATGGTTAAGGTCAGGGCTGGGTAAGGGTTAAGGTCGTCGTGTTGTGATTAGAGTTTTCCCCATAGAAATGAATGGAGAGTCCCCACAAAGGTATAATTATAATGTGTGTTTTTCTAAACCAGCGAACGGTAACAGTATAAGCAGGCAAGGTGTCAATGTTGCCCACCATTTTTGGACGAAGCCCATCTTCTTTTGAGTGGGGCTGCCCCTTGGGATGGTTTTGTCAATCAGTTAGATCACTTCACTGATGGGGAGGGTAGCTGAGACCTTAATTAAACAGGGTAATTAAAAATGGAAGACGAACCAGCTCCAGTTAAAATTAAACTTTCACTTTCCAATTACCTATCCCAGTCATCTAGAAAACCTTTACAGGCTGGCAAAAGGCAGCTTCCAGGACACTGTAATTATCTTAATCCATTTAATATCCCCACCGCTCTACACACAAATTTAGGTGGACAAAGTGAGAAATTAATTGAGTTGCTTCTTCTGTGCCATGCGGTGAATGGTGTGAAGAAAACAGTGGCTAAAAATGTTATTTATTTATTTATTTATTTATTTACTGCACACACGTTGGGAAACTAATAAGTAGCTAATTTTAATTAGTGCATTTTATTGCAGGCTTGCATTTTATGTTAAGAACAGTGCAGTGTGACTTGATTTCCTAATGAAGTTCACTTTATTTCTCGACACAACAGGACATCATTATGGAAAAAAATAACCTCATTTATATCTAACTCAACATTTTATTGGATTTTTTTTCTTAATTTATTTGGCTCTTTGGATGTCTGTTTTTAATCTTCCTCTCAATGTTTGTTTTAAAAAATAATTCTTATTTGTCGATTTCCTTTTCCGCCTTTTTTAAAAGGCCTTTAAACATAAACGAGCCTTAATACTCCTCAATTGGATTTCCCTCAGGTTGAGTGTGTAAATGCTTTACACTGCTATCAGTCCTCTGTATAACTCCTTAGCACAGATCCCCCCCCCCCCAACAACAGTATTTTGGTTTCTCCTAGGAAATTAGTGCCCCCTCCCTCGCCCTCCCCTACCCTGACACAGTGACATGGCCAGACTGTGAACCTTAAAAATTCTGAAAGTTATAATTTTTACTGTTTTACCCTCACTGAACAAGTACAGCTACAACAAATTCATTATTGCGGAAAGTAAAACGAAGAAAAAAATGTAATTATGAGTGTATGCTATGTGTAGGAGGCCTTGGGCTTCACCTTGAGTCAATGGGTTGGCGATCGAGGCAGTTCCCTTACTAACAGAAAACCTGAGCGTCACTTCTGGCTTACTTAATCACGTCTGGCTTACTTAATCATGTCTGGCTTACTTAATCACTTCTGGCTTACTTAATTACCAATTAAACCCAGAGTGAAGAAGCAGCGCCCAGCGAGCCGATGGTCAAACGCTGCTCCTTTCACATCCCACCACTAAAAGCCTGTTGTTTCCAAGCAACAGGAAGGATCATGACGAACGTGTCATGACACGCAGGCCTCACGGCACAGAAAAATAATAACAGAGGAGCTCACCTGCTCCCTGAAATCTGCTTTTATGGTCCGATGTAGGGTTATGATTGTGTGCCGGAGGTGGTCATCACCTGCATGGACTTACGATGAGGGTTTTACGAAGGTGGGAAATTTTAATGCAGGACGGGGAGCGGGTCTGAACTCAGGAGGTCGTCGCGGATGAGTTTTACGCTTAATTCCCCCTAAATCTATATAAATGGAGTGTGGAGATGCAGTGTCGGCTGCCCGGGAGACCAGGACACGGGCAGTTACATAATAAATCATCACAATTATAAATAACATTTCTAAACTGTGGGGCAATGTATGTGCACTGCTACAAAACGATTTATATGTCACTGCACTGCTAAATGCTTGATGCTAGCAATTACATAAAAGGCTAACTAAAGCTTCGTTTAAGAAAGAAATGTAGGTTTCATGTAACCTCTTCAGTTAAATTAAAATGGTGTTGTTCTGCTTGTTCCTTTGAAAGAGAGGTGTGTGTTGGGGGGGGGGGGGGGGGGGTTTTTTAGTAGTTTGGGGGTTATTCCTCTTTGAGGGGGGGGGGGGGGGGGGGGGGGGGGGGGGGGGGGGGCATTACTATAATGATTATGGGCTTATGCCCTTCTAAGGAGGTGTGTGACAGCCTCCACATATATAGATCTAATTGGCATTTACTTTTTGCCAAAAGATTTAACAATCTTTTTAGGGTATACATTTTTTTTTTGAAGATGTTTGAATTTCCTCCTATGATTCACTTAGTAAAAATAATTGTATTACCAAGTTGGGGAATCTATATATATAATTTTGGGACTGGTCTGCCATCACCTTTTTCTTGTTAGTGTGATAACTCAAAAACCAGTTCATGGATCTTTTTCTATTTTTCCATTTTATGGGTTAAAATTTTGAGACAGGTCATAGCAAAACTACAGCAGTGCCACATAGGGATATCAAAGAGAAGGGCAGTTTCAGGCACTTGATCTGCAATAACTAATAAAGTATTTGACTGATCTTTTTCACACTTCCCAAGAACATTGTGTAGGTGAGGGTCTGGGACCTATTTAATTTTGAAGCAAATCACACCATAATGAAGCAGCTTCGCTTAGTGATGGTACATGAAATGACAGCCACTGGTGTAGAGCTGGTGAAGCTGATTACATTGAGACAACTCACAAACAGTTGGGCTTTTAAAAAATACTTTTTTGGAAAGTTGGGGAGAGTGTGTAGGGAGGCTAGCAACTGTAGATGTTGGGGATGTGGAAGGAGTAGGGATTACATTTGGGAGATGGAGTAATTGGAATACATTGTCATTCCAACAGTTAAAAAGTTAACTTGAACCCCATGATTATAAAGGACATGCTTGCTAAAATACTGAACCAAAACAGGTGCTCACATCTGTACACAGTCTGCCTGGAGACACTGGGGCCCCGCCTGAGGTGACTCCCGCCATCACAGTTAGTTCAGCGGGCCGTGTGGCCGCTGAAGGATACGGATGGAGTGTCGAGCCCTCAGTTACTGGTCCCTGGCACGAGTTGTTTTCTGGTAAATCACCTTCCTGGGTCATCAGTCTGCTGAGCTCTGTTCCCAGCACAGCACAAATCACAGGCTAAAAGCTCCCTGTTGCTGTTACAAGCTGGCAGACTGGGAGAATGTCTTTGTGCTGCCTTGCAGTAGGGCTTGTTATACCTGGGTGCTAATGCAATATTAACAAACTGTGCTGGATCATGGTGACACATGTGAGACATGTCCCCAGCAATAATTCTGGTCATTTTCTGGACACTGTTGCTTCTGACACCGGCACACCCCCTATACTTTCCACATTTGGATTTGCCAGAAAGTGGGGAGTGGGTGGCATGCCATGGGGCTGCCCTGGATGGTAACTCCCCCCGCATTTTAACATGGCGCATTCCTACATGGAAACTAGCGGCTTATGTAAATGGTGCCGTCCGCCGGATCAGAGTCGCCTGCATAAGATGTGGCGAAGTGAAGCTACCCACAGGCTCTGGGAACAGTAGAGCGCAGAATCCTGCATGGGTCACCACAGACAGCATCTATAAATTAGCGTAAGGACGACGGCAGAGGAAGGCTTCTGCTGTAAACACTGGAGTTTATTAATAGGTATAATAATGCAGCCGGGTGACAGTTTTGATTTCCCTGCACTCTTTATGTTTCCTTACTACCTGTGTTATTTTACAGTGTTTTAAAATGTTTGTTTGTTTGTTTATTGTTTGTTTGTTTGCGGCATCGACTGGACAAGTGCTCTGAAAACCCCGTCAAAACATGTCAATATTTCATTTAATTAGAATGGAAAATGAGCGAGTGAGGGATCCGAGGCGCCCAATCAGAGTGGAGCGTGATGAGCTTGAGTTGCTTGGCAGGAGGCATCTGGGAATACGTGTGGCATCAGAAAAACACTGGCGACCAGACAGGTGCTTTATACACCTCCCATCCGAGGTGTAGCCTAGCAAAATCAATACAACACTAGTAGGGTAAGAGGTTTTTGATAATGGATGGGCAAGCTAAAAGAATCTCTCTTACTATCGAAACACATTAGAAAGCAGACTTAGGTAACTGAAAAACGTTCAAGGAACATGCAGTGAAATCCTGTGCTGCCACTGAGTCTGTAACACCACAAACCAGAGATATAGCTTATAGTAAAGACTAAAGCCAACTGGTATATTAAGGTCTTTAAATTATTGCATCAGGCTAAGAGACCCAGCCCTGTTAATTTGTTTGTTTGTTTGTTTGTTTGTTTGTTTGTTTGTTTGTTTCTGCTACTGGCATCCCAGTTCCCGGCCTCGTGCTCTCTGCTGCCTGGGATACACTTTGGCTTTTCACTCCCCTGATCAGGATACACTTTTGAATGATAGATGGTTGGCTGCATGCATGGATCTTCCTGACTTTATAAGAGTGCATCATATGTAAGTGGAAGAAAACTATTTAGTTCACTTATGCAAATCATTACTGCTGGTATAAGTATACATCTGAAGAATTAGTTTGTGAGTATTATGGTGCAGTTCTGTGAATTTTATGGTTTCTACAAGATAGTCAACATCATTTGCTTCACATGTAGGTGGTCATAATTTTCTGGAACATCACTGTGTACGTAATGAAAAAATAACTTTTTTTGTTTAGTGAAACTAATTACACCCAAAGTTGTTACAGAGTGACAGCACCAAAGGGCTTGATGTTGATGCATTTGAAAGGCTAATTTTAGGATCTGTCTGCCCACACAACCAGACCATCCATAGGACAGAAAAATAAGACACATATTACCCGTAAGAGGGTTTTGCTGCTCTCATTTAGCCAGAGAAGTTCTATCAGTCTTGTGCGGCTCCATTGCCTGCAGAACTTATAGAGATGCAAATTTAATTTCACGTTTCATTGGTTCTTTGGGCTGCCGACAGAGAGCGCATGATGCCTCGCCTTCTAGCTCCTGCCTCCATGGGGCCCCGTGTGGCCCCCCAGCTGTCCGGCACCATCAGCCCCATGGGGGCCCCCAGCTTTCCCCCTCCCATGGGCCCCATTGTGGGCCCCCCGTTTTCCCGCCCCACCGGCCCCATTTGGCCCCCCCCCCCCGTCCCACTTCATCTGCCCCATGCGGGCCCCCAGCTATCCCGTGCCATCGGCCCCATGTGGGCCCCTAGCTGTCCCACTCCTATTGGCCCCGTGTCGGCCCCCAGCTGTCCTGCGCCCCCGGCCCCGGCCCCCTTGCTCCTTGCTGGCTTACCAGCCACACCGCCGCCCCCGCAGAGCGGAGCCACCAGTCACTGAATGCACATCAGCACATCTGCTGCCAGTGGAAAGGGACCCCCAGAGGAGAGCAAGTGCCATAGTGACTAGGGGGGTCCAACATGGTGGCTGTCAGTAGCTGAACATCCTGTCACACTCCAGTGCGGCTACATGCAGGTAAACTCAGCATCGCCAGATCCTGCACACAAATGACCCATGGTAAACAGCACTGCATTCAGAGCGACGATGAGCTCAGTAACTGCACAAGCTGTATGTTCCAGTGAATAACACAGGCTCACACTGATTTGTGCTGCTTTTTCTGCTTGCTACAATCAGACTGAGAAAAGGAGGATCGAACACAACCTTCCAAAATCCCTTATACCACCTGACTTTCATTTCTCAGTAAGTGCTTATCCTGTCCTTAATCTGCCCTTGACTGTCTCTCACATTGGATTCTGCCACATGATATCAATGTACAGCTCTTCTAAGTTCCTCCTGATGCTGGGCTGAGCTGGGTGCTCTTGTGGATTTTTCGCTGCGTCCAACTCAATTGATTAATCAAGTTGAAAATAACATTGGCTGCCTCTGCAGCAGGGGGTTATTCTGCAACAGTTAATTTAAGCCACAGGCAGTGCGCCACCTGCAGGGCAGATCTGTGTCTTTCTAAATGGACGCGGCCACAATATAGAATGCAGAAATCACCAGATACTACTGCCATTCTGTAGCGAAGGCTGGCCAATCACGGACTACTCAGCCTGCCCTGTCCCTCATTAACGGCCAGTGTCAGACGGGCAGTGCTGTGAATCCGTCACAGGCGTGACAGTCAGAGTGAGCGATCCTCTGGTCATGCTGTGAACGTCCTGTCGTTAGCTTTCATAGAATAGGGGTAGAATCGCTGTCTGCGGTTCTGAAGTCCTGTTTTTGGAGCTGGGAAGGAATCGCTGTCCCTGGTCCTGAATCTCCATCATTAGAGCGGATGCAGCATAGCTGCCTTTGGTCCTAAACTCCTATTTTCACTGCAGGCGTGAGATTACTGTCCATGGTGCTGCGCTGCCTCATTGGAGCTGGTGCAGAATTGGTGTTTATAGAGCCACACTGCCAAGAATGTATCCTTCAGCTTGCACACCTCACAAATAAATGGGACACAAGCTTTTTTAGCAATGTTCTTAAAGCCAGTGGTATGTGTGATGGAGCCTTGGGCACCTGGGAAATGGGCCAACTCCTGTAGCTAATTTTCACTGCCACATCTTTATATTATTGCAATGGATACTGAACCACTGTAGTGCTGGAAAACGGTTTTTACATAAAACAGCAGGCGACCTGTCATCTAAGTAGAATGGCATGAAATGTGGTCCTGCAATTTACCTGGATCAAATGTTACAATTCAGTAAAATTGCAGATTTCAGTCAAATGTAATACTTTCAGGACAATTAATCTGTCAGCTGGGATACCAAAACACTTTGTGTCACATGCAACCAAAAAGCACTTGTATAATTCACAAAGAAAATTACTGACGTATAGGTTTGTTGTAAATAATAATAATTATTACTGCGTATGGTGATATTACTAAGATCTCATATAAGGGAATTTAAAGCACAAAACAGTACAACAAAATCATCAGTAAGCTCTTTTTAAAACTCTTTTAAACAATAGATGAGACGCTGAAGGATTTATATTTTAGCGTGTCACAGGCACAGCTAACGTCGGTTGTCCCGAAAGTGCCTTCTGTGAATAACCCATTAACTCAGAAGCATCTGTGTTATCACACTCAAGTAGGCAACTTATCTCCACGGGTGGATTTAATCTTAGAAATGATTCACCAGCGTTCAATTGGAGAGGAGGAAAAATAAACAAAAACAAAAGCGAAAACAGAACGAAACGTGGTGTGCTGAGACTTACAACAGCCAGTGATAAGCAGAACCACGTCACATGGAAACCTCCTGGCCTATTTTCCCCCCTTGTCTTCCGTGTGGTGAAAGCTGATTGTTATAATCTGATGCATAATGAAATTCCCAGCAGGACTGTGATATTATGTTGAGCACAAGAACCAGAGTGGGGTCTTTTTTTCCTAACAATTCATGAGCTCACTCACTCACTTGTTCACTCACTCGCTTACACTGAGTGCGGTAAGTGGCTCACTGGGCTAAGCCTCTGTACCTGTGATCTGAAGGTCACTGGTTCAGACACATGGTAAAACAATCATGTGTCTTGTGCCCTTGAGCAAGGCCCTTAGCTTCCCAGCTCCAGGGGTTCTGCACATTAGCTGACCTTGGCTGTGACCCCCCCACCCCCCCTAAGCTGTGAAGAGAAAGACTCCAATGTACCTGTACTTGTGCAAATGACCAGCACAGGATTTATCATGGTTGCTTTTTATCAAGAATCTTCCAAACAGACTCAAAGGAGGGTCTCCCTGTGCCATATGAATGTCCTTTGCTGCTACATTATGCACAGCATGAAGTTATCTGAGGGTTCAGAAGGTCAAAGAAGTCGCATCACTCAGTAGGACTGGATAGTAGGCTAACAGCTAACACCCCCCTCCACCCTCCACGCCAGGAAATCAGGGGTCCTCCGGGGTCGACCTTTGCCTTTGGTGATGTGTTAAAACGCAGCCTGAGCTTTCTGAAGCTGTTGGGTTTACTTCTTCACCCCATTTACGGTACATGGGGAAGAAGCAGCAGGCGCCAAAATCCCTGGCAATCAGGCAGAGGTTAAATCGGCCGTGAAATGTTCCCTCACTGGAATGGAACATTACGCCCGTCCCATGTGCACCTCCAGTGGTCTGTGGAAGCAGGTGAGAGACACCAGTTTGGGGCACAGGTCCAAATGCCTACCAGGTGACCTTTTTTCTTCTGTGGATCCTTGTCTGATTAAAGGTGATGAAGGTCCCTTCTTTTCTACATGGTTTCAATTATCGGATTCCCTAAAGCCGGCTCACATTTCAAATCCAGGGTCCCATTCCCTGTGTCAGACAACGCCTCCATGCCCATGCCCATGCTCCCCACCAGCAACTATTTGTCTCTGTCTTGTTCTTCCTTGGGGGGCATCATTTGGATCAGGTGACTGATCTGCTGCCTTTTCATGGGCTTCACCTCACTGGGTGCCACAGCCACGCTAAGTTTCCTACGGATCCAACTTCTTGCATGTGCTGGATTTAAAGTCTGTGCTTTCCCACAGACCGGACTGATGTAAGAACGTGAAAGTCTGTCAGCTGCTCCTTGGGCGGGGGTCCGCTGTGCCTTTTTCTTGGCCCCCATCATTGGTTCCCTCATTAATGCTTCTGCTGGTGATGGTTGGAGCAGCCCCGCTCTCACCACGCGCTCCCCGCATTCTCATTCACACCTGCCCTGGGTAGCAAGCTGCATATTTCAGCTGGATTGCCCTTGGCACCCTCATATGATCCAGCTCCAGAGGTTTCTCCAAGAATCACTTTGCTCCATTCCTCATGCCACATGCTGGTTTTCTGGAAGCAGCCTGTCGTCCCGCTGCCATAGCCACAATGCTGGCTGTTACATAATCATTCAACAGAAGGAGGACCCCTATGAAGACTGAGAATCTGCGGATGGCATAACGAGTCCACGGCTCCAGCCAGTGGAATCTCAATCCGGCAGCAGTTAACCTTCAATGCTAATTGCTTCATGAAAGTCTCGCTGTTCAGAGTTTCTCATCGTAACCATAAGATGTCATCCATCCATTTTCTGTACTCGCTTCTCCTATTCAGGGTCACAGGGGAAGATATGAGCGCAAGGCAGGGAACAACCCCGGATGGAGCACCAACCCACTGCAGGGCACAGTCACACACCATTCATACCATAAGATGTCAGTAGAAGAGAAACGTTCTGAGCAAGACCATCAAGTTTTGTACATGTTTAGTCAATTTTTCCCCTCAAGCAAATACGAGAATTTCTGTATTCAATAATGCATCAGATCGGGAGGAGCAGGAGTTCCTGACGTACCCTGAGGTGAAGCCGACTGCAAGAGGCTCTTACAGGCAGAAGCGTTTGCTATTGAGAGACTGACGCAGCAAATCCCAGCTGCATCCTGCAACTCGGCTCCTCTGGCCCACGTTGCCGGATTTTTCTCCTGCTTAATGCTTTTCGGCTGTCAGCGAGTGCAGCTCAGCCGCAGTTGACACGGGGTGACTCTTCTATTTCGTTTTTGTATTGCTGCGGGTTTGTAAAGATGTCATTGTCAAAGGCCACATTCCCTGTTTAACTCAGTTGCTTCGCATCCCACTTAAAATTGAAGCATATTAAGTGTCCTTAAATGAGAAAAGACTCCTAAATTCAGTTTTGCTGCAGTCGTGTTTCGCCATTTCACTCTCTCACAATGGAACTGACACTGGAACATTAAAAATAAACACTAACAAATAAGAACGCCGCCTACAATTACACAATGTCTCGCTTTCACACTTCCTGGCGGATAGCAGAGCGTTTTGTTGGTTTTATCTTCAGCATTGTTCAATACCAATAGCAAACACAGCACTCACAGTTCATTTGCATCACAATTTCATTCCCTTGTTTCAGGCCTTGTAGACTGCCTTATATTATGCGGTCTACGTGTATGTGCGCCCTTTGATACTGGCATCTGCTCCCCTCAAGCTGCTGCACACCTGCATCCTGACAACCGAGGATGCCGATAGGATAATTGTTGCTGGCCCCGCCTCCAGAATGCTGTATACCTACCTACGAAGAGATCGACCCTGCACTCTGTCTTGCTGCTAGGTGCTTTATGCCCACATTTATTTTGTTTGACTTGCCGGAGCACTGATTATGTTTCAGAAATCTTCCTTTTGCCTGTCCGCAGTCAGATCCAACACTGTATATTTCTAGAAGCTGGTTGTCTAGCTACACTAGATGGGGAGGTTCTCTGTGTTTTGTATTTGGATAGGCAGTGTAATGTAGACAGTTAGCGGGCCCTGGTTATGTTCTGAATGAATGAATTAATCAATTAATGTTACATTTATTTAGTGCTTTTCAAGACACCCAAAGCGCTTTATAGAACCAATTGGGGGCCACTTCCATCACCACCACTGTGTAACCGCCACCTGGATGATTTGATGGCTGCCATTCTATGCCAGCTCAGCACACAGTAGGTAATGTGGTGAAGGGGCAGGAGAGAATCCACTGATTAGATATAGGGGATGATTGGGAGGCTAGAACTGAAAGGGCCACAGTGGGCAATTTTACCAAGGACATCGGGCTACCAGCGCATTCCCTAGGCTGTGGGGGGGGGGGGGCGAGGGGGGCGGCTGAGACTTTCTATCGAGCTCCTCTGCCATGAGCTTGATTAAGGCTGATTAGGTCAGTTTGAGGGGGCTCTGGCTCATCCGAGGGGCTAGAGATGATCAACAACGAAAACTCTAAGCTGGGGAGTAAATGGCTAAATTATTTCTATCCCTGTTCCAATTAGCTCAAGCCAGAAGGACCACAGATCTGAAGTAGCTTCTGATGAGACACCAATGAACTACAGAAACAAAGGAGGGAAGGAGAGCTAAAAATGAGCCTTATTTTACCAAAGACTCCTAGCATGCAGTATTTATCACGGTGATATTAGCACTGTGTCTGGCTGGAAAGAGTAGGACAGAGATACATAAATATAAAAGCTTCACAGGACACCTCCCCTTAATATGTTTGGCCCATGAAACATTCATCCAGCACTGATGCCAACCGCCAACTCAGAGGACAGGGTCAAGGAGACCCTGACTCCTGTGCTGTGAACAGGCAGAGGACACCTAAGGTTACGGGCAAGAAGAACAAATGGTCGGAGGCGAAGAACAGAAAGCAAACCATGTCTATATCTTCTGGACATATTCCACTAAGTGTTGTTCATCCAAGCAGGTCCTGGGCCCTTGGGGCAGATCAGGCCTCTGTGCCTGTGATTGGAAAGTCACTGTTTCGAATCACAGGGTCAGTTAAAGTGGTGAGATCACAGACAAAATCTTGTGCAAGGCCCTTAACCCAAAAAATGCTTCAGGTGTGCTTGAGACAGACAGACAGACAGACAGATGATAGAAAAACGGCTGACTCTGTGATCTAACTCCATCAGTATATCTTCAAAGAGCAAATCAATTCATTTAGGTGTATAGATGACCTTCCATACTCACTGAAAGTCAGGTGTCTCTGAAGTACCTACACTAGGCTACAGCATAATCAAAAGTTGCAGAAACCTTTAAGTAAATGCACAAGATTGCAAAATACTAAGGGATTATCCTTTCAAATAAATAGGTAGCATAGTGGCTGAGGGAGGGGCGTTTCACTCCTCCCCACCCCGCACGCTTGGAGACTGCTGTACACACCAGGGCTTCATAAGGCTGCAAAAACTTCGGTTATTATGATTTTTCTTTTGGTTCTGGTTGCAAATTCAGCTTAATAAAAATAGGCAGGCCTGCACTGGCCTGAACAAGCAGCTTCCAAACAAATACATGAAGTGAGTTCGACATAAGCCTGTTCTGACAACATGCTGTTTTGACAGTGGGTGCATCACCATGCAGGACACGATGTGGGGGGGGGGGGCATGCGAGACCAATCAAGGTAAAAGGAAGAAGCATTTAATGAACTGCCTTTGTCCAGACTATGTTTTATTCATCACAATCCCTAGCTTAGCATTTCCTGTTATGTTGCTCACTTGAATGTCAGACTCAAGTCAAGGAATTCCAATTTTTAAGAAAAAAAAACTATTTGGATTGAAATTTTTATTTTCTTGTTGAAATTGAATATTGGTTTTACAATGGATGAAACGTGTGCTTGATATAATATGTACTTTTCAGCTAAAGAAAGAAGAAAACATAGAAAACACATTGAGCTTAAAACCATAATATATTAATTCTTCAGTCAATAACAGATAAGAAAATAGGTACACTAGTCACGACTATTTATGTTAAAAAATCCAAGGAAAAGTTAAGGCTTATTTCCGACGTGGTTTTCATGTAGAAATCACAACAGGTTTGAGGCTTTAATTCAGAAGGGTGTGTCCAAATGGCACTCTCATTCATCTGGCCAAATATAAAAGATCGTTTGAAGATGAAGTACACCAGTCCAAAGCTATTCTCTGCGGGCTCTGGAAAATTCTGGGAAAAAGAATAGTCCTTTCATTCTGAGCCATTTTGTTATTGTGGCAAAAAAGGGGGGAAATGACCTCAGTGGGTAGGGATTTGTGCTGTGAAAATGTCTTTCTGCTCTTCATTCAGAATATAAGAAGCTGATATATGGACACGGATAACATTTTTCCCCTATTATCTCCACCTGAATGACACTGACCAAATCAACTTTGAAAGCTATTTTAAAGACTTAAGACAGCATTGCGTTCACATCCACCTTAGTCAACTCTGAATCAAGACAATATCTTTAAGAAATCGAGTCCGAGTCAAGAACGAGTCCAACAGGGGGGTGAGTTTGAGACATGAGCCTTGTCCATTACTGGAGCTGGGTAGCCGAATCTGGACTAGACCATGAATCTGAATTCAGAAAGTATGAATTGAGGATGAAACAAGTAAGTCCAATATTTACATTTAAATAAGTTATATAAAATGAACATCTACAAAGAAATAGTTTCTACTAAGAAATTAATGCTTTGTCAAATAAGGTAACAAAAGCATGCCTGCACTTCATCCTGTAGTAATTATTCATTTCACTGTGACATACAAGACATGTCGTAGCTACATCCTGCTGACCACATTTAAAATGCGTTCTGGAACCAAGGAATATGCATAAATCAATACAATGTTTTTTTCAAATGCTTTTTTACTTATCAAACTTTATATTAAAAGTTTTGTAATTATCTTAAAAGTACACATGATGTAAATAAGAAAATGTGTACTCACAATAAGCAGATGCACTACGTAACACTCTATATATGATGATATCTATGATGACTGGAACAAGAACGACACGCTGCTTTCCAGAAACACAAATGCTGTGACCATTATTCCTTTAGATGAGGGTTAAGACTCCTGCATCTTTACAATTGCCAGTTTGAATCCCTCTACCAGCAGATCAATCACACCATCATTAGGCTCTTGAGTAAGACCTTTAAACATACAACCACTGACAAAAATGATGGAATTACCATACTCAGAGGATGCTCACCCAGCCTTTTTACTTCACAGCAAAAAAAAAAAAGTTACTGATATGTTACAGAGCAGTTTTTGATTTAATAGCTGGACATCCGGGCTTCTGTCACGTCCAGCCCATCCCGCCTGTCTGATTCCCTTGGGCGTGGCTCTAAACTAGCCACACCTGGGGCTCGTTAGTCTATTCTACTCATTGCTGTCTTCCTGCTAACCACTCACAGCTGCCTTGTGTTTGCTCCTTTGTTAGTCAGGTATATTAGCTTCTCTCCCTGTTTGGTCATTTTTACCTGTCAGCGTTTGCGTTCCAGTCTGGCCTTCCAATAAACACCCCTGTGTGGGTCTTGCTTGACAATATGGAATTATCAACTTTTAAAATCATGTTTAGTAAATGCAGATGTTTATAGTGGAGGTACCTTGTCATGGACCAATTTTTTTTCCACCAAAAATTTTCTTTCGGATTGAGATCAGGACTGTCCACTAGCTACGTGATTGAGTTGATGCCTTACCTGAAGAAAATCTTAAACACTCCTTGCTCTGTAACAAGATGCATTATCATCCTGAAAAATTACGCCATCATCACCAAACCTCTTTTCCATCGATCTGCCTTGGTCCCTTACCTGACATGCAACCCCATATCATAAATAGTTGGGGAAATTTGCTTATTTCCATCAGGCAGTCAAAAGTTCCATCACCATCTCTTCGGCCAATGGAGATTCGGGATTCATCACTGAATACCACTTTCATCCAATCATCCACACTCCATGATTGCTTCTCTTTAGCTCACTGTAACCTTATTTTCTTCTGTTTACGTGTTAGTGCTGGTTTTCATTTGGCTTTTCCATATGTAAATCCCATTTCATTCAGTCGATTTCTTCCACTTCTATCTCAGACAGCGACTCCTGTTTCTGCCCATTTGCCTCTCATTTGTTTTGTTGTGTAATTTCTATTTTCAAGGCATATTGCTTTGAGGTTTCTATCCTGACACTGATGTCTTTCTTCCTGCCCCCCATATGTTTTTCAGTCTCCACATTATGTTTCTAGCTGAAATACACATTAATAAATAGAGACATTCTTATTATATCTGACAGACAACTAACATTCAGCATTTGTTTTATTATTTTTAATGAATGACTTTATATGTTTCATTTGTCAATGTAAGCCACAATGTTGTTTATATTTAGGCAATATCCTAGTTTTTCAGTTCAGATTTTGCTTGCAGCTAAATTTGATTGTTATTAGATATTTGACTGTGCTGTAAAAAAGGAACTTCTATTAATGTCAATATTTGGAGTAACTCATGAAATGTTTTGTTTTTATGTCATGATACTTGGACATATTTATGGTAAACTCCAGTACATGATTGATCATACTACACACAAGTTAAATTGATCGTATGTATAATTTATATGGCATTGATGGAAAGTTAACTTGCACTTTTAGCTCTAATTACTGGTACTCTTAAAATTTTGATGGCCTTGCAATTTTGTAATCTACCATGAAACAGTTTGGTTAAAGAGAATATTTCCAATGAATGTACCCAGTAAGTGTTAAATGGTTCAAACTAACACAACTGGGGCATTTGATTCATTCATACATATACTTTGTATTAACACTGCAGTATCAGAGGGAATTCTTAATAAAGGCCTTCCTCAAGTACCAGCCTGCCTCAAATTCTAACCTGCCTCATATTCCAGCCTGCCTCAAATTCCACCCTGCCTCAAGTACCAGCCTGCCTCAAATTCTAGCCTGCCTCAAATACAAGTTACTTCTGCGGATTAGGTTAATAAAGACCCCAGTCACTATTTGAGGAAACATGGTAAAACAAAATATATATAAGCATCAATTAGGTTTGTTATTCAGACACATTGCCTTTGGTTTACAGCTGTTCCTAATTGCGTTCTTGTTTGTAGCTTTAATAATAAATAATTTCAGAGCATTCTGTTTTGCCCATTGTAATAAACCGTGAACTCAAAACCAAAGTTTGTAATGAACCATGCATTTTTTTGTACCTTTACACCCTACAGTCACAGATTTACAATATTTGGATTCCGCAGTGTGCTTGTTTTTACTGGATATCTGGCGCAGAAACTCTTTATGGCTTATGCATGGGAAAAGGATCATTGCTGTCTGGATGTGCATTAATTGGATGCACAACACTGAAAAAACTGCAAACTGGCTGCAGACATACACTATTAACTCAGATGAACTCAGGAATGTTTTTCAAGTCACGGGTGTCAAAGTACAAGTTAAACACCTACAGTACCTGATTGTGTGACCATTTATACAGTGGTACCTCAGAACTCTAACTTAATCCGTTCAGAACTCCAGATCGAATTTTCCCCATAAGAAATTATGGAAAACCAATTAATTGGTTCCCGGCCCCAAAAAATTACACCTAAATATGTTTTTTTTAG
>JABJVO010000020.1:10315491-10334449 GCA_026770805.1 Boulengeromyrus knoepffleri | reverse complement strand
GAAAATTAAAGAAAAATAAAAAAAATATGTTACTTGTATTTTTGTGTTGGGGTTGTGTTGTTGGTGGGTAGGTGGGGTGGTTGTGGTTGTGAGTTGGGGGGGGGGGGGGGGGGGGGGGGGTTGCACAGTGATATATGGACAACTGCGATATTGGGATATACAGTTACCATTCTGTAAATTTTCATACTGTTGCAACCCTAATACACACAGTAAATCCATAGTATATACAGTGTACAGTGACCAGTTTTAATAGATACCTAATAATATATAAATCCCATTTCTCTTCTCTCCTATGTTTTATTCATTTGTCCATTTCAGTCAAATTGTCCACTGTCAGATTTCACATGCTCTTTCAATTTCCACCAGTCTTAACGAAGTGTATTCCCTGAGTGGCAGAGTAAGTCTTGAGCTGGAGGAAACTCAGCTTAAAACACTCCACTACCCAGAAGACCACTGTGCGGCTCAGACGTAAGCAGGAAGTGGGGTGTCTGTGGAGAGGGGACTGGAAGGGCTCCAAGAGCAGCACCTGGCTGGAAGAGCTCCTGCAGTACTGCTCTGCTCTACATTAGGTTTCCATTTAGTGTTACGGTTCTCTTCTCCATGAGGGCCTGCTCCACACACAGCCCATTAAGTAAAATGCCTATTGTTTTTTAATGTGCTTTCAGCTCATCTTCATGAGGCAATTCAGGCACTTAAATATTCATATTAACTGTAGTGGCTGGTGTTCAGAGGGGATTCCATACTTGCCAGGAATTAAAACTGTTTCCTGGTCATTTCACTTAGTGTAACAGTGAGAAGTCATATTGGTACTATTTTAACAGCAAGCTAGACCCCTATAAAGTATGCACAAGTAATCTATTATACATAATTACATTTCTTACTTTGTACTCTGAAATCTGTATTTAAAAAACTATCTATGTGTTTAATAGAGTGTCACAGAAAAGACCCAGGATCGAACTCAGGACCTTGTTGCTGTGAGGCAGAATTTGGGTGAAATTTACATCCTAAAGGTACAGATTACCATGGATTTACGTTTTTTACTCCCGGTTCAGGCATTTCAATCACAGTGATGTGCATGCCTTTGTGGAGCCGGACAGGACATTTCAGGGGAATGGTATATGTGTGAAGGCTTGGCTCTTCATGACGGAGCACGTTCCCCATACACAGAGGCTGGGGGGGGGGGGTAGTAGGGGCTGATTTCATTAGCACCCTGGGGATATTTGAGTAAAGCAAACCAAGCAACATTCAAAAATAACCACTTTGCTTTCCAACTTCAGTGAACAAAGTGTAAACCCAGGAGAGCTAAATCATTACTTGCAGTCTCTCTGACACACACAGCACAAACTTCCTCTAAACCATTTTCAGCTAATTACAGCTTGTTCCCAGTCTCACTCCTCCCCTGAAAATCCATACCCTCCCTGCTTCTGACAAACACACACCAGGAGTACCTGAGGGTTTTGGACCCCAAATGGTGGAAGTCACCTTAGCATTGCATTTGGATAATTATTCACTTAGTATGATCTCCGGTGTTCTGTTATGCTTCAGTTACCCAAAGCAAGAATAGGAGTCCCCTTAGCATGATGGGGACATCACCAAAGAAACAGAGGTTTGGTTTGTTGTTATCCCATGTGGTCCTGGCCACCATGGGTCCAGGGTCCTCCTCACAAGCAGCTTCCCCAGTCAGAGCTACACGTCTCCACCTATTTCCAGGGGCTTCCCTCTCGCACAAGCGGAGGTGATCTCCTGACACAGCACGGCATGTTAGGCTTCTACAACAGCTGCACAATCGAGACTGAGCTTTAAAGACATTTCTAGGTAGAAAACATGTTTGGCTAATAATCTGGTCTTGCTGGGCAATTCTCTAAACCTGATCATAAACTTCCCAAAAAGATGCCCATTATTTCAGGTTTGAAATTTAAATATAAAAAAATAACATTTGGCTTTCTTACAAATGTCTTTACAATACGTCTCAGCCATGATACGTGGGACCCCATTTCAGAATAGAGGAGTGTTGTTTGTGTGTGTGCCTGTGTGTGTGTGTGTGTCTGTGTGTGTGTGCGTGCGGGGGTGAGGTGGCTGAAGATGACAGATTTTTTCTTGTCACACCAGGGTGTAAGCGATGAAAGAAAGGGTCAGACTCAATTTCAGCTGTGTCTTGCGAATCCCTTTCACTCGCCGTCTCTTCATGGCCTTACTGGGCCCTTACTGGGCTTTCTGTCGCTGCTCACTGGCCTCTTTCTTAATCATCAAAACAACCGAAACATAAATGAGTAAACGAATTAGCTTTTAATCTGCAAAGAAGGCTCTATGAAAACGCAGAGAAAGTTGTGCTGTAATATCGCTGGGGGTCATCAGTCATCCTGTACAAAGACAACCAAAGGAGCTTGATGGAACAAGATACTATTAGCAGAATATCTGTATAGTCTCTGTGGACAACAACTAAAACTCAACAATTACGTTTTTAATAGCATCCGATTGATATTCATAAACATGATCAAGGGAATGACAAGTAACAAGAAAACAATTCCGTGTTGATTCCTAACTGATCTCATTCTTCTGTTATGGGCATTTACGTTTTATTCCTTCGGACGGATCCATTAACAGTTCCCTCCACTCGACAACCTTGCCAGCGTTGTTTTCATACACCATTAGCTTTTTAACAGGGGCATCGTTGCCATTTCGCCTCCTTGCGCTCATTAAAAACGTCCATCTGGTTGAAAGTTTAATTTGCTCACTGGAATTTGGACCTAGCAGATTTTCAGATGGAGACATCACGGACATTACGTTAACAGGGAGCTTTCAGTATGTCAACCAGTCAACCAGCACCGAAGTCTGGAAATATCAGTTTAATAGCCACATGTCTAATGATGGCCGTAGAGATTAAATAGTTACACCAGAGGCCATAGGGTCAGGTTTTTCCGGCAAACTTTTTATTTATTTATAAACTGTTTGGGTCTGTGAGCGAGAGAGAGCAGTAATCTTCTAAACTTTCAATCTTACAGGTCAGTGCCGATCTGAAATGAGTGTTATCATCACAGGGTAGGGCTTTGGAAGCTCACGGCCTGATCAGGAAGGCTGGGATGACTCACTCATAAATCCGGCGGGCAGATGGACCAGGGAGAAACTGAGATTAAGAACGGCAGTCATGTGTGTGTGTCGCTCGTCGTCGGCTGCATTTCAACCAGGCCCATCTTACGCCTCTCTACTCGCCACCTCAGCTGCCCTTCGGTGAGCCGGCATCTAATTAGATGATCTGTCTGTGGTGGAGGCGGGAGCGAATCTGCCAAAGGACAGTGGTGTGTTTGGCACGCATCACATGACACAAGCGTGTAGGTCAAAATAAGTCAGGAGGTGCGTCCGCAGCAGTCAGGTGACACAGCGGCGCACTGATGAAATGCCAGGAAAATTAGCCAGAAGGACGCAGAGAGAAGGACGAAATTCCAGGGCGGCATTTCCAAAGCGCCTTTCCATCCGTCTGTATACATATCCACCTCATAAATCATTCATGATTTCACAGTATGGCACAGCAAGTGTTTATTAGAGAAAAATTCCACCGATATGACTTCACTACTTTCAAATGACATGTTCTAGTTTCTGTGTTTCCATTTTGGTTCAGCTGAACGACCATCTTAGCCTCTATCAGACAGGTCATAAACTCCAGCCTGGCTTGGCCACAGCCTGGCCAGGTTTATGGGTCACCTTAGCAATTCATTTGCACTAAAGACACCATGCGAGTGTAGCTCTTAGGCTAATTGCAACCTGACCCAAATTTGGTGAGGTGGGACGAATGCCTTTTTAATTCTGTCGACAGCTGCTGGTTAGACATCAAAATCTGTCATAGAGAAATGATCAAACACACCCAAGTTAAAAATGGTTTTGTTTGTTCAACTGCATGATTAAAGCTTCACCACAAACTCGGCGGTCAGGTCCTTCCCTGTTTGCAGTTAGCGTTCGGCCATGTCGCATGAACCTGGAGGAGATGAGCAAGCCAGCAGCGGGGGGGGGGGGCTGTGGGGCAGAGACGGGAGTGCAGGTCATCGGCACAAACCGGAAACTTCTTAGTCTCGAGGTGAGATTGCAGTCAGGAGCAGCTGTGGTACGAATAGGACATGCGGCTCAGTCGGGTTTGGGCACGGGGGATACACAGGGGTTAGGGAAGATCCAGAGGGCTTCTGGGAAACAGTGGATTCCTCCAGCACTAGAGCCGAGAATGTAATTAAGGCCAGGAAAAGGAGGCGGAGACTCTCTTATCACAGTGAAGTCGCGTCACGTCCTGCCAGTGGAATCACATGGTGCAGAAATGAGGGGAAATCTACCATATAATAATAATAATAATAATAATAATAATAATAATAGTACATACGGTGCTGTACTGTACCTCAAGCTGACGAACCACTGAAGCCACACAATGTTCACGAGCATCACAAAGGAGTGCATGTGTTCCGCTTTACAAACCACTATATTTAACCTGAATTTTTCATACAGCAGGCTTATGGCAGTCTGTTCGTAAGTGCTAGTCGTCCATAAGTTGGACGTTCTTAACCTGGGGGGTTCCTGTACGTGGCAGAAGTCATACCGGAAGCCTTTCCGACAGAGGGAGCCCACAAAATCTTGTCTGGATGTCCGTACCAATCCTTGTCTGTGTTTGTTTGTTCATGTGTCAGTTGCTAGATAACCCAGACACAATCTGGTCACCTTGGTAACATACGGCAGGGATAAAAACAGTTCTATTATATATATTTTTTTAAATAAATAATTTTCCTCAAAAGTTAAACATATATTTAAAAAATTCCAGTCAGCAGATGAAACTGCTGGTCATTGCCCTGAAACCATTTGCATTTAGTCCAAAGTAAACTCATTCTTTTCTTCTTCGTCATATTTACGTGGTATGAACTCTGATACAAAGTGACAATTGGCATTGTCCCAAGCACATCAATTATGTTAACTATTCTCCACTCCAGCAGCCACTTAAATATTTTATTGGGACATTTTGATAAACAACATTTTAATAATTGTCACAGTAGCCCTTAACAAGTTTATATTAAACCATCACAGTAAACCATAGTGTTATTCCAAGAAGGACAAAAACAGCATGAATATATGCCTTTATCAGCAAAATGCTAATGGCAATGATAATTACCAAATTAACTAAGAGAATTATTTAAGAGTCATTTAAGTATGGATGCCAATTACTTCATTTTTAATTATATTATTTGTAATAAAATGCATATCACAGCTCATTTCTAATATGAAGGTCAATAATTTAATGATTAATGCGTTATGTTAATATTTAATACAACTCAATATTGAATGCTAGGTTAGATTACATTCTGTCTGGGTATAAAAATCTACCCAAAAAGCCCAGTTCTGTCTGTAAGCCACACCTATGATGAGCAGGTCTCTGCTGGTGCATTCACACCTGCTGCCCTGAAGCCAGATAAATGGAGCCCTCAGTGACATGGGCCTCGACTCAGAACCCCCCCGTGGGAAACTTCGAGGTGGGTGATTCCTTCAGAATTCGGCCGCTGTTTGCTGCCCCTGATTTTCTCTTCCTCCTCATCTTCCTCCTCCTCCTCTGAGCTGGACACATTTGCATCAACCTCGGAGTCCAGGCTGTCGTCGGTGTGGTCTGGGTAGCCGCTGACGCCGCAGTACTCGATCCTCTCTGCGCAGGGAGGCTCGTCATCCTCGAAAAGGCTGAAGAAAGTTTGGTGGGTCTGTTAGTTCGTCCACTGCCAGTACCGTCCAACATGACCACTTACCACTGGTATGCTCAAACATGGCCACTCGCCTATCTGTGGTTCAGGTGAACATGATCACTCATGACCCAAGATGATCACTCACCGACCTCCAGGACAGTCTAGCACAACCATTCCTCTTTCTCTTGCACAATTCGACAAGATCACTCACTTATCTCGTTATGGTCCAAAATGAACAGTCATCTTCTTGTGGTACCATCCACCATGACCAGTCCCTGGTATCTCTCAACATAAGAGCTGACCCCCCCCCCCCCAGGTTCACCTACACCCAATATGATTGAACATGGCAACCATCCCCCACATACTGTATATTGGCTGCAGTGATTCCCAAACCCTTCATAATTCCAGCAGCTTTACTAAAAGAAACATAAAAATACGCCTCTCCCCGTCTTCTCTGTAGTTCGCCAGGGCAAGATAAATCAGTGCAAGGCTGTAAACAGAGTGCTGTTTGAGATTTCCCTATCCCTGGGGCTCCTCTGAAGTGGCTATTGAATGAGAATTTGTTAGGCTTCTGTATGTGTGTGTGTGTGTGTGTGTGTGTGGGTGGGTGGGTGTGGGTTTGCATAGATCACATTTGAGGACCAAATTGTCCTGAAAGTGTAGTAAAACCTGAAATTTCCCTACTTTTGGGGACATCTTTTGAGGTCCCCTTTTGGATAACCTCAGTTTTATAAAAATCTGTGAATGCAATCAAAAAAGTAAAAATGCCAAAAGTCTTTTATTTGGGTTAGTTACTTATGGTTAAGTTTAGGGATGGGTAGAGGTTAAGGGTGTTGTGATTGAGATTAGGGTTTTTCCCATAGAAATCAATGGAAGGTCCCTATTTAGATATGTACACCAACATGTGTGTGGGTTGGGATGATGGGGATTATATACGCAGTCAAAGCTTTGCCACAAAACCCGGCCCATTCACAGAGGAACCAGCAAACCCCAATCACAGCTTGTCGGGATCCTGTCTGACAGGGACCGAGAGCTGCCAGTCACTTTAAAAGCAATCAGCAATCAGACATAATTAAGTTAAACGAGTCAGCAAGCGCTAAAACAAAGAGCAATCATGAAGACGTCCTGTAGTGTGTGTAAGGCGTGATGGGTGGGTGGGAAGCGAAGGGGTTAGGGCCACGTAACCCACAGGCAGATGCAGTGTCTCCAACACAAAAAAAAACCTCAGTCTGCAAAAAAAGGCGAAAGTGTAGAATTCTCTGGATGAAAGTATGACACAAAGTAATGACAAAAATCTGATCAGTGCTGGATAGAACATCTGTGGAGCCCAGGAAATCTGAGGGCCGGGAGGAATCAGCCAGCAAGCCTTCGTTGCAGATGGTTATTGTATCATCAATTCACACGAGGTAGCAGAATGAAATGATAGATTGTTCCGGAAGCTGCACATAAATGAAAATGGTAACCGCATTACGCAACTTCAGCTGGACTAATACCGGACTTGTTACTTTCAAGATGTGTTGTTATTGTTATGTCAAAGATATATATTTCGGGGAATTGCATGGGCTGCACTGTCAAGAAGGCCCCACCCCCAAGCCTGCACTGATCAGGGAATAGATGCCCACTGGCTAATCCAAGAACGCAGCGCCTTTCCCCTTCCTGGGTACTGGGGGGCACCTAGAGCATGTTTCCCTGCTGGGAAGCTGGGGGAAGCATCAGGCAGAGCTTTGGTTTCCAGGTACATTTACAAACAATGACACACAGGAAGGAATGCCGGTGTCACGGCCGGAATACTGGAGATCCCTTTTGCTAATGTTCTGCCTCTCTAGACGGAGAACCTCACGAATACCCCATTCGCCTCGTGCTGATCCGTGTTAGTGCTGGAGCTCATGTCTGACCTCTCTAGAGTGAGAATAGACCTTTATCACACTTCCTATTTCTGGGAGGCGGGAATCCAGTGAGGCAGTGAATCTGGACGTCTGAAAGCAATGGGCAGATCCTCCCGGTGGTGTTACTGCAGCGTACCTGGCTGCTCTAACTCATCCTGACCTTCCACGATGTGAGGAGTCGCCATTAAAACGGGAGAGGCAGCCTTTAGTGGGGTACAGCCCAAGCCAGCAGGCCAGGCTTATGCAAGAACACCCCCAGCTCAGTCCTCCTGCTGATCAAATTGCCAAACAAGGGGTCATTTATTGCACCTGCCCAACTACATGGTCTCGCCTGCATTCCCTAACTGGCTGGATCGATGCTCCACAGCCCTGTAGGCGCAAACAATAAAGCACAAGAGGTTAAATGTTTATAATATCTGTATAGCACACTCCGTCATTGGACTGGACCACGTATCAGTGCTCTAGCAGGCTGTCTGTAAGAGGTGTGAGAACAGTCACAGAGTCAGTCTGTGTGACCATTATATCGTTAGATCTACAACTATGGTAGATCACCCAAGAATACCAAGACAGGATATATGTTACATCAGCATCCCACACAGGTTTGGAAGATTTAAGATAGAACCCAGTTCCTGATCCAATATGAAGCCTGGATTTGCTTAATGGCACAAACCCACTACCCTCACCCACCAATCAGCATGCTCTGATTATGATTAGTTTTATCCCAAGGAAAATATGGAGGGTGGAGGGAAGGGGATGGCAGTTAGTATTAGCTGGTTGACACAATCTATCCTTTACAGTTACGACCACTGCACGATACAGCCAACCACATAATAATTCCTCCTTTTCAGGGAAAAATCACTGCCCCTGCTCCAGGGGGGGGGGGGGGTATAACAGCTGTTGTTTAGATATGTAACAAATGTATAATAAAATGTGTAATAAATGTGCAGTTTACAATGACCATTGGAGTAATGGTTGATCAAAATATCAATGTTTAAATGCTCTGTGCACAGTCTCTGGCTATGATAAGCTTTGGTCCTCGGACACCTCAGGGAACTTCGCTTTACTTCCTGCGTGATTAGATCAGCACAGACCGAGCTGCTTCTGTCACCTCTCAGACGTTAACCTCGTTTTTAAACACACACCAGCTCCCTCACTGTGCAGATCTCTTTGTTTACAGGAGAACCGTCTTGCCTTCGGAGCAGCAAGCAGAGCAGTAGTGAAGCCATTGTCTGCATGCCCGTGATGCATTTGCGACATTATTCAGGCAGGTTTCATATGGAACATGAATATATGGAGGATTCATACAGAATGAAGACCCCTTCGGGGTCTAGGGGTGGGGAACAGACTTTCACTGACTGGGGCATGATCACACATTTCATTCAATATCATAAACTTAATTCATGGCAAATAAATCATTTCTTATATATTTGTTTTGGCATTACACGCATCTTAATTTGAATGTATATTGTAAATATGTCAGATTTATGTTAAGTTTGTAATCTGACATCAAAGCATAGACATTGCAAAATGCAGTTTGTAACACTTGCAGAAACATTATGAAAGTACATAGTAAGCAATGCTGGCAGTTTGTTTTGATCTCAGATATCTGATCACCAAAGACTTGGCTACATGAAGATGAATAAATGGTGTAGTTGCAACATTCAGTTGGATAAATAAATAAGAAAAACCGAACTCATGTCACTATTTCTGGTCTCCATTGAATATGTAGGAGCTTTCATGTGTATGTATGAGCCATTCACACCTGGCCACATTCCCCCCCCCCTTTTATGGCACTGATGGGGATGTATCTGGATTGCATTTCACCGTTGCATTGTTCAGGTAAAACAAAGAAAGGTAACATGGTTAACTTTTTTGCCTATTTAACCTAATTTTAAAAACTTTAATACTTCCGACAATAGATGTTTTGAAAAGAAGACAGATTATGGATTTAGCCACCATTTTTTCATGATTCTACATAAAGATTTAATCGAGATATAAACTGAAATAGATGCAAAAAAAAACGCTCGTCCCCAGAGGTTTAAGCCAGGAATCCTGCCTTTAAAGTCAAACCTGCAGGATGGATTTTAGTTTTAGCATATTATTAAGACACAAGGAAACTGAACACTTTCCAGACATACAAATTAGCTCAGACCATTCATTTGTTTCCAGGCAACAAATTTCATTTAACACATTACCAGAGATGGAAACAAAATGTAAAACCACTATTGTAATAATGTGGTCTTTTTACTGATGAAAATTACAGGATGACGGAGTCACTTTAGATTAAACATATTTGTCTTACATTTTAGTGACTACATCCAGCTGCTGTCCATCACTAGACTAACACCCTCTTGAAAGTTCCCTTTACTCCTCGCTGCGACTCCCATCCAAAGCATTTTGATTCTTAATGGACATTTTGCCATTAACAGCGCCCAGACGTGGGGTTCTTCTCTGACGACCTGGTTAAAAGGCTCAGCACTGATGTAACCACAGGTGGAGCCGGTGCCTCTGTGTAATCAAGAGGGACGGGTTCTTACCATTTTTTAAATATAAAATCTTTAGGGTGTGAAAGAGGGAGGTTGTTAACAAAATCTTACATTTTCTGAGATGAAAAGAGAATTAGCAAACTGTTATGAGAGCCCATCACACGCCTTGGACATATCACTGTCGCACCTGCCAATAGCCCTTTAGCTGCACACAAACAGGCCACATCTCACCTCACCTACATACTGACAATGACTTCAGCATTTCCCTTGATTTCCCCATGGGAGATATAAGGACCTTCTCTCAATCTGACCCCTAATGAGGTACTGAGTCTGCTCATTGCTGAGCTGCTGACTTGCCGCTCTTCTGATTGACTTCTGCTGGTTTGCCAAATTCCTGCCTGTTGTCTGACCCCGTTTCTGATACTGGGTTTGGACCTGGTATATGTGGAAGCAGCTATACACCTGCAGACTGGGCTTGACTTGTGTTTTTTTTATTAACTTTGGTCATTGTCATTCTGTATTGTCGTTAAACCTGCTGGCGCTGCACATATAGCTCTGAAGACTTTCGTTACGATTAAGCTATATAAAGCTGTCCAAGACACCATCACAATTATGTATGTATTTGCATGTATTTCATTTTTGGTGATGATTATAGGTAAAATGATACATGCATTTTGTTGAGTTGATGATTTCCTTTTTTTGAAAAAAATGTTTTTCTTAGTGGAAAAAAAGAGATGCTGTATGTCATATTAAGGACACACTACGTTTGGTTCTTGAGTGAAAAAACTTAAGCATAGCAAGCAAAAATAACATTTTCAGTTAAAAGTTCAATTGCTCCCAGATGCAATGTTTTTAAGATGCAGACATAAAGCTGACAGTGTATCCTGTATGTGAGTATGGAATTTCAAGCTAACAGGGCAAAGAGTATCTTAAATCTATCATCACAGGTAGTTCATTTACTTTCTGAAGATTACCAGACAGTTTTTTAACTGAATGAAGAAAAACTGAATAAAAGGCAAAATGGGTACAAACAATAGAAGCTCCCTTTTGTGATATGGGAAATGTGAAAGTAATTCCAGCCTTTCTGCAACTTGATGTGACATACCATAAATAATGCTACAAACAACAACAATGCCCTTTCTCTGCCATGTTTAGCTTTATAGCACATGCCACTTTAAAAATAAACAGCAAGAAGAAAATCATGAACAAGCACACTGTAATCCCACTGGCTCATTTAACAGCAACAAACACAGTGCAATCCCACTGCACGCTTTAACAAGCATACTGCAATTCCACTGAACCCTTTAATAAAACATTCATAAAACATTATAATGCATTCATTAAGCATTATAAACATGCCTATAAAAATTATAAAAAGACATAACACATTATGGCCATGTTTATGATGCATCATGAATGCTTTATAAAGCTGTCATCCATGCCTATGGAAAAAATTAAGAGACCACAGCACAATTTTTTGTTTCACTCATTTCTCAATTTTTGGGTGTGTGTCTGTGAATAATTTATATATATTTTTTGCAAACTGCAGCCTGGTTCTTCCCTGTTTCTCATTAATGAAGGGCTTCTTCCTTGCTTTATGGAACGTCAGTCTTGCTTCTAGGAGCCTGATACGAACTGTCCTAGCAGTGCACTTCACACCTGCTGTCATCCTACGATTCATGAGAAACTGCCGGTTAAGTTAACGGTCATCTCTGCCATTACATAGTTGCTTCTGCCCTTTACTTGGCTGGTTTTTGGTCATTCCCAGTGTGCACTATAGATACACTACATGGACAAACGTATTGGGACACCTGGCCATTACACCTACAGAAACTTTTATGACATCCCATTCTAAGTCCATAGGCATCATAGATAGTTCATTAGCTTTCTGAAAATGCAGACATAAACTATTCGTCACTCCACAGAACACATTTCCACTGCTCTAGAGATGCTTGGTGTTGCATTTGGTGATGTGAGGCAGCTGTGCAGCCCTGGAAGCCCATTCTATTCACAACGCCCTTCAGCACTCTGCGACCCTGCTCTACGTGGCCTCCCACTTTGTGGCTGGGCTTCTGTTGTTCCTAAACACATCAAATTTGCAATAATACCACTTATAGTTGACTGTGGAATATCTAACAGGGAAGAAATTTCATGAACTGATGTATTGCAATGGTGGTATCATATGACAGGACCACACATGAATTCATCGAGCTCTTCAGAATAAACCATTCTATAAAATATGCTTGTAAACGTGTGTGGAAGCTAAAATGAGTCAAAGTTTCACTATTACTATTACAAATAAATTGAGCTTTGTCCCTTAGTGAAAATTCAGTCGAAGTTCCCTAGAACGACTCAAGTCAAGACCTGGTAAGGCAAAGTTTCTTTAGTAGACAAAAAAGAAAGTGAAACGAACAATATGTTCCCATTCCAAGTCAGGCGAGCGAATAGAAACAGCAGTTTATACGCCTTTTCTAAGCTTCCTCAAACCTGCTGTTAACAACATTGGTTATTTTGCTGGAAAGCAATTCTCCTATCAAAAAGCTTATTAATAATTATTGGTTAATACTTTAAGGGGCTGAATTAATTATATTTGGTTACTACCCCAAGAGGCACATTCTTTCTGCACGTGTTTGCATTGTTTGCACAATCGCCTTGGTTACCCCCTTAGATACTCCATCCCATAATTATCACGTCACCCTGACCATCTGTACAAATATACCAGGTTTCAGAGTGTCTTTGCACTCCAGTATCTTCCATTCTTGATGCAGAGTGCATCAGAAAGCCTTCTTTTGTTCAAACAATAGCTCTCTTGTTTAATACTACAAATTCTATTGTCATCATAAGTAAATATATGCCTCATGCATACAAAATCTTTTGCCTTATACATACTAAATCTTTTGCCTTATGCATACTAACACTTATGCATACTAAATCTTATGCATACTAAATATTTTGCAGTTCCACAGCTTATAATATTGCAAATGCAATTACATATCATAATGTCCGTGCAAATAACAAGCGTTTCTCATAACTCAGGACCACCTCAGAAGACCTGCGCCCTCTCTTCCACCTCAAGCAGCTCGACAGACTCCAGGATCAATCAAAGGTTTCTCGCTGTCTAGATTCACTAGGCCACCTGCCTCGATGCAACCCAATGGCCTGCAGGTGAACCCTACAGTACATGTTGAGGAACAGAAGCACAGATACACACATCCTCTTCATGCCTAAGGCCAAAGACATTGACATCGACGCCATAACACCTCCCTCTGTTGTAACCCATCAATTTTCCTTCCACACATGACTGCATGGTTGGGTGCTAGATTCTGTATACCTGTGGCAATGGGTCTGAATGAAACACTTGAATTCAATGATTTAGAGGTGCGTCTCAATACTTTTCAACCATACAGGGTACCTTTATAATGCTTATACTGACCATTTTAATGCATTATAAAGGTATCTATAGTGGATTACAGATGATAGCTTCATGTAAAGTGATATCAGACTATTTAATAACAATAAATTGGTCAAAGTGCAGGTCTTATATTGGCTACATTTATTGCAAAGTTGGTATCCTATGCAATACACTGTTATGGTAATTTACACTGAATGCCTAACCTGCCCGGAGCAGGTTTAAGCGCAGGCTATTGGGTTAGAGTGGCATAAGCTCCGCCCTTTGGCCAAAAACATGCATACGAACTGCCCATTTACAAATAAATTTAGTCAATATAAGACCTGCACTTTGACCAATTAGTATGGATGGGCGATGCCACTGATAACTCGCTTCATAGTCCACCCCACAGGACAGGTTCATGCTGAGAGTAAAATGTGCTGTGAGGCTGAAAGCTGTATTGTGCCTGGGAATGTCATTAAATCCATAAATATCCACGAGTGATTTACAAGTCTAAGCAGATCTTACTCAAAGTGAAAGTGGCCAAAACCCTCACAACAGACAAGTTAGTGTTAAACCAGCCGCAAGGAGGTGTGCGGCTCAGCAGACAAGGTCTCTGCGCCTGTGATCGGATGGTCACTGGGTTGAGCCTCCTATGTTAATGCTATTGCTGGAATGTCCTCCCAGAATGCCTGTTTGCTCTCTATGGATAGCCATGTATTTTTCCAGTCTAGGGTTCCCAAGTGGGAGCAGATTAATTTTGCCTTAACACAAAACATTTACACTCTTCATGACTCCTACTGCAGGAAGTTTAATCACAGAGGACTGCTGAAGGGCCTGGCTGTTCCCAGGGACGGGACCCATATTGCTGACTCATCCTGCCAACCTGGGAGTCACCCAGTGGACCCAGTGACAGTGATGGAACTCCTCTTTGGCCAGATACCGTATCAGCATTTGAAATTCTGCCAGGTGTTCTTTGCAGGAGAAACTAGGATCAGGATGTCCCTAATCACACAGTTAACATTTACTATATTAATCTCACCACAACATACTCCCCTAACATGTTCACGTGTCTTGATGTATTCTGTAAACCTCAGTGCTAATGAAACATACACTGTAATTATTCCAAGGAGATTGCATACCAAAAACAGAAAAACACGTCTATGGGCATTCCATCAAAATTTCATTAATTGATTCATTCATTCAGATGGCCATTAAATCCCTGGAGTAACATCATGTCTTGAGCCTAAGTGTGTTGAACCTTGATGTATCAGTATGGTTTTTGGAAAATGGTCATTCGGAATAAACATGTCTACTAAACATCGATACTCATTTATGTTCTGCCTTTCATGGCACCTTACAACTTCAGCATGTCTCTGATAACTGATTAAGTCCTAAGTAGTTGTAATGCTGTAAATTGTGCCAGTTTATTAGAAACATGATATGTGATCCAGCACAGTGGAGTTTCCTTGCAGGTACCTGCAGGCCATTTTCAGTCCAGGTGGACGTTCTTACTGACTGGAATACTAAAAATCCAAGAAAGGGAGACCAGTCAAGTATTTTGGCTAGTAGACAGCCACACAATGCAATGTTCACACCGTGAAAACCTTCCAATAAATCAGAAAAAAGCCAAACTGTAGGCCACAGCTACTCCCACTGCAGAGTGCAAGTATCCGTCGGATCCACATTTGGGGCCAGAAACACTGGACGCAAGTGAATTTGAGTGTATCTCAGTAATATAAACACAATAGTAAGCGCTAGTAATGTACTCTGCATTAATGAAGCAGAGTAACAATCAGTAATAACTGTAATATACACACAATACTCTACGGGCAAATAATAATGTAAATATAAAATCACAACACAACAAAAAAATTGCACTTATATTTCACAAAAAATAAGGTGCAAATTGCAATATGAAATCAAAAGATTTGCAGGGTAGCGAACAATGAGAACTGAGAAAGAAGATGGCAGTTGAAGGTAAGTCATAATATTTTACTGTACAGTGCAGTAAGTTTCTTTTATGAAACAAAACAGCACAGAACTGGTACTGCATCTGCATCATATCTGCTTATTGTAGCTGTCCATCATATGCACATCACTGTTTGCGTACTGTATAGTTAGACATGGACAGTGGGTCATTATACAGCTGGCAGCGCTGCCCGTTCTCATGCACCTGTTACCCTAAGCGATACACCCCCTAACATCCTACTGCCTCCACTTTCAGGGGTCTCTCAGTCAATGTAAATTATTTACTATGGGTCTCAGACATGAATACGACTGTACATTTCTAGACAGGCTGCAAGTCGACAGATACCTGCAGAGTCAAATCTAGCAGAGGTAATTCCTGGTGTAGAGTCAAGTCCTGACTTAGGGCGAGACTAACGCTCAGTGCTCAGAGCTGAGCAGTCTACTGAGGGCTCACAGGTCATGTGTCGAATGCTCAGGTTGTGCCCTCAATCACATCACACTGCACTGCATTCTGAAAGCCTTTGCTTCGGATGATCCTGCTCTCTCTCTTCCTTTCCATTGGCTGCATAGGTCATGTGTGATGGGGGTGCTGTGGGTATATAATCCGAGACGTGCTGTTCTGTCACCCCGCTGCATTTGCCTGATTGCACTGTGGCTGCTGGGACTCCCAGCCAGCTGCACACCAATTGTTTCCAGTGTGCTTAAAAACTTGGACCTGGGACCTGATATATTCTGGTCAAACTTCTTTGGGTCCTTAATTATTTTTAAGATGTCAGACTAATAATTATAAGCTATGGGAACCTGCATGAGTAGATAAAATAATTCTGTCCCACTTTGAAAAATAAGTCCTTCCTTGAGAAAGAGAAAAAAAAAACTAAAATAACATGTAGCTGATTTTTAACCGGGGCTATAATGGTGCTATCTGGTGGTGCCCTGGCCTGTAGTTATCCCTGACACAGCTGTGACATTGTAAAAGCCTGCAATATATGCAGTATCCTTGAAAGAATAATATGCATTATGCCACAATATAGGGAATTGTTTTAATGAATCTCTAATCATAAAGCCAGTCTTCTGTGCAGTGCTTAAAGGAAATTCTATTTTGGGTTTGCAGCATGCATGAATAAATCATACATTAAAAACAGGGGCACGCCATGACCATTCCACCATATTTGCAGCCAACATCTTAACTTCCCATAATGCTGCAGAAAGGAACAAGGAAAAATAAGAACAAGTATGTAGGAAGGTGGGTGAGAGAGTTGGAGAGAGATGGAGAGAGACACTAGCAAAGGGTGGGCTGCACTGGGGGCACAGGGCGAGTGCGTGATGATGACACAGATTACTGTTTGTGAGTCTTGGCAGTGCAAGCCATAATTAAGCGATCACAGAAAACCGGCCCCACTCTCATTTGTTTGTGTTATTCAGCCGAAAGGACACCATGCATCTCTCTGACATGCAGTCATTACTCTGTCATGCCTAAATCAGGTGGGAAAAAATGATTTTGTAAGGGATGTACACCTCCTGGGGGGGGAGGTGCTGTGCTAGCATGTTAGCATGGTGGATTTGTTTGTGGAAAGGCAAGCTTTAGGGGACCATGCTCATTGCTGCATTATTTGAATCAAATAATTAAATTTGAGGTGATGTGGTTAACTAATCACAAGACAGTTAAACTATGGGATGTCATTGTGGCAATTATACAAAAGGAGACGCATGCAGCTTTCTTGGGTTAAAGGGGATAGATTTATGCTCATAGGCAGAAATTTCAGTCTGCCTACACTAAACATAAAATCGCTTGAGGCCTCAACCTTTAAGAAAGAACTTTAAACGCTTTTATAAGCCATCTGATTGTTCAGCATTGAGGTCTAACCTCACATTACATCATACTTTCTGTACTCAGCTTATCTGAATATTTGAGACTCTTTCTTGCCCGACACTGTACACCAACACCTTTGGTTTCACCATGGTGCCTTGGAACCTGACAGTGGCAACTTTTTGGTCACCACGGTGGGGCTTGAACGGTTTGGCGAAATTTCTGTCAGGTCCCGCCGGCAGGACCGCCGACCCCAGAGGGTTAAGATGGAGATGAAGAAGGAGAGAGACACCGAGAGAGAGAGAGAGAGAGAGAGAGAGAGAGAGCCTTGTAGACTGTTATTACTTCCGATCCGTGGGCGGATCTGCTGGGAAGACTGAGTATTAAGATACCCAGTTGAAGCTTCATTTCCATACCTCCTGCCTGCAGGGACATTATAAGTCCTTGGGACATTCACCTGGGAAGCACTTCATCTCAACTGTCTCTCCGCTCCCTCAGCATGCAGAGCGTCTGGGAGGAGCACGACGGTCCAAGATCAATGCCCGTGACTTGGGTTATTTTGGATCGGAGCAGACACATGCTGCGTTGTCCTCGCCGTGGTCTTGCTGCTGTCCTCTGCTCTGCTTCATTAATGCAGCGTACATTATTAGCGCTCAGTTAAGGGCTAGATTAAGGGCCTCAATTCCTGGGACATTGTTTAGGACAGAATAAACAGCAATACATCTACATGACATATTTGTCTCCACAGGCAAATGAATATCACTAAAGAAGTTTAGAGCAGTAAAAAATGGTCAGGAATATACAGTCAATTAAGTTGCACTGATCAATTAACAGAAATAAACTCCCATAAAAGTAAACAGACTCAATAAATTGGGTGTCTTAGAAAAGGCCAAAAAACCATAAAACAGGAATATACTCAGATTTTCCCAGAGGCTTTAAAGCACACATTGAAAGGCGTTACAGTGAAAGTCAGGCTGTGATGTATTAAGTAGGTATTTTATCATACGTTATGAACGTTCATATCTAGTATTTATGGGTAAACTAAGGTTGTGTTGCCAAAATTATTTACACCTTACATCTGTATTGAAGTGCCATGAAGACTGCAACTAGAATAAATTAGAGGGGAGACCCACTGACTCAGCTAGATTCAGATGGAAGCAGGGTTGGGACCATTCTGGAATGCATTGATCAATTCCAGTCCAAATCAGGAAATGGAACTGGAGTTGGAACTTAAATCTCCCTGAAATTCAAATTCAACTCCAATTCTGTTTCCTGTAGTTTTTTTTTTCCAATCCCAGCTCCAGTTCCATTTCCTGATTTTGACTGGAATTGATCAATGCATTCCAGAATGGCCCCAACCCTGGATGGAAGGGACACCTAGTTACCCACCTAGGTTCAGTTAGAAGGGACACACACTAAAACAAGGAGATTCAGATAGAAGGAACACCCAATAAAAAACATAGATTCAGTTAGAAGGGACACCCACTGACACATCGAGATTCAGTTAGAAGGGACACGCTCTGACACACCGATACTCAGGAGGAAAACTCACTGACTGACCTAGATTCAGTTAGAAGGGACACCCTCTGACACACCGAGATTCAGTTAGAAGGGACACCCACTGACACACCGAGATTCAGTTAGAAGGGACACCCACTGACACACCGAGATTCAGTTAGAAGGGACACCCACTGATACACCGAGATTCAGTTAGAAGGGAC
>JABJVO010000020.1:10291594-10311713 GCA_026770805.1 Boulengeromyrus knoepffleri | reverse complement strand
ACACCCACTGACACACCGAGATTCAGTTAGAAGGGACACCCACTGATACACCGAGATTCAGTTAGAAGGGACACCCAGTGATACACCGAGATTCAGTTAGAAGGGACACCCACTGACACACCGAGATTCAGTTAGAAGAGACACCCTCTGACACACCGAGATTCAGTTAGAAGGGACACCCAGTGAGGCACCTAAATTCAGTTGACAAGCATAAAAGAGGCCTGGTAATCAGTACTGTTGTATGTCAATTTTCAAAGCAATATTAAGCAACTGCAGAAGGCCAAAGGCCTTAACAGGATAGTCGCTGAACACCACAGTGTAGCCTCAAAAATGACCACAGAACTGGATCAGCACATATGTCAACAAGTAACTACGTGTCGTGAGGTTCATAGAGTTGGAAATGATAGCAGGGCTGTTGTTTATAAATTCCAGTGCACTAGAATGCCTAACCTGGTGCAAAGAGCTGATTCCCAGGAGCTCTGAGCAATGGTCAAAAGTAATATTATCTGAGAGTCGTCTTGTTCCTGCAGCTGGATGGGTTTACATTTGGAGGAAGCTGGGATTCCTCCGGTCAGATGATTCCTCCGCATGGATGTGCAACAGCCTCAGAATATCAGGCTTATATTATGTTGCAAACACTGTTCCCTTTCGGGGTTTCTCTGTTCCAAAATGGTGACAGCCCCATACACAGTGCTATACATTCATAGGTGACTCCATGACCACCAGTAATACAGTATCTCATTACCTATATGTATACCTGTGACCCTCACCAGGAAAAGATATGACAGATTTGTAGTTTTAGTATATGCATGTGTAGCTTTAAGAGATGCACTGACAAATTAATACAGAATAGAAATTAATTTGCACAAGCTGCAGTGTATTTGAAGTCCTCTCTCAGGATGACATTAAAGATGGCACAGCTCTGGTTTCCGCGTCTAGGTGTGCAGATGTCTCAACTGTCACACCAAATGATTATGAAACATGAGCACAGGACCCTCTGTTGTTTTGCCAGAACACCACCAGAAAGCAGGTTTAACTCCCCAAAGACACATTCTGGCTAAGCAAATATGTCAATTATAGATCACTGATTTAAATATTTAGAGGCAAGGTGTATTTACTGTGTGTGCCACCGAATGCATGCCTTCTGAAAAGGCATCGGCTTAATTAAATATAATGTAATATATTCCGAGCCATGATGAATTATGTTCATGTTAAGCAATACAGGACATGGACAAAACCTCATATAACTTCAATCTCATGATACGACGTACTTCCAGATGAAGTTCACCCAGCTAATTGAAAAATCCTGCTTTGTGGGGCAGACTGTATGAAGAGCCATTAGCGAGCAAAGAAATATGGCGGGTGCTGTCGGTAATGGTCATGTGACCTTCCTGTGAGATTAGTATGGATCCCTCCATTGGACTTTGCTGGTTACAACACCTCCACGCCTCCCTGCATATATGCTGAGTATTTATTTAACACTCATTTCTGTAAACACTGACTAGCGACACAAAAAATAAATTAACAAACAAATAAACCTTCCATCTTCTCTATGGAAGTTTTCAGCATATTTTGAGTTTAGGGCACTTACATGAAATGGGCATGTTTTTTTCTGGCCCACCTGCTTCTCTTACTAACTGTTTTTCTCATTTTAGTCTAAAAGCTGACAAAAGGAAGAGTATTTTTCCAAAGTTCTGCGAGCAACAGGAACCATGTACATGTGGAAAATGTCCCGAACTTCAAGGCCGACCTCCTTTGTTATCTGAAATGCTCTTCAACGTGCAGGCAGATTCACTTTACCTTAAAATATGTCATCAAAATACATTTCTGAGAGGTGCTCTCAGGGAGGGCACTGCCTCTCACCATGCTCCAATCCAGCCCAGCTCTGACTGGGTGAAGCCTAAGTGGGTTTTCTTCCACTATGCAAAGATGTTCTCCAGATGAACCAGTGATTCCACATGCCCTGGTGTGCCCTTAGGTGTGTGATCCCTGCAACCCAAATTGGATTAGTACTTATGGGAGTGGAGAGATGAATGTAGACTAGTGGCTAACAGCCCAGCGCACGTCCGTGGCTGCAAAATCCATCCGTAAGCGGCGATACCATCTAAGCAATTTCCTTTCAGTGCAGAATGTACTTTCATCCTCTGTTGAGCTTTTTTAACGATAATCTGAGGACAATGTCTATACAAGCAAGTAATTACTTGCAGACCAGCCAAACTTTATTTATGAGGAAAAGTTCAGGAGGTCAACTTATATAACAAATATTTATGGCACTGTAAAAATACAAATGGGGACTTTCCCACTGTTATTGAGTGTATTTCTATTGTGCAAGAGTTAAATGGAATCCAAGTCGATAAATAAAGCAATACACAGGAAGCTTGATATTCTTTTCCAATATCAAAAACTATATTGAGTAGTACTAGACATGGGAGGAAATGGAATATCAATTTCAAATATTATTAATAATGTTGATTAGGCTGAATAAACAAGAGATAAGCAATGAGGACAAAAAGCAAGACCAGAGCCTTGTTTGCACTTCTCATCAGTATGTAATTGCAGGACAGTGGCTCCTTGCATGTATGTGTACTTTTGGATCGGTTCTGGTGAACTGCACCATAAGGAGCAACTGGAGGCAATATGGGTGCAAAGCCACACAGTCCGAACCCCCCCCCCCCCCCAACGAGTCAGTACAAACCTAATATTTACAGTTCACATTGCATTAGATGGCCTGTCTGGAGGGAGCCGTCAGCCGTGACCTAATCATCAGAGTGAAAGGCAGGGAAAAGACCCTATTTTTATGAACTATTTGCTGCAGAATGTGTGCACTGAGTGACACTGCAGCTTTCAGTGAACGTGGGACGCCTTCATTAACGTCGCAAGGACAGGTCCGTGAAAAAGCAAGTCTTCATCATCACACTCGTGTTGCGGGTCAGACACTCTCCTTTCTGCATATCCTTCCCATACATTTGTTTCTCAGAGACCATTGCAACTGAGCTTCTAAAAGTAAATGCGCTGCACCTGAAATACACCTATCTTCCAAACATGTATCTATTAGAGGGGGTTGGGGAGCCTGGATCCTATCCCAGGAAACACAGAACACAGGAACATTCCAGATGGGATGCAGGCCCTTTGCAGTCCGCACACTCTGAGAGTTACATGCTGAGGGCGACTTAGGGACACCAAGGCAGCTAAAGTGAATTTCTGCAGGAGGAACCCAGACAAACATGTAAACATGAATTTGATTAGAATCGAACCCACAACCCTGGCTGTCATGACCTGCTCGTTCGATCGTCGTGACTGCCACGCCCCCTCATCATCCACGTGTGCTCCCCCGATGGTGCCCAGCTGTTCCCTGTTAGTTTCGGCTTGTTTCATGTATATTAGTCCACGTCTTCCTTAGTTGGGTGTCCGTCATTGATGTTACAGTATGTGCGTCGCTGACTGCCCTGTCTCCCCGAATAAACCCTCGTTTCCCGCAATCCTGCCTGTTTGCCTCGTCCATCGCCTGTTCCTGCCTGGCCGACTGCCGCGATCGTGACACTGGCAATGTGAAGCCACGGTGCTGAATGTGCACTGAGTGTGACTGTGCTGTTTGTAAGTCTGCTGTTCAAGCATCCATATTCAGCCAAGTTACACTATGTGATATCCATCCACTCAACCGTCTTTCAGCTGCTGTTTCCTCGAAATTCATGTTTTACTTGTGAGATTGGCGTGTTTTTTTTTTGTCTTTGCTGTTATCTCATGGATTGCGATGCGTTTAAACAAAAAAAAAAACGACCTACTGCGAAGGCTTATCTGAATACACATAAAAATATATGCCGTCCTCTTTAGCCTCCCAACATTCATTTTCATGTTATAAATGAATAGTATGGAGGCTGCGTCCCATTCAGCAGACGTAAGGCAGAGTCTGCTGAGATGTGACACACTGTGGTGATGTATTTTGATGTACAACACAAGGTCCACAATTGTGTGTAAACAGCCCAAGTGCACAGGGATTTCTTGAAAACAATGGGACACACCTGAAGAGGTAAACAATAGACAAGCTAATACTGTGCTGTCATTTGAGTTAGCTGTGATTATGGTTGTGCTTCACTGTAGCCTAGGCTATGTAAACATTCGTTATACAACTTTGCACACAATGAAAATTCACTGGAAGCATGTTGGGCTCTGATAAGCAGACTTCGCCTCATTTGCTGTTGACATTAGTCATCACTGATGTGGCGAATTGTGGTCTATATACTTAGTTTGGGGGATCGGGGAGGATACTTTGAGCTGCTGCAGGGTTTACAAACTGCATTAAAATATAAGCAAAAGGAGTCATTTTGATGGCTCACAGTTTTCACCAAAATGCACAAGTTTTACATCACCAGCTGGCTTTTCACTGCAGTTATATTGATGTGCATGAAACCCCTCACAGGCCTGCAGTACAGGGCAAAGACTGGGACGGCAACGCCGTTACCGACTCCTACAGTGGAAAACTGAGGCAAGCTGGAACCGCACCATAAATAGTCTCTCTTCACGGTATGGTTCAGGTATTGGCCGGTTCCCATATGACAGTGGAAAACCACCATTAGGATTTACATCCAGCAAAGGTAACTCTGGCCACAGTAAACTCCTTATGTCACACAAACTGACAACCTGCACAAAAATTCAGATTCTTGTTTGTTCACTGTCTATGTTATTCCTTTAGTTATTTGACTCATTACCACAGACATTTATGACTTTACATTTCTTAAATGAACAAATAAATTTCCATGTCAAATTATTAATGGAAAAATAAGTATATAAGCATCTAAGCTAAAAGTATAAGTATATAAGTCTATAAGCTAAAAAATGGGAGAATGCATTAAAGCAATATTTGGAAAGATTTCTATCCATTGTTTGAGGCACAAGTACTTTCATTTGATGCTTGAAGAACAAAGGGAAATATTGCACAACATTGATGCTGACTAAACAGACAATGTTGCCTAAGTAACCAGAAAGGAGGATGAAATTAAAAAAGGGTTAATTTAGACCATGTTTTTAGTAAACACATTCATAACAAATAATAATGCATTTATAAAGCATTATGAACATGACTATAAATTTTAATGAAAAGGCATAACACATTATAGCCATGTGTATTATGCATTATGAATGCTTTATGAAGCTCCCACCTATAATGCATTATAGATGCCTTTATAATGCATTATAATGTTCAGGTATAAACATTATGGATGTTTTATAACTGCATTATAAAGGTATCTATAGTGCATTATAGATGACAGCGTCACAAAGCAGTCATAATGCATAATTAACATGGTTATATATTTATAGCAATGTTTATAATGCATTATGACTGCATTAAAATGCATTATGAATGTGTTTATAAACTAGTATAAACATGGCCTAGTGTTACCTTAAAAATAATCGAAAACTGAAAATATAACAACACCGATTGTTAGATTCCAAAAAGAAAGGCAGGAGTCAGTTACAGAGGAGGCCCGAGAGCTGAGGGAGCTGCCTATGGAGGTGACAGTGCCCCGGTGGCTCCTCTGTGACTAAGCGGCTTACTGGCAGGCGTGCCCCATGGAACGCTATGCAGATATAAGTCCCACAAACAATTTAATTAGCAGATTAAGAGCAACGAGCCGTATGGGGAGAGCTGGTACAGCCAGGCACACAAACGCAGCATTCTGACAGCAGGAGACAGCAGTCTAATCAGGTCCTGTGGGACAGGCAGGCAGAGAGGTATGGGATATGCCAGCCTCATTTGCCCTGCGTGTCCTCATTGCAGAAAACAAGACATGAATAACGTTTTAAAAATATATACAGGACCAGTCAAAAGTCTGAGTACTGCTGGAAACTATGGTTGATGTTTCACATGAAATATTTTCCATATAAATGCTTGGTAATGAAAAGAACACATTGCAATATGCAAAACCAGAAGATAAAGGGAACCAAAGCAGTGTAAAAATTAAAAATTCTCTCTAAAGCTTCAGCCCCTTAAAATATCCACATTTCTCATAATAACACAGGGCGTTCTATTTGGCAGGAGGACCTGACACCTTGGCAGCTCTACCGTGGCAGTTCCCCGAGACGTCAGGTGTTGGCTGCTTTGCTGCGACTCTCCAACCCAAGTCCTCCTTTACAGGTTCTACGGGATTGCGGGCTGGGGACTGGGCTGGCCTGGTCATTAGTCTGAGTTGTCCTTCACTTTCCTTCTCCAGATAGTTCTCAGAATTCTGAGGCGTGTTTTGGTTTGTTACCTTGCTGAAGAATACATTATTTCCCAACCTGCTGTAATACGGACGGAAAGGCATGCATCTGAGATGGCTTGAGTTTTGTAAAGGTCACCATCACAGCAACCCTAGACCATGACACTCTCTCTTCAGTGGGGACCACACATCCAGAACTCATACACTGACCCTTTCTGCATCTTATAAATACATTTCAGCTACACCCAGTAGCCCATGAGAATGACTTACACTCCTGTTAAAATACACCAACAAAGACAGTTTCAAAATTTTTGCTCTGGGTATCACTTCTGTGCTTGGGGTTTGAACCCCACTCTTGCTGTTAGTGGAGCTGGCATGTTTGCCTTGTGTTTCCTCCATGTAGCTCAGTTCATTGCCCTGTGCTGGACTGGCGTCCCACCCAGTGTGTACCCTGCCTGCATAGAGAAATGACCATCACAAAAATCACTTTAGGTCAGATGAACTGTATTTTAATATTGCTGGTGTGGAAGATCCTTGTATGAATTTATGTAAATGCAGTCAGGTTCCAGAACACACTGGAAATAATGTAAAACATGGAAACCGTGACATTCCTGTTACCTTCTATTAGCATTTTTGAACCTGTCTAATGCAGTCTGATCTACCACCATAAAGGAAGCCACATGAAAATAGTGGCCGCAAATTAAGGAATCTTCAGACAAAACCTTCCATCTCCTCAACACATATCCAGTACAGGGTCAGGTGTGGTGGGGACTAGAGTCGACCCAAGACAACAAGGGCACAAGGCAAGGGCACTTTTGGTGGAACACCAGTCCATCACAGGGCACTGACTCATTCACACAGTCACTGATGCACTCATTGATCCACTCACTCACTCACTCACTGATGCAATCACTCACTCACTCACATACTCACACACTCACTCATGCACTCAAGTACTCATTCACACACTCATTGATACACTCACTCACTCACTCACATACTCACATACTCACACACTCACTCATGCACTCAAGTACTCACTCACTCACTCACTCACTCAGAAAAAGGACTCAGATTCATAAAAACTCCACATGCAGATAGTCAGCACTGGAAGTGTTAAGTGTGAGTGTGTCAGTGTATAGCGTTATTTCAATATATTTCTTGTTCTCTCTACCCAGGGTTACTGTAGCTGGAAGTGTGTCTCGTTTTTCCTGATCAGAACAATAGTCACCAGATCCAGTCCCAGCATTAAAGCTATAGTTCACTCAGGGATTTGATTTGAATTGGACTCAGAAATTTTAAATAAACAAATGTTGCTGTACCATTTTACTGACAAGAATATGGGAATAGCACTGGGATGTAATTAATCACCAATAAGACATTCAGAGATCTGAATGCATAAACCAATAATCCGATAATACAATATTTGTTTGTGTGCTATTCAAAACAATCCATAGCCTATATTCAATTATGTTCAAAACACAACATTCTGGACACAGAGGCATGCAAATAATATATTCACTAAGTCATTATCAAGATCTGTGCTGTGGTGGATGTGACCTGTCTTTCCCAAAGAGATCAATCAGACTACCTTTGGCTTTATGTCTTGCAGAAGCAGGGCCCGTGCTACAGATCCAAATGAATATCTGAGGCCAGAGCTGGGAGGACTTTTCCGTAACAAAGGCCAAAGACGAATTTTTGAGCAGTGCCAGTCAGCCCATTTGGTGCGAACCCTGAATGGTGCAGCTTGCCTATGGGTCCACATGGGCGTAGATGGGCACTGGGTTTCCAGCTTCAGGTCCAGGGCATTCTGAGCTCAGCCGTAGTTCCCAGACCAGCAGCCTGACGATGCAGACCCCTCGTTTTGTAGCAGGCAAACGTAATTTATGTCTGTCCACCTCCAGGTCAGGTATTTCATTAAAGCCAAGCATCTATCCAGACAGGCGTAGCAGGTGTTGCTGGCCAATGTCAGTAGTGCTTTCACCTCACGTTGCCCACTCGTATTTTATTGGATTGTTTTATTGTTGTGATCCGTGATTTAGTTTTATCATCACCTCCTGACTAGAGCAGCGCGTCACAAATGAACAGCCCAGTCTCTACTGCACGTCCACAACCTCGAAGTTTCCAAGTGGGTCGAGTGTGATGAAGCCCCGAGTGAACAGCAAAGGGACAACATATTCTCTTTAGCTAAGCATATAATGATCTGAATCTCAGGCAAAACCCTAAAGTCCAGGAGAATGTCACTTCACAGCCGCAAAGATCTCTGAGTGAAGGGAAATCCGGCGTCCTGAGGGAGGACAGAGCGCTTCAGCATGGACTCAGCGAGCGCTCGTCCCGGCACCCTCAGCTCACCACCCCGGCGCTGGAAAAAAACACGCAAATCTCCGGGATTAATGTCTTTAGTCGGCATTGCTGGTGGATCTGATTAAAAACCAAAGTTTGTAGAGCATGTCCCATGAGTTATCCCTCCTGTACTAAAATAAAACAACACTCATAAAAGCCAAGCTGTAGGAAAATAGCTTGTTCAAGGAACTATTTATTCAGCTGCTGAAAGGTTAGAGATCTTCAGGAACATTAATGTGTTTGTCACAAGGAAATATCCCACTCGAGGTGAAAATTTAAAGGGGCAGACAGGGAGCCAGAGGCGGCGCCGTCGCTCACTTTGCAGCACCTACTTAGAATAGCTGAGAACAATTTCTTCACCTGGCAGTTACCTTTGTGCCGGCCATTAGAAGCTGGGGTCCTCCCTGGAGGGGGGGGCTGTAATCCTCACTGACCTCATGTAGCTTAATCTAGACCTTTTCCAAGTGCTGCAGTGGTGATGGAACAGTGCGAACACCTTGACCTTTCTCACCTGGAGGGCTCCGCCTCTGTGAATTCCCCTGCCACTCTCACTGACATATATGGATTCGTGTATCTCCACAGTGCCGGTGACACATGACCTTCTCCCTCTTCTCAGCGTATCTGGGACAAATCTCCACCTGCATGGGCATTCATCACCTGAAGCCGGAACCTTCTGGGGCGGCAGCACTCATCTTGGATGCCGGACTTGGCTCTTCCCGTTACGCTCCGCTGGCTCTGCAGTCCCCGTGCCGCCAGCCCTGCTCTGTCCTGTCTCTTCAAGGCTGAGTTTCCGAAGCTCCCCATCTGCCCCCCCCACGTGCAGACATGTCATCCTAGCCTGCCACCACAGTGGCCTCCACCCTCCTGGTTCAGCCTCATAGAAGCTGCTCCTCAGGACTCCCTGAAGACGCTGCAGTAGCAGCCCACCAAAGGCCTCGCAGACCACTGACACAGCACCCTTCATGAACATACATACATGTCACATGGCACCACTGGTATTTTACCAGTGCATGTCTGCATCATACCATGTTATATATTAAGTGTTTGTAGGAAATGGTACTGATGGCATCACATGTTAGCACTGATAAACCAATTTCCACTGAAGACTAGATTCTCTTTATCCCGGATATCCTACACTAATGAATAATGTTACAAATGAGAATTCCTCAGGTATGGTTTTACTAATGAAAGCCATATATGTTTTCAATGATGTGCATGGCCCACCGGGCTCTGAAGAGAACATAACGTCATAAATTAAAGGTACTTTATACTTACCTAGGGGGAAACATCTCCTATTATGCTCTCTGAGAGAGATGCAGGTAAGAGCTGAGGGTCAGCCAGTGTCCAGCCCCCCTGGCGCTGGGGGGTTAAGATTCTGGTTCAAGGCTTCAGCATGATATGGGTACCCTGCTGACCACAGGATTTGAATTCACGACCCGCTGGACACGATCCAGGCCCCTGAGCCGCACATCTCCCTCACAAATAGTAACAAATTGCATTTGTAGTTTCTGCATTTCCTGAATGAAGCAATACATTAGCAGAACTGAGGAGAGCGGTATCAGCTGAGCAGACCTTGAGCTCAGAACCATCTCACCCCTCCGTGTCAGAGGAAAGCTTTTCTGGCGTTCCGCCTCCCCAACCACCTCACTAAACTCCTCCCCCTGAACCCCTGCCCCAATGAAACGGCAGCATCTTTTCATCACTGTGCACCATTGCCGCCTTTCCCCTCATGCTGTAATCACAGGAAGCTTCCTACTGTGCGTGATACTGCCTGCGCAGCCTAATGAGAGCATGGGGAGGATGGCACGGGGGGGGGGCCGTGAGAGGGGGACAGCCCAACGCGGCAGATGCATTGAGAGTCTTTACAATGCGAGCAGTTCACTGAGTACGAGGCGAGGCAATTCGTCTGATGACAGTAGCGGTGTTCACTGCCAGGGGAATAGATCCCACTGTCAGGGTAATGAAAGCAGTAGACATTGAGACATAGAAACTTCAGCTTCTGCCACCGAGAAGAACAATCGGCTGGGGCTGAGAGAAATAGGAATGGAAGGCTTTCGAGAAGTGTTGTGGAGCGTGCCATCGGCAGAGCGAGCTGCTCCGGCCCGGAAGATGCGCAGCCCTGTCAAAGGGTTCAGACGCAAATGTAGCTTTTCCACGTTTTAACCTTTCTGCTCGTGCTGAAAGCAGACTGCTTCAAACATGACAGAAGGTGATTTAGCATGCTGCAGACGGGCACGCTGTGTGAAGCGGAGGGGGCCAGCGGCTGGGGAATCGGAAGGTACAGAAATATATATTAACAATAAAGCAGAGAACACAGAATGTCACTGCGTACCCAGTGAGTCAAAGTCGCGGCACAGGTAGAATGCGGAGAGCGTGACGCAGGCGCACGGGGTCTACCTGTGCCAAACAGCCCTCACACAACATGCCGCGCTACAAGACATCTACAGCGCACATCTGAATCACAGCTGCAAATTCACAACACTCCCCTCAGCCCCTTGGTGGCTGCGCTCAGTCATTTCCGGTTCTGGCTGCCCACAGAAAGAAGGGACGCAGGAGAGCACAAACGCACGTGCTGGTGGACGGCTTCCAAAGCCGCTGTATTCACTCATTTCCATGGAAACCGAAGGTTGGTTATTCTATCCTTATAAACCAATATAGATGTGTTTTAGAGCAGAGTGCCTAACAAGATCTGAAAACGGATCGCAACATGACAGCATCCTACCATAAAGCACACTGACAGACAGGCGTTCCTTTTCCTGATAAACTAGCATTTCCACATCGACACCAGAAGGGTGCAAAATATGGTGAGGAACCTCGTGCAAATGCCTTCTCACAAGTTTTTACTGTGTCCCAGTGAATCTCCCACAACACACTGCGTGTCTCTGTTGCCTGTGTCATTTCGTTTATTATAAATTAATTATTTAAATGACCGCCACACAAAGGCATGAATATATTAAACAGTGCTAAACTTATTTCTCAGGATTCGTCAATATTAATGGAATGTAATATTTTTTACTTTTAACAACTTTTTTTGCATACATTCTACATATATACTGCATCACATTAAATTTGCATTATTATTTCCTTATAAAGACATTGTATCACTGCCCTCACAGAGAAGCACATTTTAAAAGATCCACATCGAGCCAGGTGTGCACCCAGCGACGCCCCGTCGCTTCCCGTTCTGCCTTCTCTGAATGCTAAAACACACCTGTAGCGCACAACCTGTTCAATTAGCAGAGAATTAAGGCACCTAGTTTCCATTAACTCCTCATGAGTATTGATTTTCCCACCACACTGAATGTTCATTTCGTGGCCTGCTTTCAGAATATGACCCCCCACTTGCTATTCTGCTTTTCTGGCTCTTCTTCCAGTGTTTTGGGCTCCATATTTGTCGTTTGGCATTTGTCCTTATCGACGTCTGCCTGTCCCTGGACCATGGAGTCCAATCCTGATTTGGGTCTGTTTGCCTTCATTTGTGTCTGCCTGTCTTGCAAAGCGTGATTCCAGAAATAAACGAACTTCTCCTGTATCCTCTCCCTGTCCAGCCATTACAGACAGAAACTGTTTCAGTGGCACTGAAATAAAACAAATTAACTCATTCAGGACGTATGCATTGACTTCTAAGTACAGGGTGCAAACTGAAAACGAATCAAAGCTTATTCAGCTTGTTTGAGATTTAAGATGTCCAGACTATAAATGACAAAAAGAGCTACTGAACAGCACAACAGGTAACGCTAAATCATCAGAGGTGTCTGCAGGGACCTCTGCTTTCTGCAGCAGCCCCACAATGTCAGGATCAGTCCCTTTCCTTCCCCTTTGTATGTTCCCTGTTTGGCCAGCAGGTGTCGCTGGCCATCCCATGTCTTACTGTATCTCTGTTCCTCCGGCTACCGTGTGGCTTAACGGGATAAGCATTTGGCTGTCCATCCAGACTCCCCTTTTGCTGTGGGTTCAAAGCTGGCCAGTTTTTGTTCCCTGTTTGTAGTAGGTTCAGTTTTTGTTGATTTAGTTTCCCTTGGTGGTTTTCGTAATTGGGCTCACCTGCTCTTTATTGCCTCTAGTTTGTAATAGTCCACACCTGCCCCTTGTTATGCATGTGTATATATGCAGCTGTTCTTGCCTTGTGTCCTCAGTTGGTCATTATGGTTGTTGCCGTGTTTGATGTGGTTTCCCAGTGTTTCCAGGTCCTGCTGATCGTTAGTCCTTTCTTGTGTTCACCCTGCCTTGGTTTTGACCCCATGTGGTCCTTCTGTTTTCTTGCTGTGTTTTTTCTTTATGTTTATTGATGATAAATTCACGCTCGTTGGAGCCGCATGTGGATCGTCCATCTGTTCATCATGCCCTGCCAGAACACTAAAAGGTGTCCAGTGACCATGAATGGATACAGCAGAAGGTTAACTCTGGGGAAATCTGAACATGTCACGCCATTTCATCAGTGAATGGGACACACTGCTTTACTTCCCTTATTTCAGACCTTTTCCTAAATTTCTCCATATCCTATCCCCTGGACCCATCAGAAATTTGACAGTATTTCCAGTGAAATCTGTTCCACATCTGAGCAGCAGTGCCACCCTTTTGGTGGGACACATCTGGGGTCACCATCGAGAAGAGCTACAAGTTTAACGGATCCTCAGTCACCAATCCATGAACCGCTAGCAGGTTGTCATGGTCGCTCTGTGCGGATCAGCTGAATAACCAGGACAATTAGCTCTCCTTCCTTAGGTCAAGGTTGCTCCTGGTCACTAATAAAACACATCAGATTCAAAGCACCCACCATCCATGCTGTACAGGAGTCATGCAAGAGGAACAGCAAATCTGCCAAGGTCCTGTTCTCAGGAAGTCTGTAAGAACTCTAGATTGGCCATGACCAGGTGTGTGTGCATGACCAGGGCTTTGAATCCGCAGGCTTACTTGTGGATCTTGTGGTCCTGCAGGCTGTCATCCGGGTCAAGCAGGACAGGTGTGTGCTGGATGTGGATCCCACTGGGGGCCAGCGAGCGCTTCTTCAGGGAGAGAAGGCTCTGGCAGAAGTGAGCACCCATCTCCTCCAACTCCTGGGTGCCCACCTGCAGGCCCTGCGGAGGGGGTGGGGGAGACATGGGATGGTGAGGAATCATCACATCATCACACGAATCATCAACACAGGAATAATCAACACGTTATGGCCCATGAGCCAATCCTGATGCCATTGCCTCACACATTCAGTGACATCTGACAGAAGAATGGAGATGCCCCATTCAGTGAATTTCGCATCGAAACCTGATGTGTTGTGTAATCCTGCAATGTACTGTATAACACTGCTTTCCCTTCTTAAAAAAGCTTCAACTTCAAAAAACCTGCAGAAGAATCAGATGCCTTTACTTCTATTCTTTGCAATTCACAAAGAAATTCCACACCCTCAACATTATACCGATACATGACCTACTTACTTTCTTCCTCATCTAAACACATACTTCACCTCTACATGCCATAAAATCTGGCCTGCGGATCATTTTGCAGAAACAGATAAATAAATTAGCAAGCAAATAATCCAGCGATTCCACATCCACCGCCGGTGACGCGCAACATTTTTAAATGTTAACAGCTGGCAGATTCACACCTCTCTGTTTTTTTTCCTTCCCGACTATGCACTCTCTCACCATCTTTAGCATCCTTCTGTTTTTGCAGCACACAGAATCCTTCTTCCCAGCTGGCTGCTCCATCATGTGATTGTCATGTATTCACCTCGGCTACCCTAATGGGACAGAGATCACCACTATTCCGGTTTTCCCATGAGCCACTCTGGCTGTAATCTTGTGTTCGGCCTCAGCTTCATGCCCCGCACACACACACACACACACACACACACACACACACCTCTCTAGATAACAGGGAAGCGGACAAGTGCTTGGTATGAAAGGCAAGCCAGCATAGCCCACCCCCGCCCCCCCAAAAGGTTGCCCCTCCCCCAGTGCTGGAACAGTAATAAGATGTGGTGGTAGATTTATGGAGGGCTAGGTTTTGGTCTGCTCTAACTGGGGAGTGCACTGCGGGCCAGGGATGGCGCTTCAATAATTCAGGGAGGTTGGGGTGCTTTGTGGGGGGGGGGCTACATGTGCAGAATGCATATTGTCCTGCCTGTTTACTGTGAGAGAAACTCGCCCCCTGTCATGTTTGTGCCATGGAAGCATGGCAGCCCAGTGGATAGCCGGCCGGCCAGCGCCAGTCAGAGGGCGTCAGACATCAAGGCGCCTGACGGGTGGGAGGTCCGGCAGCCGGGTGCTCGGGGCAGCTGACACGCGTGTTGGATCTGCCATGGTAAACACACAGCGAGGTGCAGCACGCGTCCTATTTATAGCTTACAGCGCATGTCTCTGCAAGCTCCACCAGCAATATAAAGGCCATCAGCAAGTCTTTAACACAGAGGAAAGGTCAAGAACACGGGAGGCAGATCTTCAGCTGTCTTTTCTTCCCCACACGGGGGAGAAAGCGCTCATCCGACATGAAGCACTCATCCTGGTCGGGGTCACAGGGGAGCCGGGAGCCTGTCCCAGGCAGCACAGGGCACAGGGCACAGGGCACAGGGCACAGGGCACAGGGCTGGGGTGCAGCCCAGACAGGGTGCCAGTCGATCGCAGGGCACACACAACCTATATATGCCCAATAACTTCACCGCGTGTCTTTGGCCTGTCTGGAGTCTGGACTATCCTGTGGAAAGCTGCATAGGCCTCTTTGCATTTCTGCTCGAACGCCATTTTAAAATTTAGCTCTGCTTTTAATTATTAAAAAATAGGCCTGGAGCAGGTATGGTAAATAAAGTGAATGATAGATCGACAGCATGAAAACAAAGCCTGCAGTACAGGCAGCTAATGAGCCAGAGTGGGTGATGGACTGAAACTCAACAACCTGTAAACCCAAATGAGATGATCCCTCTCACCCACGACTAGCCCCGTTGTTAAGGGAATTACCAAAACAATAGGTAGTGCAATTCAGTTGTTACCAGTCATCAGGCACCACAGAAACATGAACAATACGTTCTAAACATGAATTGAACACAAACGACTAATGGCACAGTTGGCAGTTTCATAAACAAAGAGTCGTTTTGTTTCCATAACCTCAGGAGGAACTGAAAAGGTAATATTTACATTAATGATTTGTTTACCAAACAGGCTGCCCTTCCAACCTGAAGGCTGTTTATGACGACTGTAGTGCCCCCACTCAGCCACGGCCCCTATGTGTGACCCCTGGTAAAGGCCCCCGGTGACAGCCCCCATGTGCGACCCTTGGCAATGGCCCCCATGTGCGGCCCCTATGTGTGGCCCCCGTGTGCGGCACCCGGCGACGGCCTTGAGTGCCTGTTTTCTTCACAGACCTGCCTGCTTTTCTTGACACTCCCTGTGCTCACCTTGAAAGGGGGGCTTCCAACATGCACCAAACGGCAGCGCTGCCCTCTACAAGCCAATAGTGTTATCCTTCTGCCTCGGTGGACCTTTTTAAAGATCCACTCACAGCTGCCCCGGAACCCCCTCACCCCCACCCCATCATGTTTACCTGCCAGACACCAGAGGAGAACTCAGGTGAGGCTCAGAGTGCCGAGAGGAATCATGGGAGCGGTGGCTCACCCAATCATACACCAGTCTATAAGCATGTCATAAACAATGTTTATTATTATTATTATTATTATTATTATTATTATTATGATGGTAACACTATATATGTCGTGTATAAGAACCCATTAACACGGTCATATGATCAAGTTGACATGTATTCAAGTTGACATGCATTTTAATTTATTTAAAGTGTTTTATTTTGGGGGAAGATTGAGAAAAACAATTTAGCTGCAGATATATTTAAGGGTTTAAAACACAAAAAAGCAATCTGCCCTGTGTGATTTTAGCTGTGGGTTTATAAAAGTCTTAATAAACTGAAAAGAATGAATAAAATTTAATTGCAGTATGTGGTTAATCAATATATAAGAATTGGTTCAGTGATCACACAGCCCTGGGGCTTGAGGTTTTATTGGCAAACACTGTCTCAATCTTCCTCTCATTTTGTTTTCATGGCTGAGATGTGTCACTATATGTGTGTCCAGTTTGTCACTTCATGGTCATTATAGCCATCCCACAAGCCCTCTTCAGCTGAACGAGCAGGGCGTCGGCAGGTTGTACCTCCTGACCTTTAAACCCCACTTCATACTGCTGCACCTACATTGGGCCTCTATATTACACTGTACTTAATCCAGGAAATTCCACTACACTGAACTTACAGGCCTTTACACTACACTGCAGTCAGACCAGGACTTTATGCTACACTATACTCACACTGGACCTTAAATATACACTGCATTTAGACTGGGTCTACGCACTACACTACACACTGGGTCATTTAAACTACACCTCACACGGCACTCACACCAGGGCTTTACACCAGGAAGCAAACTTTACTCAAATTAGACCTTCACACTACAAAGTAAACTGTACTCACACTAGACCCTTACACTACACTACACACTGCCCTCACCTCTGGACTCAAACTGGGCCTTCACACTACAAAGCAAACTGCACTCACACTGGGTGTTTACACAATATTGCACCCAGACCAGGCCGTTAAATTACACTACACACTGCACTCCCACTGAGCCTTTACACTGCACTGTACATTACACTTACATTGAGCCTTTACACTAAAAAGCAATCCATACTTACACTGCACCTTTACACTATACTGCACATTGCACTCAGACCAGGCCTTAACACTACACTGCACGCTGTCCTTACACTTGCCCTTTACACTACGAAGCAAACTGCACTCAGACTGGGTCGTTACCCTGTAGAGTGCACTCACACCTAGCTGTTATACTACAAAGCTAACTGCATTCACACCAGGCCTTTATACTGCACCACACTTCACTCACTCTGGGCCTTTACTTTACATTGCACACTGCACTCACACCATGTTTTTACACTACACCACACATTTCACTGAGGCAATGTCTCTATGCTATACTGCACACAGTGTTCAGATAGTATCTTCACAAAGCACTGCACAACACATTAGGACCATGCCTTTATGCTACATTGCACACTGTGCTCAGGCCGTATCATTACAGAGTACTGCACATCAATCTGGGACTGTGTCTCTATGCTACACTGTACACTGTGCTTAGACAATATCTACACAGGTAGCACTGTACACTACACTGTGATCGTATCTTTGCACTACACTTCACACTGAGCTCAGACAGTATGTTAGGACATTGGTCCGACTGGTATGTACAGATATCTGAGCTATTAGTGCCACACTGAATGCCAGTGTGAAATGCATATATCACACCACTGTAATGTCTCCTCTGAGGCCATTTGTTCCAGTCTTTTGTGACATTTGTTAGTCGTTCTGCGAATTCAGCCTCGAGATCTTTTCATTTGAAATTAGATCATGATGAATATTGCATGAAATCTCACATCCACCAAAGGAGACTGACCTTCAGATATGATTTAAGGGGGTCATTGCAGCAGAATGTGTATGTGCACTTCAGTGTGTTTCCCTGTGTGTGCGTGTGGCTCATCTGTGTACATTTTAGAAGAAAGCATTCTTCAGTCATAGACATCTCAGAGGACGAAGCAGCCTGCAGTGGAACCAGAATGCAGATTTTCAGCCCTGCAGAGTTTAAGGCTTGTCATGATATGATGTTGTCACAAATTTGTACAAAATAAAACACTGAATTTCACACTGAGCTGCCTAATTCATTTAAATTGCATGGGATTTTCACTGAAGTGTCCCATTATAAAGGGTAGAACAGCTGTTTCCCCTTGGGATCTGCGGCCTTTTTGAGTGCATGTCCTGAAACACCCCACTACCTGCATAGCAACATGGCTTAATTTATCCCTTACATGTATGATCCCAGGAGCAACACCTTGGACCTTAGTGTGAGTTAAAATCTTTGTGACCCATTGATATTCCCTTCTGATCCCTTATCTCTTTGACATGCAGAGGGTGGGGGTGTCCGGGGGGGGCTAGGGACAGGACTGATTGTACGTGTCAAAGATAAAAGAATAGGCGAGAGAGAGAGAGAGCGCTTTGGGTTTGTGTTTAGATACTGCTTCCATGTCCTTTAAAACCCAACTACTATATTAACAAAGCACCATTACATCCTATGAACCTCTGTGCTACAGGAATCTGCCTGCCACCCTTACAGAAATGGCATTTATGGATATTCAGATAGTATACACCATATACCAGTACGGGGACTGTAGGTGAACTGTGCTGGAATATGGTAACACCCCCGCAACACAGCGGCCAATTGGAGGGCTCCATTCATTTTTACTTACTTTTTTTGGTAATTAGCTGTTGTTGTTACTGAAAGCCCATTCATTCAGGATTAATCACTCATCGTAAGAGACAGCAATAAGACCACAAACACTCAGAAGTGTCTCAGGTGCCTGTTAAGCAAAGCATCTACTGCCATATTTTATGTCGACCTCATTAAATGTTTTGGAGTCAGATTAATCGCAGCTTAATTCAGTGTCGTAAAGAGTGTGATTCATTGTTATTAACTCTTTATTTCTGCCACCTGGGATTTTAAGGGCTCGGCATGGTTTTAAATTGTCACCCCCCCCCACAAACCCTCCAGGGGATCTATTGCTTTTTCTTGTGCATTGAGGCCAAGGACCCCGACCGAGGCTGAGTTGGGGCAAAATGATAGAAGTCGCATGTAGGATAATTAAGCTCCCTGCTGGTAACTGCCTTTTCCAGGAGCCGGCTCGGTAAGGGATGCTGGAATCCAGGTCGGATCACAGAAATACCAAAGGTAATTAAACTATACCCATGAAATACCCCACAAAGGCAATAATGATGAAACTGCCACCAGCTCCCATTAATATCTGGGGAAACGTTTCACAAACACTATCATATCAACATTTCAATTAATACTTAACATTCATACTTCAGTGATAGGGGGGCTGTTTACCAGTTTTCATTGGGCTAAACAGGTTAACCTTTATGAAAGATTATGAAAGTGTAAATTTCCATTTAATCACAAATCAGTCATATTTAATTCCTTATAGAAACATGTCCATTCATCATCCTATGGCTCATCCAGAGGTGGAACTTAACAATTTCTGCTACAAGCCACCTGGAGTAGTTCAGTAAAAAATGTATCCCAACATGCAATTTCTTTACTGGCCGGCAGGTTAGTGTTTAGTTTTCTATACTCGCTGGGCAGCTGGATATATAATGAATCTGATATATAATAAATGGAAATGTAAAATAATTAATAATAGTAAAAAAAAAAAAAAAGTTAATGGTAACCCAGAGGCAGCCACGAGTCTTACTAAAATCAGTGCAGTCCAGGCTGAAACGCAATGGGCTCCGTACGGTCAATCAGGGGACTGTGTCCTGGTCCACTGTATGATCGAGTCTGGTACATATAACCAGTGTTGGGGAGTAGCTATAACTAATACAGTGGTACCTCAGTTATCGAACTCACTAGAACTCGAATTTCTTGAAAGTCGAACAAAGCAGTTTGACCTAGAACTCGATCTGAATATCAGAAGTCGAACCGTGAACACTGACCTAATATAAATTGTACGCGCCAGGAA
>JABJVO010000020.1:10275688-10291405 GCA_026770805.1 Boulengeromyrus knoepffleri | reverse complement strand
TATGGGAAAAATTCGATCAGAACTCGAACTTTTTAGGATTCGATCCGGAGTCCGGAACGGATTAAGTTCGAGAACCGCGGTACCACTGTATTAGCAACGCTACTAACTGAACTACCTTGTTCAGTAGCTTATCAGAAGTGTAACTACTTTTAAAACGATGTAGCTTTTCCAGTAATTTGGCCGCGTGAGACTTCCCCCGCCTGAGTGTGTAGCGGTTTCCGTCCAGACTGTCACTAAATGCAGTGCAACTACAGTACACAATATGGTGCATCACAAAATTGGCTGTATAAGCCGATTTGGTAACAGTTGTGTAACTATCAGAATGTGAGGCAGCGTTTAAGCAGCATAAAGTAGGAAAATGAAACTAAGATGCTGAACGATCGTCTTGTTTTTAACGGGCATTTCTTTGAAATTTGCCTTCACATACACTAAAAATGCAAAGTAAAGATCGTTTAAAATAATCAAATCAATAACATAAAATAAAAGCGAATAAACGTGGAAATTAGACAACACTGCATGGCTACATGTTTTCCGCAGCGTCCTATATATTTTGCGAATGTTTATTTTGCAAGAACATGCAGTTAATTGTTATCCAAACATTAAGTATTACCGAATGAAATAGCTTTGATGTCGTTAGCTACTTTTTCTCTGTAGCTTGTAGTGTAGCCACCTACCATGTTAAACAGCAGCTTGGCTGTAGCTTAGCTACTTTTAATCATAATTAGCTTGTAGCTTGAAAACCATTTAAAAGTAGCTTCCCCAACACTTATTAAGACCTATGCTTCCTTGTCTCAAACGGTTTTGTTGTCCGCCTTCTTGTCTGCGCACACATCTAACAGAATCACTTTGATGACTCTTCTACCTGTCTTATTGTATAACTTTCTCGCTCTGAAAGCCCCTCTTCGTGCCGCCACATCCCACGCGGAGGTGTGCGCGCGTCCGGCTGTGCGAGATCTCTGAACGCTCTCGTACTTTTCATTCATATCGCAGCACATGCTCCTCCCAATTTTATTTGTTAACCGGGAGACGGTGATAAACAGTCGATTCCCTACCAGGTTTCCAGTCTGTGACATCTCAACTTGCATTATTCGGCTGGATATCAATGCAAAAAGAGTGCAATTAATCAAGCAGGAACTGTTCCCAATGTATATATAACGTACATGGATATGTCCAAGACATCCTGTCCGGAGTGCAGCCCTGCCCTTGTACGTTAGGACAGGCTCCAGACCCCTCCCTGTGAGGCAGAGTGGGATAAGCGGCAGGAGGATGGATGAATGGATGTATGGCCGTCCATTCTGCATGGCACCTGTCCAGTAGAGGGTGATAGTGAGCCTGGAGCTCCGGCAGGGGAGGGGCAGCAGACACACAAAGTTAGAAATTGTGGGCAATTCAGAGATACTGACTGTATAGATTGTTACAAAATGAATGTACGAAAATGCAGAGTCTATGGGGCACATTTTAGAAAAGTGCATAAAGAAGCTAGTGATGGCAGAGATAATTACACGAGAATTTGCTGGTACTTGTGAGTCGCTCTTCCCCATGCAGGTTCTTACATGCGTGGGATGATTGTGACGGCACAGTGCATTCAGAAGTGAAGTGACGTGTTTCTACATGTCATTCTATTCCAGAGCAAGACATGAGCATGTGATCATTCTGGCAGGGCCATCCCGCACAATGCCCCCCCCCGCCCCCCCCATTTCAGGAACTCAATGAGGGCCAATTAAGCCTCTCATCACCCCCGCATCCCACAGCTGTGTGTCATCCTTCGTGTTTGTTATTTAACTCTGTCTGCTCCCTGTAGAACACTGGGAATCTGCAGCTTGTAAGGGCACCAGTCCATCCAGGGGGGGGCTATCACACACAAAGACACACCATTCAGAGTCACCAATGGGAGGTCCACGCAAAATGGGGGAGGGGAACGCCCCACACAGATAGGGGCAATTCAAACCTGTCAACCTCAGGTGGCCATGATGAGGAACAGAAAGAGGAGAACATAGGGGTGACATATGGGCTCATTTGGGGCACGGGACCAGAGGGGCAGCCGGCGAGGGCCGGTGCTCTGAGGCTCACCGCTTCATCATGCTGACACCAGAGCGGCTGTATCCCATTACGACATTGCCGGCGATGAGGAGAACAGATACCAGGAGAACCAGGCTCTCCAACCACGGAGCAGGGAATGTGTTCCTGGCTTTCTCACACCCGATACACACCATGCAGCCGCAAACCTGACTGCGACCAGCACCCTGAGGTGAAAAGGCGGCCTTTCAGAGACGCAGGAGGCCATTTTGAGGGGCTGTCCTGTCAATAACCTGGGTGGCCGATGCCAGCTCTTCTCGGATACCAGAAAGAGCAGACGGAGAGTGATGAATCAGCGAAACCTCAGGTGGGCCGGGGGGGGGGGGCAACGATGAGTTGAGGGTGGGCTTTAAACGAGAGCCTGAAAAGCTGGAAGCAGGCAGGAGGCAAGACATTCATACCCTCAATCTCCCCCCCCACCCCAGTTCAAACACACACTCAAACAAATGGGGAGGGGGCGGGGTTGATGTGCGCGGTCCCCACCTTGTACAGACCCTGGTTGCAGCCATTGTAGGTGCTCTCCATGGTGTAACTCCTGAGCACGCCCATCTCGCGCCACAGCACCACGCGTGCCGTGGCCTCTCGCGAGCGTTCCACCACAAAGCTGCAGCTGCCCAGGGAGAAGGCGGGGGCCACACCATCCAGGGCCTGCGGGATCGTCTGGAACAGCACGGGAATGAAAAAGTGAGCACCACAGGCCAAGATGGCCGCCCTCTTCACACTTTAGATACCCACAAATCAGCATAACATTTCTTATGTTAAACACTAAAACAGGAAACTGAGAGTGACAAGAGCTCTAGTAAAGCTTAAAGCTAAATTTCAGCTCCTAACCGAGGAGAGGCCCACACACTTGATAGCCAATGTCCTCCTGCAGTCCTGCGACAGGGACCCCACATCCTGACTTCTGGAGAGTCTCCTTGGCACTGCAGCCATAAAGGAAGAAGTTCTTCTTCCTCGAGTGCCCATGGTAATCGCAGAACACCTTTGAGAGGATATCAGTGTCAGTTACAATGATTTTAAAGGTTTTTTCTCTGAACTAGTTTGATTTAAAGGAGAAATGATCAGATTGAGATGAGGCAGGATGCTCTGTGCTCCACTGAGCACAATTAACCTCCCAATGAGGGGACATGACAAGGTTTTTGTTTTTCCTTTCGACTCCACAAGGCTCCACATGCGATCTGTACAATGTGTGTCTCTTGCTGGAGAGACACTAATAGGGCCCGAGGCAGGATGTTTACGACCAGACCACAGGGTGGAAAGCGACGGCACTCCTCGTTAATTAAATGTTCAGCGGAAATTCCAATCAGCTCTGAATCCATGGAATTCAGTGTTTCACATGTCTAAATGGAGCCCACAGGTAAACGTGTCACATGACCGTCACAACGATCCCTTTGGGTCAGACTGGACAGTGCTTTAATATGGCTGGTGTGGAAGATCCTTGTCTGTAAATGCAGCCAGGTTCCAGCAGACTTAGAACGCACTGGAAATAATGTGAAACATGGAAACAGTGACATTTCTGTTACCATTTTTTAAACCTGTCTAATGCAGTCTGATCTACCACTGTAAAGGAAGCCACGTGAAAGGAGTGGCCTCAAATGAAAGAATCTTCAAACAAAACCATCCATCTCCCCAAGGACTCACTGGACAGGAGACCAGAACAAAAGGGAATTTTATAAGGGAATTCAACTCACTACACACCTTGGGACTGCAAGAGGAGCCTTAAGGAACCTCAAACATCAGGGTTTAAAGCCCCAACCCCAGAGTTGAGGCAACAGTGCTACTCAGTGACGCACAGTGTGACTGGTCAGTCTGCTGCCGACTGCTGCAGTAGATCAGCCAAAGGTGGAAAGTTCAGTTTCACAAAGTTCAAATCCAGACCAAGATTTTATTTCAGCCAACCAATTGAGTATAGAGTCATAGTCACAAAGCACTCAACTACTTGGTTGAAACAATATCTTGCTCTGTATTTGTACTTTCTGAACCCGAACGTTCCACTTCTGAGAACAGGAATATATATTTTTCACAAAGCTGAAGGATGAGCCCCCCCCCCAGTGGTGGGAGGGTGGCACTGCAGACCCACCAGTGGACTCCGGCCGATGCTGGCGAGATAGTAGAGGAGGCCCTTAGTGTGGTAGATGGTTGGGCTCAGCGTGGCATCAGGCTTTACCCACTGCCGGTTCAGGTCCATGCCACTTAGCGAGCAACGATGCCTGTAACAAGTCGGGGGGAGTTATTTAGGACGTGGGGTGGATGGGGGGTGGCTGGGGACTGAAAATTCACAGATAATTATTCCAAGGTGGTCCAGTCAATCCAGATAAACCTGGAAAGACCGGCTGGAATTAATTATACGACGAAAACAAATGTAAGAAGAGAGAGGGAAAAGGACATTTGGGAAGGGGGGCACGATAATGCATCTCCCCAGGGGCCACTCCTCACTGCTGTTAAAGTAAAACAATAAATGAAAAATAACAATAAATGAACAATACTATCCTAGAACTCAGTGGGCAAGTTAAGGTTCTGTAAGGGCAGCTGAAGACGGTATGGGGGGAGGAGTAAGGAGTTAAATCTCTGAGGGACACAGCAATGGGGTGTGGAGTCACATGGGAAGACACTCCCCCGACCCCCCACCCAGGAAGGATCATACCACCTATCATGACTACTGCATAGAAAGACTGCTTATTGCTTCATTTCATCTGTCAATAGCAGCATTCAAAGTGTATTTCCAGCTAGGAAAATAGCTTCAGCTGTGACTGGCTGGCACTGGAACCCCCATGATGCCTTGCATTATGGAACTCAGACCTCTCCTTTCCTTGAACTGCAAATCCAGACCGCAAAAGGTCAATCAGTGAATGTCATGGGGCCAAATAGCCACTCTGAGAACTGTGGGTCTGCGTGCTCCGTGGGTCTGCGTGTTGGGGGCTTTCTGTCATGCCGCTGTGGGCTCGTTTCATGGTGCTGCACTGTGATAGGCTGGAGGCTGTGACAGCTGGAGGTGTGGGAGGCTTGATGGAGTGCCAATCGGGCCTTAAGTGCAGCTAGGCTATCAGGGCGGAAACTCACACACAATACAAAATACAAAAAACATACTCACACATAAGCCCACAAGCCCATAGATACCCATGGACAAAGTGAATGCACACAAACAAAAGCACAGACACATCTGTATACACTCAGACACAAATGCACACACGCACACATGCAAACACCCACTGGCCAGTCCTTGAACGCTACAGCAGTCAGAATATTCATAAATCTAACAAGCCACGAGGAAAGGCAAGCTTGTTTGGAGAGCGACTTTGGCGGCATGACCCTGTTGAAACCATTGGTGGATGCGCCCCCCCCCCCCCGCCCACATACAGCACAGTGAGAAACTCAGAATCCTTCAGGAAGCAATTACAACAAATAAAAAAAGAGGGGGAGGCGTGTTTGTGGGCGCCGAGTGGGTGCCGGCTGACCAAGCGAGATACAGCCTGTTCTGAGGGCAAACACGGAGGTGGGAGAGGAAGAGCAAGGCCATTAGCCAGCAGGGCTAGGGAGGATGACAGAGCATAACTGGGAGCGTTCCTCATAGGACCGGAAAGAGGAGGCAGGACCTTCAAACTCAGCTGAAACTTCACTGGTCGTGACTGAAGCTTCATTGGCTAAATGAGTGATGATCCCCATGGGTTTCATCAGGAGGTAACAGTCCCGAACGTGACCAAAATATGCAACTCGTATAGAAAGACATTTGTTATTGGTGTATCGTAACTGATAAGTAAATACAGCAAACATTAGCAGAGATGCCACCCTGCAGCTGAGCCAGCAGCAGCTGACAGGACGGCTTCACAGAAGCGGATAGCGGCTAACCTTGGTCCGTGTCCACCTCATTTCCCCAATTCGTTTCTTGGCAGTGCCTTTCGAACCCAAAGCTACTTTTCTATTACAGTTTCTGCTCAAGCCTCTGCCACCTGTAATTTTTATCAGCAGGAGTTTTGCTGTGAGGGTTTTTCTGTCTATCTTAAACATCATTTTAAATCAGAGCCCAGCCTTTGACCGTGCAGAGGCCGGCCTCCTTGAACGTCCACTTTTAAAAGCAACCGTGGCCTGACCTCACCTTCATGCCAGCAGGCGTGACGCGCGTTCTTGAACAATGATGAAGTCATCGAAGTATGGGGTAGGAAAAAAAAGGAGCATGGTGGGAAAAAAGGGCAGAGCGGACCCGAGTTTTCCTGCAGTGTTTTATAATCCAGCAAATTCACGTTTGCTGAGTATGGGGGTAAGAGCCCCATAAAATGCCAATATTCAGATTTATGGCTTGTAGTTAAATCTGCCAAGTACAGAACTCCGAGATGCCCGTGACATGTTTCCATGTACATCATTTTTGCTATTGAACACTCCCCATGTTATGCCCCGGTCGTCCGCTCCTTCTGTGTGCCACGCCTCCTCGTTAATCACGTGTGGATTTCCTGTGTTTACCAGCTGTTTCTTATTGCTGTCATTAGTCTTATGTATTTAAGTCTGCGTTAGGTATTTTTTCCCAAGTCTGGTCATTGAAGTCAGTCGTCCTGTCCTGTGCCTTGCCTTGTGTGTTCCTGGTGTTTTTCTACAATTAATCCCTCATTTACCCGAGTCCTAGGCTCTGGCTGCTGCTTCCCTGCTCCATGCCCGAGCAAACGTGACACCCCATTCCCGGGGAGCTGACAGACACCCCGCCAAAAGTCCCCCTCACTCCTCATGAAGGCAACGTGGTGAACGGAAGGCCACTGCACCTTATTTCTCCTGATGAAGGTCAGTGGACTGAAGGTTGCCACTCAGCATACCTCCTGAGGAAGGCCACGCAGTGGATTGAAGGTGGCTGCTCCTCATAACTCCTGATGAGAGTCACGTGGCGGATTGAAGGTGCCTGCTCCTCATCATCCTTGATGAAGGCCACAAGGCAGATTGAAGGCCATTGCTCTAATCGCTCCTGAAGAAGGCTATATGGTGGACTGAGGGGCACTACTCTTCATCACTCCTGATGATGGTCACGCAGCAGACTGAAGGCTACTACTCCTCTTCACTACTGATGAAGGTCAAATGGTAGATTGAAGGCTGCTGCTCCTCAAGGCTCATGAGGAAGGCCAGGCAGCAGACCAAAAGCTGCTGTTCCTCATTGCTCCTGATGAGAGCCATGTGGTGGATATAAGGCTGCTACTCCTCATCATTCCTGATCAAGCTCTGATTGAAGGTGGATTTAATGTTACTGCTCTTCATCACTCCAGATGAAGGCCAGGTGGAGGATTGAAGGCCACTGATCTTAATCGCTCATGATTAGGACCATGTGGTGAATAGAAGGCTACCACTCCTCATAGCTTCTTATGAAGGCCATGTGGTGGAATGAAGGCTGCTGCTCCTCTTCAATCCTGATGATGGTCTGATTGAAGGAAAGCTGAAGGCCACTGCTCATCATTGCTCCCGATGAAGACCAATGTGTGGATTAAAGGTTCTTCACCACTCTTCATCACATCTAATGAAGGCCAGACAGCAGATTGAAGGCTGCCAAAACTCATCGCTACTGAGGAAGGTCAGGTTACAGATCGAAGGGTGCTACTCCTCAACATTCCTGATGAAGGCCTGATTGAAGGTGGATTGAAGGCCACGTGGCGGATTGAAGGCTGCCATTCCTTATCGCTCCTGATTAAGGCCAGTTGGCAGAATAAAACCTGATGTTTCTCATCGCTCCTGATGAAGGCCATTCTGTGGATTAAAGGCTGCCACTCTTCATGGTATCTGATGAAGGCAAGGCAGCCACTTCTTATCTCTCCTAAGGACGACCAGCCGGCAGATTAAGGGGTAGTACTCCTCAAAACTCCTGATGAAGGTCTGCTTACAGGTGAATTGAAGGCCACTGCTCATCATTGCTCCTGATGATGGCCACAAGGCAGATATATGGCTGCCACTCTTCATCGCATCTAGTGAAGGCCAGTTGCTGGATTAAAGTCTGCCAAAACACATTGCTCGTGAAGAAGGTCAGGCGGTAGATTGAAAGCTGCTACTTCTCATCGCTCCTGATGATGTTGTAATTGAAGGTGGATTGAAGGCCATTACTCTACATTGCTCCTGATGAAGGCGATGCCAGGGATTAAAGTCTCATCGGACCTGAGGAAGGCCAAGCGATGGATTGAAAGCTGCTACTCCTCAATGCTCCTGATGAAGGTCTGATTGAAGGTGGATTGAAGGCCACTTCTCATCATCACTACTGATGAAAACCATGCGGTGGATTACAGTAGGTTACATCGTGGGCCTTTTTGCGATCAATTTATCTTATAACTTCCTCAAAGACTCAAGTAAATTAGTTAAACAGGATCTACCTCTCCTAAATCCTTGTTAACTATCTCTCAGAATGTTATTTGAATCCAGGTAATCTACCATTTTCACTTGGATTATAGCTTCAATTACTTCCAGTTATGCAAGTTAAACTGATTGGCCTATAGTTTGCTGGATTACTTCTATCCCGTCTTTTGAGTATGGGTGTTATATTAGCACACTTCCAATCAGAAGGTACCACACCAGTAGATAAGGATTTCTGAAATAATAAAGTTAAAGGTCGGCAAATAATATCCCACATCTATTTTAAAACTATAGGTAAGATGTCATCAGGGCCCTGCGATTTATTTATTTTGAGATTAGCTAGGCTTTGTCCCACATCAGCCTCAGTTATACATATATTAGTCATAGACGGTGCAGGATTAGTAATAAGAGTTGGCATGTTACTTGTGTCCTCTGCAGTGCAAAACAATCATTAAACCCATGAACTTTATCATTTTCACTTTTAATTATAAGACCTTTACTATCCTTAGACTTAGATACAACCTGCTTTATGAAGGCCAGGTGGTGGATTACAAGTTGCCACTTGTCATCACTCCTGATGAAGGCCAGTTGACGGACTGAAGGCTGCTACTCCTCATCACACCTGATGAAAGCCACACACTGGATTGCAAACCAGTCCCCAATTCTCCTGTTGAAGGTCACGTGACAGATTGAAGGGTGCTGCCCCTCTTCACTCATGCTGTTAGCCAGGTGGTGGATTGAATGATACCATTTCTCGTGGTTTCTGAAGAAGGCCAGGTGGCTGACTGAAGGCTGCTACCCTATTCACTCCTGAAGAACATCTTAGTGTTGGGTTCTGTGGAAGGCCAGACGGCAAATTGATGGCTGCCACTCTTCAGTGCATCTGATGAAGGCCTGGCAGAAGATTGAAGGCTGCCATTCCTCATCACTCCCGATGAAAGTCTTACTGATGGTGGATTGAAGACCAATGCTCATCATTGCTCCTGATGAAGACGTGTCGGATTGAAGGCTGCTGCTCCTCATTACTCCTGATGAAGATCTTATTGTAGGCGGATTGAAGGGCACTGCTATTCTTCGCTTCTGATGAAGGCCATGTGGTGGATTTTAGCCTCCCACTCTTCATCGCATCTGAGAAAGGCCAGACGACAGACTGAAGGCTGCTACTGCTCATCACCCCTGATAAAGGTCAGATTGAAGGTGGATTGAAGGCCACTACTCATCAATGCTCCTGATGAAGCCCAAGCGATGGATTGAAAGCTGTTGGTTCTCTTCTCTCACGATAAAGACCACACAGTGGACTGAAGGCTGAGACTCGTCATCGCTCCTGAGGAAGGCCAGTTGGCATATTGATGGCTGCTGCTCCTTATCACTCCTGATGAAGGTCATGTGGCAGATTGAAGGCTGCTCCTCATTGCTCCTAATAACGGCCACACGATGGATTGAAGGCTGCAGCTCCTCCTCGCTCCTGATTAAGGCCACCCGTCCAGTTGGACATTGCCGCTATTCATCGCTCCTGATGAGGACCATGTTGCGGATTGAACGCAAATGCTCCTCATCACTCTTGATGAAGGTGATGTGGTGGATCGAAGCAGATTTTTTTTAGGCGTAGTGGGGGAATTGTTGCATCACTAAGTAAGAGCATTGCTGGTAAGTATCCAGAAATCCAGAAATGGTTTTGGGGAAGAAAAATCACAAAAGAAGCATCATGTGGCATGAAAAGGTTTTTGTGCACTGGGCAAAATAATTAGTTAGATATGCTACCTAAATGAGAGAAGAAGTACTCTCTGAGTTTAAATTTATTCATAGGACAATACTTGATTTCAGAGTCTCATTTCTCACCTTCGTTGCCACTCTGCAGCACCCATGGAATCATTCTGCTGATGCATCTGCTGAACAAATATGAATTTGGAATTTATGCAATTCAATCAGAACTTGGTAAGGCCAAGTTTGTCCCAGGGTGGTGGAACATCCTCCCCCCTCATCCCAAGAGCTGTGAGGAGACCAGCTGAGTCTTCATACCATAACCATTATATCTTAACAGCTGGAAACAGCTGTGCTTCTTGGAAGTGTCCCCCCAAACACACACCCAGCATAAACCGTGTGGAACCCCAGCATTCTACAGGGCTAGATTCGGGGGATGCTCGGCACACTGGATAGGGAGTGCAACACCATTTAGATGCACATTGGGTCAGGAGTTACCACAATAGGTGAAAAAAAGAAGGTAGTTGGATCAGAACCCAGGGAGCTCAGCTGCTGTTATACCTTCAGAAAAGGTTCTTAACCCAGCTAGCATCAAGAATTACCCAGATGTTTAAATGTTTCAAATTTAAAACTATAAAGAGGACTTTGCACTCTTCTGTGTTTCCAAAATGAAAGAGTTGGGAAAGAACTCGGCCTGATGATAAATTCCTTCTTTTCTTGAAGGTTCTGCTGTCTCCGAGATGATCCCCGGCCACTTGCCGGGCCCTCCCTTGCAGGTTTCTGTCTTGGACATTCTCCTCTCTGTGTACTCGACGCACAAAGCATTTCATCTTTATGGTTTATTTTCCGCTTTGAGTCGAGCGGAACAGTTTCGTTTTTTCATTACTCCTGATACGGTAGGAAGGACACAATGATTTTGCCAAGTGTTATATTATACTGAAGTTTGTATATTGTATTCGCTGCAATAGTATTACAATGCAAAAAATAAATCGATGGACCTATTATGATGCATTACTGAGTGGTCGGCAATATGTTTTTCTACAAGAAGTAAAGTATATTTTATGTGTATTATAATATCTACACCAGGGTCACTCTTTGTGAAAATAGCTAAATGCTGAAAGGGATTAAAGTTACACTGACTTTTTAAATCTGCTTTGATTCAATCAAAGTCACTCCACGTTACCCATAATAATCAGATCCACTTAAAAGATCCCAGTAAAAAGGCCAAGGTTATACCTGGGAACCTGTTTTAATTTCATAATGCTGCAGCCTCTGGCCCCTGTGAACACCTCTGTCAGCTTCTGCATAACACGTCTGCTTTAACATATTATTTTTAATACTTTTTTATGCCCTGGATACAAATATCATGTCCCACAATGCCTCACTGTGATCAAAACTTTGAAACTTAGTAATGAGAGTAAATGTTTGTTTTTCATCTCCATCTCACACCTTTCACTCATCTGATCTACAAGGGGCCACAAACCCAACTGTAGGAGCACTTCATGTGCACACATAGCCCTTTTCTGCCCGTCCCGTGCTTCTGCCAGGTTGCATGTCTGAAACTGAGACCCCGTGACATTGGTGTGGGGGGAGAGACTACAGATGGGCTGTAAACCTCAGCAGAGCAGCATGTGCAGAAAATATGACCGTGGACATCGGCGCTAGCAGGGGAACACTTACATCAATGGTCGACTGATGAGACAAATGCTTTATTGGCAATCTGGTCGTCATCAGAAATTCAATATAAGTTAGAATATAATTTAAGAAAAGTGAAACTTAATGCAGAACTTGAAATAGAGCTGGAGAAAGCAGCACAGTGCAAATTCTTGACAAATTAAAAAAACTGAAAAAAAGACTACAGAGACTAAAACATGAACTCACACAAAATGGCATCGGACACAAAATGTTTAAAGTGCCCCACCGTTCTGTATTCATTGTTGGTAGGCAGCCTCCAAAGTGCAACTGCAAAATGTTTCCTAACAGGTACACAACTGAAAACTGGTGCTTGCTCTCCCAAGTCTACGTTTGACACGGTGACATACGTCGTCAAATGACTCTTGCAGAACTAAAGTTTTGGATGAGCTGCATCCAATTCAATCCAGGGACTAATGTGTCCCACCAGAGGCTAGTTCATGGGGATGCCCATCTTCTGTGCAACTGAAAAATCTACAAGAATTCAGCAAATAATTAGTTATAATTTTTTATCAGTAAGCCTTTGTAATGTAGCTTGCTAATTTCTCATAAAAAAATTATGTTTCAACTAATCGAACCAGAGCTAAAGTTAGGATTAGCTTAAACATTCTCCAGTGGCACTTTACAATAAGGCTACCCATATAAAGAGTTTATGAATGGTTTATAACCTGGTTATTATTTAGGTTGTAACACTTTGTAAATTATTAATAGACAATTTTAAATAAGTTATAACACAGTTTTCTTTTTATTAATGAGTTACTACTATTTACAAGTGGCAAAAGGGAGCCTTATTGTAAAGTTGTACCCATTCTCCATTAGAAGACAAACTTGAAAATGTTACATGCCTGTCATCATGTGTGTAATCGCCATCTGTTACAAATGCTGTGGAAATGCGGGCCAGTTCTCAGGTCGGGCCACTTTGGCACCACAGGAGAACCAGCTACCTGTCAGCACCGGCACTGGCACTCATGGAAAAGAGTGAAGAGTGAGAGGAGACACAGGGACCGTGTGGAGAGAGGGGGAGGAGGGATGGGGACACTGGTTCCTTGGGAAAGGAGCTACTTTTTGGGGATAATAAGGAAGAGGGATGTGACAAACCTGAAAAAACAGGTTCCCTTTTTTGTCAAAATAAAGAGAGACACTTTCAGCAGGCTTCAGGCTGGAATCAGAACTTCATTTTGAGAACAGAAGTCCTAACTACACTTGGAAAAGTCTGGTGATGGACGCTCACCTCCACAACAGCGGTATTCTAAAGTCATGATCCTAAAAGGGATGTTACAGTCCCAGGTCATTTGTTGGAATTTCCACATCTCGATGTTCATCTATATCGTTAGGCGTAATGGAGATCACAGCGAGTAGCCAATGCAGGGAGCCTTCTATCGACAGAGAAACACTCCTGCTACCATCACATTTGCTAGTTCTATTAGGTGGGAAATTGGAAAGTGGAGATTCATTTTCCTTTGTTTAGAATGGTCCGACAGTTTGCGAGATAAGGTCCATGACCGGAGACCTGCCTCTGTAACTGAAACGGTGCAAGAAAATCAGCCGGGAGGTCAAACGGGAGCTGGAGACACTCCCCTCCCCAAGGGTCTGGCCTTGCTGTGCTGCCCCTAGACATGACATTATCACATTTACAGCTGATACATGCCTCACTAGTAAAGCACTATGATGTGGGCACTATGGTAACAACAGAGGGGTCAGTCTCTTACTTCACATTTGAAGAGCTTGTATCTTCAGAAGCACTGAACTGCAAGACATTAAGGTGAACATTACTGGGAGATGGTGGGCCGGAGAGAGTCATGCGACCAGGGCTGAGGTGCTGATCACTTGTACCTGTGCCCCATTGTTGTTCCCTGTGATGTGTATAAATTAGATCTTTTCTGCCCGTGTAGCTTGGTAGAGACCTCAACGCTCTACAGGCCAGTCCTGCATCCCACATTCCAGCTGAAATCTGTCCTGAGGCACCTGCGCTTTTCCCTGACAGTGTCCATCCTTTTTAAACCCTGACCAGTCCCAAAGCAGGATCCAGTTTGGATCATTAAACTTCATAACATGATTATACCTATTGTAAAGATTCATGTTTGCTTGTCGCATGTACTGGAATCAGAGACCCCTTGTCATAGCAGCACTATCAGATATGAACTAAATCTGTCTTTAATGATGTGTGTTTAAACATTTGTGGCCCAGCCGATCTCCTTAATAAAGAATAATAATTGATATTTTACTGATTTAGCCACTTCCAGGCTAAATCAGCAATAATATACCTTCAGACTATTCTCTTTATTCCTCTTCCAACTTGCTCTCTGTAGCTGAAAGCAAGCTGACTGCGAAGGGCCTTGCTCAAGGACCTGCAGATGCGCCGAGGGTGGGCTGTCTGTGAAATGCTATGGAAAAGCAGGCCAGTTCTCGGGTCGGGCCATTTGGGCACCACAGGAGAACCAGCTCCCTATCAGCACCGGCACTCATGGAAAAGAGTGAAGAGTTAGAGGAGAGACAGGGACCGTATGATCACAGACACAGAGGCTTAGCCCACTGAGCCACAAACTGAGGTGGTCGCAGTCAATGGTAAAGCACAACAGTTACGCATATGGGACACTTAAGCGGGCAAGATCAGGGAAAAAGATTCAGGGTCTTAAAAGAAAGTGGAAACTTTGATTTTGAATCTGACTGGTCAATGTCCAATAAACCTGGAAGTAGTTGCCATGGAAACCAGTTGATCACTGGTGTCACAATGAGCATGGCTCCTCTCACTGGGCAGTCATGGCTCACCCGCCACGTAAGATACCATGCTCTTTTACCCCCGATGGGAAGGTTTGTGCCACGTAGGTATGACCACTCTGAGATGTGGTAATTGTGATGGCTGTAATGTGACATGTATTCATTATGTACTGTTCCTTCAAGTTACATCATTTTCAGTTCAAATGCACATGAAACGAATGAATACATTTATTGACAAGGACAGAACCTAAATTCGCAAGCAGATATTCAACACGAACAAACATGCACATCGTGGCCGTGAGTTGGTTACGACTAATGCTGGTTACAGTCAGTCATAATTTGCTGTTTGGGAATATTTTGCTTTCCAATAACACCAGTACTGAAGAGAGAGTAAGCCTAGTTGATAACACCAAGACTGTCGGCTGTTACATCGAACTTGTATGTTGCGTGAAACACATTCAACATGCAAACGCATTAGAGATGACATCATTTGAGTGTGTGTGTGTGTGACCGAAGCAAGGCAGAAGGAGCTTCTGAAAGTTCCCCATTTAAGGCAATTCTACAGGAAATTCAAATAGGGCTAAAAAACAGATATAGGGGTGTTTATCTCTACAGAAATGCAACCATACTCGGGAGTAGAGAACATAGAATTTAGTTAATTTTTCCGTCTTATTTAGTCTTATTTTTGAATTGTTATTGATTTTACATATTTAATTTTACAATGTGCAAATAAGTGTCTCTTAGGTTTTGACACATCGATAGACAGATACCTTTTTGTTTACAACTGTGTCTAATTGTGTTTGCAGTTTTAATAATAAACAATTTAAAAACAAATTCAGTTTTCCCACTTGTACCGAAACTGCACCGAACCATGAACTCAAAACCATGATTTGTACTGAACCATGAATTTTTCATACGCCAGACCCCTAGTGTAAACACCGCCCCCTTTGGCCAACGCTGTCTGTGAAGCCGACCGGCTGATGACTCACTCCGTTCGGTGATCCACCTCCAGCATCTCAGTGAGGAAAACGGCCTCAAAAATCCAAACAGAGGCTCCAAAGGCATGAGCTGAACCAAAGAGGGGGCTTATGGGTGCTCAAACGGGGGGGGGGGGGGGGGGAAAAAAGGGAAAGCCCTGTTTAAAACATAAAGGCCCCCCTAAAAGGAAGCAAAAAAAAACCCCACGCCCTCCCAAAAAAATTTTTTTTTAGAATTTAAAAA
>JABJVO010000020.1:10224374-10273962 GCA_026770805.1 Boulengeromyrus knoepffleri | reverse complement strand
CACCCTCGGACTGCGTGTGAGGTACAGTGTCACCCTCACACTGTGTGTGAGGTACAGTGTCACCCTCGGACTGCGTGTGAGGTACAGTGTCACCCTCACACTGTGTGTGAGGTACAGTGTCACCCTCGGACTGCGTGTGAGGTACAGTGTCACCCTCACACTGTGTGTGAGGTACAGTGTCACCCTCGGACTGCGTGCGAGGTACACAGTCCCTCTCTGAGAGTGATCACGTGAATGAGGTTTGTGAGGTTTCTTTTTGATTTTATTATATATTATATATTTTATAATATATTTCATTATATATTATCATGTAAAAGTAGAATAAATGAGGCGGGGGTGGGGCACGGCTCTGCTGGGAGGGAGTATGTGTGCACTGGAGGCGGCAGTTGTCTTGATCCCTTAAACCTGTTTCTTATTCTGCTTCGTCGCTACTATCACTGCAGACGTCTCTCTTTTCCTCCCCGTCGCCGCAGCAAAGCGTCTCGCCACCCGCCAGCCATCAGCAGCTCCTCTCATTCTCTCTGCTTTTTTTTTTTTTACTGTCTAGCAGACAAGGAGGATTTTTCCCTCTTCATTTATGTCCGCCTGCTTTTTTCGTGCTGTCCAGCAGGTTCTGATATGTGCGTCACCCCCGCTTGGCGTGCAGATTGTCGGCTCATCCCTTCTTCAGCGCATGGCAGGAGACGTCTGGATATGTACTTGCTTTCTCTTGATTGCATCTCAGATGTTTTCATAGCTTCTTCTCCGCCTAACATGGACAAGTTCTCCTGTTCTAATAACTTAAACAGGTTTTCCATACTGCTCATCTAAAACAGGGTCACTGTGAGCTTATCCCAAGAGGAACAGGGTTCAAACCACGGGACATTCTGAATGGGATGCACCATTGGAGGCCACAGACACATCCATCCATGTACTCGCTTGTCCTATTCATGGTTGCAGGGGGTTCAAAGCCTATGGGTGCAAGGCAGGGAACAACCCAGGATGGGACACCAATCCCTCTCTGGGCACACTCACACACCAGTCACTCACACATGTACACCTACAGGTAATTTGCAAACTCCAGGTAATCTCAACATGTTTTTGGACAGTGGGGGGAAACTGGAGTACCTGGAGGAAACCCCACGACAACATGGGGAGAACATGCAAACTTCCACACACATGCAACACTGGTGGAGATTCAAACCCTGGTCCCAGAGGAAATAGGGTTACTGACTGCACCACCCAACCGATACACACACTAAAACAATTCAGAGATGTCAACTGATACGACTAGACTGTGGGAGGAAGAGTGTAACATTCCACACACACACGGCAGGGGGTGTAAGTCAGAACCACAAGCTCAGGGGTGTGACGCGGCAGCGCTACTCACTGAGGCAGTGTAGCTCCTCATTATTCTAACAGGGGAAAACTCGGCACATACTAAACCTGTGTAAAGGGATTTCATTTCATGTTTCTGTCAGCAATGTAATAGGACAGAACAATACCGACATATTGTTGAGAATGGGGGGGCCTTCCTATGGCTGTTGGCCATACCACCCTTTTTAAGCCCCCCCCCCCCAGAGGGTATGATATGACAACTGTGTTAGCAAAGTATTAGGGGTGTGTGTGTGTGTCTGTATTGCCTCTGTTAGCATTTAATTTAAATAATTCAGAATTCATTTGATTTCCCAAGTCTTCAAAGGCTTATTACAGTGCTCCGAAGATTCACAGCGCTGGTAATCATTTTATATACTCATTTATCGTTGCATAGTTCTGGGGAAATCTTGCTTTTTTCTAAAGGCAATGTCAGACTGATGTTGCAGAAATTACTTTTCCACAAAATATTTTAAAATATGTTAAACGATTCATCTACTTCAATTAAGATAAGCGTACATTTACACGAAGCACTTGATGGCACAATACATGCCCCCAGTGGCTGGCATACAGAGAATTCATGCATATTCAGAGGGTGGCACCGGAATCCCTAATAAAACCTGTAGTGATTTACATTGCAGCTCGCATAGACATTGTTCCCCCAGATCACGTCTCAGCTTCGTAGAGCCCTCCTTGCTTCCTCAATGGAGCCATAATCAACACTGACAGGTAGGCCAGCCAGCCAGTAAAGTCAACGCAAATCTCCTGACTCCGCCCCCCAGCGGGGAGAAAGGCTGACTGATTGGATGGGCACACCCACTGCAGAGGCCCTCTGAGAACATGCTGGGAAAGTACCACACTTAGGCTCCATAAATCGATGGATACAGAGTGATCTGTAATGCTGTAACTGCTGACGGGGCTTTTCAGAAAACCCTGACCAAAGAGACAATGAACGTTTCATTAGAGCAGATTTACATATTGAAAATTAATAAGTTCCAGTTCTAGGGCTACAATTTAAAATAAATCAAAATGTATTCCCCTTTTTCTCACCATCACATTAACAAAGAAAAGTCACATCAGGTGAGGATGCTGAGAATTAATTCATGTTGCGCTTGAAGCAAGGATCTAATCTAAAGTTAGATTATCGCTCTCCTGGAAGTGCTGGCACGTACAAGGGTGTGATTGTTCGTTATTCACTGCCAAGACACCTTTCATAATTAACGCAGCACAATCAGAGGTATCAAAATAAGAGTCTACACTCGGGCTAAACGCAATTTCGAGCTGGAAAGTCGAAAGCACTTTTAAAAGCCTATGAGGCATTTAATTTACAAATGATAACGGTGCAATTCAAAACACGACTCAAAAAAGGGCCATCAGCTCGGAGCCGGACGACATTTTAATAATGCAGGACAGATTTCGCCCGAACACATGGGGAATCATTCTGAACACATAAAAAATCCAATTAGCTTTATAATTGCAAATTTGAAACGAATCTACTTGCCGTGGACAGTGTGCCTATACAAGGAAGTAAGAAATGGAAATCTCAGAGCCAGCATGTCACGAACATTTAACTGTAACAATGCACACAATGTTAATTATAAATCAAACACAAATTAAAGAAAAAAAGAAAAATGTGATGACTGTACAATAAAGGCCTCTTTATTTGCTGAGTTAAAGGGACTGACAGGTAGTAATCTGCAGGAAAGCCATTTTCCATAATGAACTATTTTATTATGTAAAATTAGAGGGTGGAGTCAAGGTGGGCTCAGCCTACCCATTCACATGTTTGGCCCACCCAATCCCAGGCATGGCCCACTGAATCACATGCCTGACCCGTCCAATCACGGGCTTGGCCCACCGCATGGTTGGACAAAAGTCACATATTTTTGTTGTCTATTGTAAATTGGAGGGAAGCAAGTCAAATGTCTTAAAATAGACTTTTTGAACTCTTACACTGTACGCCACCCTCCTCCCCGGGAAACACTCTTACAGCATTTCAGTATGAGACCTGTCACCTCTCAAAGTGCAGACAGTGAAATCAGCTGTCAAATTAACTATGAGAGCTAGTTTGTTTCAGCACAGAGTTGACCGTTTACTCGACTTGCTGGCAGTAAAGCAACACCACATCACATCAGCAGCATTCCAGCACCCTCCTTTCATTCCCTTGAGGCGATGGGGTGATAGCTGCCTCTTACACGAGGCCTCAGGCTGTACGAAAGACAGTGCTGACTGCGACCCGGAAGGCGGGACTGGGGTGGGGTTGGGGGGACACACTTCCTGGGGGGCTCTGATCTGTAACCTGGCCCTGGGAGGAGCCCGAGGGGTCCCACCTGCTGGGTGTATCCTGGGGCCCTGGTAGCCAGTCACTAGGAATTATTAAGATCATCCTTGACAGATCTTTCTGGTAGGTTATCTGCCAGTGGATTTACAGACGATAACTTGGTTCCCGTGCTTGAGGATAGATTGTTTTTCAGTTCTATCTCTCAGACACAAAACCCCAAACCACTGGAACTCATACCAGATAAGACCCCAAGTAGGAATCAAGAGCTCGCACGGCTTCAAACTATTGTCAATAAAGTAAGAATTGGTATTTTTTTCTATCTGCAAGGACTGGCCTGCAGCTTGCTTAGAGATTCAAGGCACATCATCATTGCAGCATGAGCTGCTCAGCAGGCTGACATAATGCCATCAGCAGCTTCTATCCACGAGAGGAGCCCGGGAAGAAGGTCCCACCAGTCTCTGCTCGAACACCGGATCACTATAAGTCAAACTACTGGCCGAGTTTCAAGTTTCCTGTCTGTTACAAGCTTCAGATTTACTATGGTATCTTTGTTCCTCCTTCCGGGTGTCCTTCTCTGGCTCTTAAAAAATGAGGTTATGAGCAGAAGGGTGTGTAGATTGTGCTTTATGGTGCAAGGGCAGATGGCTAATCCGCTAATGCTATCTGGGCTGCCCCTGGTTCTACATCTTATTGCTGATCAGTCAGCATGGCCTTTAATTAGCCGTTTTGTCATTCTACTTCCGAAGTGTTATTACTGATTTTAGCTGGCATCTAGTCAACGTCAGTAGACAACATTCCAACAAAATGTCCTGTCTTCTGCTGGGTCTTCAGGTTTCGGAATGGCATGCTCATTTTCGTGATCTTGGATCGTCAAGTTTCATAAAATATTATGGTTTTCATAAACGTTTCATCAAATGCAGCGTCACGGTGAGTCTGCAGGCTATTCCACGAGGCCCAGGGTGAGGTAGGGGACACTGGACAGGATGGCAGTCTATCTAACGTACACTATCTGTATAAATGACTCTATTCACCCATACATCTTCCAAAACCTCATGCAGTGCAGGGTCACAGGGATAGCCTGAGCCTATCCCAGGAAGTCCAGGGGAACATATCAGACAGGACGGCAGTCTATCTATCACTATCTATACACCTTCATCATTTCAATACATTTGAATACCATTAGAGATTTAAAAAAAAAAAAAAAAGTTAACTGAACCTTTGACAACTTAGGTCAGAATCTTACCACTTATTCAGAATTTTTTATTCTTTTCTTCACAAACACTAGAAATGACCAAACTGTCCATAACAGCAAGTCTACCAAAAATATTCCACTGAAGAACCCCCAAGACTTCAAACACAAACCAGAATAATGAGCTGCAAATTTTCATTCTTCTCTCATTTCGTCTTGCCGTATGAGAGAGAGAATATATTTACATTCGTTTACCTGTCGAAAGCTGGATTTTCAGACCGAGGGCTGACCTCAGACGTTTAATTGTCTGTTTCCCTCCCATGAGGTATCTGGGCTAATTTAAACCGTTCGTTTCCAGCACATCAAAGTCTTTCAAGTAGAATGAAAAAAAAAAAATGTGATACCATGTGTACTGTTCACAGGAAGTGAGGTGAATGAGTTCTCTCCCTCTGTCAAACAGTAATTGGGAGGAGAAATCAGGACAACTGGAGAATGTGGACTTTTTTACAAGGTGGTCAGGAAGGTAACACAGAGCTAAACAGCACAAATACCACAAATTACTACATATTTATGCCACAAAAATGATACACACTGAAAGCCTGTTCACAGCCACTGCATGGGTTACTTTTTTGTTTATTTCACTCTGGTTAAATGACAGCAGGACATTGTGGCCATTCAGACATGGCCAATACAGTCAGACATTAAAAGCACATTTCGGCCCAAATCATCGCCGCCAGCTTAATTTCACGTTTGAGAGAAATCTTAACAAATCCCGTGACATCCCTGACATGAATTAACATGTCAGTCGGACTGATCTCCAGCGTGAAAAACACGCCACTGCATCTTCACACATTAGTGGGATGAGCCAGCCCTTGGACGGAGGGAAGCCATCAACATCCCGTCCACGGGATACAAGAAGACAATCTTGTCCACAAGAAAGGCTATAAATAACGTCCACTGCGGTGGATTGACTCCTGTGAGCCAGGTCATCGCATACGTCCTCCTCTTCCTCAGGCAATGAAATGCAGATTTAGCTGTGACAGGTCTCTGGCTTGAGGCAGTGAGGAGAATCACATGATTAGCCAGCCTGGATGGTGGGGGGTGGTATGGTGGGGGAGCTAAGTGGCTTGTCCTTGATAGGGTAAGGCCAGGCAGAGGTTCTGGTTTCACAGGGGGGTCTAGGCATCACTGCGCCCTATCACTGTACAGTGCAGGCACAGGCAGTGGAGGGTGCTGCTCCAGGATAAGAGTTATAGTCCTACTATCACCATGCCAAGGAGGACATGATCGAATGGACTCAAAACAGTTACAGTTACTCATTCCTCATGGGGGATCACTTCAAGCTCAAAGATCCATCCATCCAGCTTCCAGCTGGCTATCCTGGTGAGCACCTCAGGAGCCCAGAGTCCACCCCGGCTGGGGCACAGACACAACCACAAGAAGTAAAGTTACACTCCATTCAGATGAGGTGAAGAGGGTGAGCTCCTGAAAGGACTTCTCCTACCTGGAAGCACAAAGGACAGCAGGACCTTCACAACCACACCCCTCCTCCCCACTCTCTCATTCTTCCAACATACCAAGCTTGTCATCTAAGTAATTGGCTGAATTAAGTGAAGGGGCATTTTCTTTGTCCCAACTGCAGGATGGAGGAAAATCAATTTCAATTTTTTTTTTAAAAAGGTCTTTAAATAACTATTAATTTGAATGTCAAGAAATTAACTGGTGAATGAATAAACCCAATAGAATTACATAAACATAAATTGAAGCACTGAAGCACACTGAGTAGTCATGGTAACCTCTGGTATACTCCCCCCCCCCACCCCCAACTGTACCTGGCCACTGGACTCTTTAAAAAACAAAGATGGACACATCAGTATAAGCTAAGATAGTATGGGCAACAAGAACTTCCAGACACATTGAGAAACCATGTTCTGTGACTGGACAACAAGCAGCTGTGCAATCACAGTGCACTCTCCTCTGAAGCAGCTTACTCCTCCGGGTCTTGCAGGGGGGGCAGTTTGATGGATATACCAAGAAAGCACAGCGCTCCTTACATGACCTAAGCTAAAGCTCTCTGCCAGGCTTAAGCTGAACCGAGCAAGCAGTGAACACTGCAGAACTGTGTAACTGGAGCATTGACAGTTTAATAAAAGAATAATCAGCTCAAGAGTCAGAAAGTCTGAAACACACCAAGTCCACGTACATCCCTAAGAAACACTTATTTTCCTTTGCTGAATATGCTTTACACCTAGAAAGAGGAGAGAAAATATAATCAAAATAACTGCAGCGAACTTGTGAAAGTTGAACGTGCTGTAATTCACAATTTTTCAACTTTTTTGGAAGCAGCTTTAAAATTTAACCACCTCTCTGGGAAACTTAGCTCAAACTTTTGCACGACCTCTAACAAATGTTGCAGAAAGGGTTTTTTTATTTTATTTTGTCTTGATTTCTGCTGCAGCGGATCTTTCCCCATGTGACGAATTGCATCACCGAGCCTTCTCTTCCCCATGTCTGTGGTAAAAACACGAAGGCAGGACCCCCAACAATATTGTTTTTCTTTTTTTTCAAAAATAATTGACTTTTAAAATAATTATAATAGTCACAGAGTGACATTCATTGTTCCCTGTGTGAATAAGAAGGCACTTGCAAATAAATGATTTACCTTTGTGCCCAGTATGGAGCTCATAATTTCCCTGTAGACTTCATACACTTGCGTCCCTGTAGACTTCATGCACTTCATACACATAAGGTGTATGTGATTGTGTGGAAAAGCATTGACTGAAGTGCAGGAGGCATGTTTATGGAAAGATCCTCCATTGATTGATATACTGAACCAAGCCACAGATAGTCTGATTCATCAGCATACTTTAGACTGAGGTAAGGAACTAGGACAGGAACATGAAGACAGGGAGGGAAGAGCACAGCCCTGGAGACGTGAGGCAGCAGTACTATCTGCTGATTCACTGTACTGACCCTCTTTCAGAGCCTTCAGGGGCCACTCACCGCCACCACAAAAATATCTGATCTTAAAAAAAAAGCTGAATAAGACTTATGTGTCTCATTTAGAAAAGTAATCACCACGAAGACGGGTCTTTGGCTGCAATTAGAGCTCTAAGTTCTTGTGCCTGTCTGCGTGAGCCTTGCACTTCTACCTTTTGGAGTTTTTTTGCAAATGATTCCTCAAAAACTCACTAAAATTTATCATGTTAGACCGAGAGTGAGAGTGGCTGATAACTTTCAGGTCACAGTTTCCAGTGGGATTTATATCTGGCCCATTTCACTTTGGCTGAGTCAGTCCAGAATACTGACCTTCAGGAATTTGAGTCATTTCTTCGTTGTCTCTGCTGGGGGCTTTGAGCAGGGACAAGGTTAGAAATCCTGGCCCCCAATCCCACAGCAGCCTTCCATATGTCCCAAGGCCCTTTTAATGTCTGGGGCCCTCAATCATTCGAGGATTGCATTCTGTTTACGCCGCCGCTGCTTTTTGGTCAGAGTCCAGTCAGCGCATGAATCCTCCCTGATTCATCTCCCATTACCTGAAACAGGCTTTGTTTGAGGATTTTCCTTTATTTGACTCTGTCCATCTTTTCGTCAAGGGCAAGGGCATGAGAAGGAGCCCCACCCTGCTGGAGGTGATACCTGGGAGATGGCCTATGTTTGGTGAGTGCTTCTCATTCAGGCCAAAGGAGACAGCTTTAAGTTGATCAGACAACACAATGTTCCTCAGAAAAGTCAGTCACATGACTCTCAGTCACATGATTTTGGACAAACTCCAGACATAACTGATTGGCCTTTCTCAGCAAAGATATCAATCTCTACTCTCCCAAACATGTAAATGTGCAGACTGATGAAGAGAATGATTTCTGGACAGTGTTAAGAAGCTGTAGATGCGCCAATGCTGACATCCTGCTCACTTCACTCATACTGTAGGTGTCATTCTCACCCAGTTCACCACTTAGGTAAGATGTCCTGAACACCTATTTTTCCCCCATTTTGTTAGAAAGGCCTTAACTGTGCCCCAGAGGAGGTTAAAAATCCAAGCCTTCTGTAACTTCTGATCTCCTTACAACCTTCATTTGAAGCCCCAAAGCGTTTTCTCGGTCACTTTTTGTTTTACCTCACAAAGTTTAATTTCCACTCAAGAACAGACCTTGTCTAGCATGACATAAAAATGGAACATACCTCGCCTAGATCAAAGTGTCACCACAAAGGGGCAAATGCATGTCAATGAAGTCATTTATAGGGCCGTATTTTTAATTCATTCTATTAATATGTAGATACTTTTCTCATTTCAATATTAGAGTTGCTCATATATTACCCATGTATTCCATTGTAATAATTCTCACTTAGAGACGGTACATAAGCAGCTACTTTCTGACAGCACAGCACACTGTTACAATGCAACGCGAGCACTTTTCACTTCACCCAGCGCTCAGTCCTCCATCTACAACCTAACGAGTCGAAACTTTAAAATGACTCAATCATAAAGAGTAAAAATGATTTTATTACTGACTGACTGCTTCAGTTTTGCAAGAAGGAAAAATTAGCTGCCAATCACCTTTCATTAGCAGGAACTAAAATGCCCAGAAAGGATTCTGGAAAGCAGGGGGGGGGGGGGGGGGCTTCTCAGCAGCACCCAAGCACTTGAGTGTGTAGGAGACACGGGTGGGAACAGCTTTAAGAATTCCCTCTTTACACCCCTTAACTACTGACCGTGATGCATCATCAGTGATTAATCACCTACCAATAGGTGTTTTGCTCCATGAGCCTCTCCTGATGTGGAGCTGTGATGATGCGTCATGTGACCTCGGCGTCATGTGACCTCGGCACGATGCCACACGGGCACATGAAAGCGATGACTCAATAGCCAGACTCCCCGGCCTCCACCTGCTCAGCACGCAGCAACATTCGCTTTTAAGCTTCACGCAGAAAACCCAGCAGTCTGGGAGCCTGTGGTTACGGCCGGGGGTGGGATGATGAGGAAACTGGCTTTCACACCCACAGGACATGGCAGATGCGGTTAAGCCCCCCTTCGGGGACGCATGGCATGGACCTGACTGACGATTTCCTTTCAAGCACACAGGAGGATCCTAATTTCTACATGACACTGTACAGCGTGGCCATTTTTGGCCTGGTGTATCTGGTAGGCCACATTACAAACCTATTAGCGACGGCCATTTCAATATTACCTAGGCCTATAAAAACGGCACCAGCAATGTTATCTCCCTACACAAGGTGGATAGCAGAAAGGCTAAAAACTTCACAGTTTATCCACGCAGAATGCAGTATGCTTATATGAGGCCATGACGTGAAATTAGCTGGAAGCATTTTAAAATGGTACTTTAATTTGTTTACTTCCGCTACTACAGGCATTGTTTTGTTAAATGTCATGACAACTCTAACCTGATAGGATGGTGACAATGATGGTCACATGGTACAGTTGGTTGAGGGAATCGTAACCCCCTCTGAGCCATTTATTCAATTGCCAAGAAACCTTCATTAAAATGAGGAGTGCGCTTTATCACAATAAATATTATAAAGAAATCAGTAAGTAATGACCTCTAATATCAGTGTTATATTGTTGAAAGCACTCAGTAGGTACAGCTGTGCAAGTCTGTGATCAAATGGAGCCCTACGGGGCATTATGTCATCTTCTAGCGAATACTGCATGTCACATGGTACAGCCACCATCTTGGATTTGTGAAGTATCTGTCTGCCCTTTGTGAAGCCTCCCTCCTCCATCCATTATTATTATCAGAGGTGGAAAGCTCAGGTTCAGAAAGTACAAATCGAGACTAAGATTTTGTTTCAACCAACCAGTCGAGTATAAAGAGTGATAGAGTCACAGCGTCCCTCTTCCTTCCTCCATTCCCATCTGTAACACTGGTTATTACCACACAAGACTGTACCACAATCCTTGATAAAACCAATCTTAGCAGTTTCTCATACAAGACTTATCTAAATGGCAATTACAAAATCTATAAAAAAATACCGTGCTACAAAATGTCTACTACAAGCATTAAAAGGAATGTGGACTGATGTTATCTATGAATGAGAAGCAGTTTTGGCCATGCATTTGAACATCTGCAGCCATATGAGCTCCATGGGAGCTCGTGCCTGATGTTCTGATGCCAAACGCAAGTCTAGCTGCATGTGTCCTCATGGGTTTGGTGAGTATTTGGCATCGATGTGGCAGGTATCTGGCAAATATATCCTTGTCCCATACACCAGCTGTTTTCACAGAACTGCTGTAAACATGCACTCACGCTACAGTCCAAAAAAACTATGAAAAGCAAATCACACGTGGCACATCATACTTGGCATAATCTAATGAAATGCATGTGCTGATTGTCCAGAGTTCAATGCATCCCTGGGTCAGCAAGGGAGGGGCTTGTGTTACACTTCTTTAACCAATCACAGACTTCATTGTATGACATTGCCACATTAATTAAAACCAGCTTTTTTCTGTTAAGCGGTAAGGTGCACAGATTTGTAAAGTACCTGTTTTATTGTGTCTGCCCTTTTTTAAGGGACATGTCATAGATATCAAACATAGGAATATGCTCCCCTGCAAAGGCTGTACAGAGCAATGTAAGGGTGTGTCTTCGTTTTATAAGACTTAGCCCAGTGAGCCAAACTCCACTCCCAGCTGAATGGCTAGAAGCCTTCAGTTTGAAAATGAGAAAAAACAGACCAAAACAGTGATGTCAAAGAATAAAGATTGGTTAAAGAAGTGACTCTCCCTTGTTGACACAAGGACACATGGAACTTGAGAAAATCAGGATGCCCAAATGATATTCATGAATTCTGGGAAATCCAATACACTCATCAACTGTGTACTCAAATGACACAAAGTCTTCTCCAGATGAAGACAAGTGATGTTAGTCAGCCTGTGGATGCTGTCATTCAATATGATCTAATTACCATTAATTAAACCATTAAAAGGTTTGCCTATGAGAATCAACAAGACCCCTGTCATATATTGCAGGCAGTGATAAACCACACTATAAACAAGCTTAAAAACCATAGTTGACAATCCAGCTCATCAGCGACACTTATCCTCTCGGTCTCCTATCCACAGGTCCCCGAGGACTGGATTGGAAAACACTGTTATAAAGTATTAGTATCATCCCAGGCTGTATGGGCTTTCTGACAAGTTACAGTAACACTTTTTACATATGACAAGTTCATAAGAATCTATGAATCTTACAATGTATTCATAATACATTATAAACATGGCTATGAATGTTTATAAAAAGGCACAACACATGATGCTCTCATCTATAATGAACTATAGATACCTTCATAATGCAGTACAAAGCATCCTTAATTCTTATACCCACCATTATAATGCATTGTGAAGGCACTTATAGTGCATTATAGATGAGAACTTTATAGGAGGTTATGAATTATTATAATTAACACTATAATGCCTTATGACTGTCAATAGAAGATACTGCAATGGTTCATTATTAATTATAGCGACCATTTTAATGCATTATGAAGGTACGCATATAATTATAGATGACAGCTTCAAGTAAGTTACCCAAGTCATTAGTCTACTTTGTTTTTCATTATGACACTGGTCATTCACTTTAAAAGAAGCAGGATATGGACATAGATGTTTGATTCGGCTCTATATAATCTAATAATCCATCTCTCTGTCTTTTATAGGGTCATGGTGAGCCTGGAGCCTCTCTCAGGATGTGCACCGGAAGGGACTCCCTACACAGGGTGTCAGTCAAACAGGGTGCACACACACGTACACTATGGGTGACTTAGATAAGAATAATTAATCTGTTCTTAAAGAGTAGACGGTAACCTGTATAAACCCACGAAGAGCATAGAAATTGCACACACACAGAGCTGGGGACAGGAGCCAAATCTGCAAGTCTGGGTATGGGCCTAATCGCGAACCGTGACCCCAACCCCCATACTCTAATAATGACCAAATAATATGAATACTTTAACATTTAGAGGTTTGGGTTAACAGGATAGATCACTTTCAGTTTTTTTACTTTATATCTTAGGAATCTCTTGTTCCAGAAAAAATGCATTTCTTCTCATCTTGTGATCCATTTCCTTCCTCGTGAGAATGCAAAGACACAGTGATCTGTTTAACTCAGCGCCATCAATGGATGGACGCGAGGTATTGTCCATTCTTGATGAGACGTGCTGAGCAAACTAACCTGTGTTCTTTTTCTAGCTCCGACCCGCCCTGCTTGCCCTGCCCGATCTGCCCTCGAACCCGGACCCACTCCCCTCCTGCCCATCCTCTCCCTGAAGTTCCCCAGTGTGTGTCCCTCCTGTGTGACACCTCCACCACCGGACTGATCCATGGTTTTTGACTTCGATTCTGCATCAGAACTTCACGTCTGGTATCCTGTCCTCGAACCTCCCCGGTGCCAACTGGTTTCTGACATACGACCACGCTACTGCCTGTTCCCTCTCTGCTTGTCCGCCCTGATGCACCAAATAAAAGCCAGTTGTTTCTCAAGTCTGTGTTCAGAGTTCTGTCTGTTACATCTTGTCATAAATGTACTTCTCTTTGAAAAACAAACTGGTATATGGGGCTTACTTTTCATTGGTGTTTTATCTGGAAAAAGTATAAGCATGTTTCCTTTGAATTTAAGTAAATCACAAATTGCTCTAAAAATAAATATTGTTAAGAAAGGTGTGTATGTTGAGCGTGTCGTCATCTGTTGTTCGTCTTCTGAAGGTCTCTGTAAAAGGAAAATGACATTTAAAAGCAGCTAAGTACAACAGACAGACCCCACAGCTCGGTGAAGGAGAGCCACAATGGGAAGTTAGCAGAAAACCAGGGTAAGAGGAGCTGGCAGGGATTAAGTAGTCGGGCTTCTTTGACTTTCGAGGATCTATCTTCTCTCTCTTCTGGGATGGTATTTCACCCCATAAGAAATTACCTTCACATAATCTGAAGAGCCAATAGAAGTAAGAATTCAATATTTAAAATCCATAATAGACACAATTAACTCTTGTTATGACCCATGACTGGGCCATACTTGTGTGCCCTGTGTCAATCCGTGCATGAGGGTTTTTTTTTTTCCGCCGGCCGGGGGGGGGGGGTTCTCTCTCTCTCACCATGCCGGTCACACCCACCAGTCAGGAAGGCAGAGGTCCATACTGAGTATTACCCCATGAGCCTCTCAGTGTCGCCGCTTCTTAGCTGTAGAACCCCTCGCAGACCAGTGCCCTTTTGGTAGATACTCTTGTGAGAAAGTGAGAAGTAACACTGTAACATTCCCTTTGTTTCCCTTTTAAGTTGGAAAATGCGCTTTCATTCATCTTTCGGTTTGTTATTATGGCATGGTCCACCTCTGAAAGCAGCTTCTTAATGTAATAAAAACTCTTCTCATTGCTTGGATTTTATGTGGTCTTGGAATCAGCCTGGTTGCTTAGAAGTAAGTTTCATGTTTGTCTTGTTTCCCATCATTGTTTTTGAGTTTCCTGTTCTGACCATCCCCAGATGGGAATAACAGCACCCAGAATCAGGAATCAAGAAATGCTGGACTCTTACTGGTGGCTTGTAAATTCAGTGCATAATTAATGAAGTGCTTCTTTTTCCTTTTAAAATGGCAGTGTGAGACTGCAGAACCTTCCAAAAACCCGCAGAAAGCTGCAGTTGTGTATGATTATCAGCCTGCCGTGAGGAGGCTCGTGGGTGTTCCCTATTTGTTGTCAAATAGAGGCGAGTGGCTGGTTCCCGACAGAATCTCAGGAGGAGGTCACAACTGGGGCTCCGCCGCGGGCCGGTGCCCAGGTGCTCGGCGACGGCCTGGTGGAGTGACGGATGACGGAGGGAAGCTCCCTTCATCACAGGCCAGTCTCAGAGCAGCATGACAGAGCACCGGTGTCACACGCTGAAGCGCATCAACAGGGTAAAACCGTGGAATAACGCTGCATTTCCTCTCTGCACTAAAGCAGCTCCTCCCACAGGTTCGTGTTTCTGCAGGTCACCTCCACATGGGATTCCTTTTTCATCTGAATGGTCTAAGAAGTGCCAGTATGATGAAATGACCAGTAATCGTTTTTTATTCATGAAAAATAAAACCCAGGCAAAAAAAAATACTGCAATGAAACCTATTAAAATTTTTGATAGGCAACAGTAAACATAATCCTCCAACTCAAAACCCTGAAATTAATTAAATACAATGTATAGGGTAGTGCAGATAATAAACAAGTTCAATATTTATTATTCTCTGTGTATTGGTGTATTTAATAGATAATGTAGTTTGGTACACACACAACCTCCATACAAAAGTACACTTCTCATTATGAGAATGTGCTTTGATGAAGCGCAAACAGGTAGTGAACAGATGTTGGGAATATGATAGAACACAATGTGCATCTGGAGTGTCCAGTGCTTTGAGGGCATGAAAGAGCCACTGGACTTATTCACCGAACCGCTGATGGTCTATGAACAGCTATTCTCTCAGTAAGCCTGAAGTCAACAAGCAGCGGAAGGAAAAGCGAAAAGGGATGCAATGCCAAGAAGCGATGGAGGAGAAAACGATTGATTTCAGCAGAAAAGCAATCACGTTTCAAGAGAAAGAGAGAGAGAGGCACACACACACACACACACACACAGAATGTTTCTGGGCTACTTCTCCCAATGGCAAGAGTTCAACTGACAGTATGAGTCACAGATATGAACTGCCCAGCAAATACCTTGGAAATGAATTCTGTCTCTAAGTCAGCACAATGAAATGGGGTCAAGCTTTTTACATTCGGTCCGTGTTAGGCCAAGGGGTCTCCTGTCTGCTGGAAGGAAGGAACAAGTGTGCCCATTCAGGAAAATGGCAGAACTCTTTCCAGTATAATTGAAGTCAGCCATTTCCCATTGACATTGGGAATTGTTGAATTATTCGGTTTGTCCCAAACAACAGGCAATCATGGCACAGCTGGGTGAACACAGCCTGAGCAAGGTTCCAGAAACTTTGAAGGAGAGGCTCAGCCTGGCTGAAAATGACTTTGATACAAGCTTTGCATTTTTATTTAGCTGTCACATCTTATGTGTACGGGGGTGTTCGGTGATCAGGCTTTTGTGTCAATCTACCTGTATTGTGATTTCACTATAAATGTCTGCTTTCGCATGGGGTGGAGAAAAACCTTCAGATTTACTTGTTGAGAGCGCAACATCAGTTACAGAAACTCCACAACACACAGAGCTAAATATTTCACTCACTATAGATTGCAAACTGATATTAATGCATTGCTATTTTTAATAGACAGCCAATGTGCAAACGAACATGCGTTGAAAAGGTATGGATATATATTACAGAAGACATCCTATGTATATCTCTGAAAATTCTCTTGACAATAAGTTTCATAATTATGGGCTTGATCATTTTAAATATATTGGTAGGGAAGACACTTTTGTGTAAAGACAGCAGTTATAATTATCACACCCACTTATGAATAACTATTTTGACCTGATGTGCTGCATTAATTGCATAATTGATAGTAAGGTCAAAATAACCAGGTTAAGCGGCGAATAACATTTTAAATTACATTGTATTTATATTCATAGCTGTAATATATACAGTATATCTGCAATACTGCATAATATTCACTAACCTTCATGCCTGTCATTGAAATACATTTGCTAATTGATTATCATTAACCTAACCATCTTAATATTCATTACTGGGAGACCACACTGAACACAAGCATGCACTCACTGTCTCGCTCATCAACCACTCCATCCTTGAAAGGTCACTGCAGGTTCATTACAGCTGGCCCTGGGTGCAAAGCGAGCCCAGGCGTGGCCATAGGGCTCCCAACAATCACGCAGCACGATCATATGCATGGGACAGATTAGGAAACAGCAAGCAACAGGGCAGCAGGCCAACCAGCATCCAGAGGGAAAAGCAGGGGAATATAGGGAGAGCATCCAGACCGACAGAGCAGAACTTGAGGCAGGGCATACATAAAAGAGCAAAGGTCACCTCTAAGCCACCCATTATGACATTAATTTCAAGACACTTCAAAAAACAGCAGTAAAAAATAATAGGTAACACTTTGCATTAACTGCACCTTCGTAATGCCTTTATAATGCATTCATAGAATATTCATAAGCCGCAAACAAGTATACTTTAACATCCTAACATAACTTAACAGCTTATACATTAATAACAAAAAATATATAATTATACTATTATAATGTTTTTTATTATCATACAATGTTTGTTTTTAATGTATATTATAGTTGTTAAGGGATTTTAGGATGCTAAGCTATACTTGCATGCCTGCTAATGAATTTTCTATATGCATTATGAAGGTGCAATGAATATCCCACGCATTAATAAGGTGCAGTTAATGTATACTATGGCATACGTGCAGCACAAATAGTGGGTGGACATAGACAAAATAACAGAAAAAGTACATGAATAAGGACTAGATGACAGTAACTAGATTAGAACTACAAAGTCTCTATGAAGGTGAGTCATATTAGGCTGAATTCCAGCTAGCAGAAGTGTCATCTATGAAAGAGAGCTAACAATTAGCACTTTGATATCTGGGCTTTCAAAGCAATATGAGGTCACTAGCAGCCTTCAAAAGGGACTGAAGAGTCACAAAAACTGCAAAATGATTTATTGTGTCAAGGGGAGCAGTCTCATAAATTATGACAGCATACGCTAAATAGAGACAAACTACAACAGCAAAGAAGAACCATGGTCACAAATCAAAGCTCACCGACAGGGACTGAGGGATCCACAGAAGGATCGTTGCTCAACAGCAGAATTGTGTGGCCTCCAAAATTAACAGAGAGCAGAATCAGCACCATTGTGACCCAGCAAAGTCTCAACAAAGACTACATCCTTAATTTCACTGGAATTTGTGGGAGGGTGGCAGTTTGGAAACCATCTGCATCCAATGCCAATGAACAAAGATACCTAACCTGGTGTAAGGAGCACAAAAGCTGGGCCGCTATGTAAGTAAAAAAAGCAATGTGTTTCAGGGCTGCTGGATTACCACAAAAATTCATAATCACAGTTATTTTGGTCAATATATGAACTTAATTAGAATGTAATTTGATCACGATTATTTAACATGCTTACTCACTGACTTTGGAAATATCGTTCCTTTATAGAAATTTTAAAAACTGTATTTTTAACAGTGGATTTCCTTGAACTCTAAATATAAGTCATCTGAGAAACAAATCAAAAGGGGCTGAAAAGGGCTACATGAGAGCATCATTGCGAAAAGAGACGTGGCACAAAAATCGCTTTATCTTGAATAAAAATCCGATGAATTGCCCAGCTCTGACATGACAAGTCACCTGGCACCCTATTGCATTAGGAGCACGTCAAAGGCTACGTTCAAGCGACAGTGGCTGTTGGCAGTGGCAGCCAGCTGAAAAGATTCAGGAGTGGCAACATGAACTCCAGGATACAATCAACCTGCTCCATGGCTGGTTTCATCAGCAGATCTAATCATCACTGAATTTTGATGGGATGTAGCAAAGTACATAGTGTGAAGATAATGTCCACCTCCATCATTCCTGGAAGATGAGTCCAATATGCCATGACCACAACCATGACTATATTCCTAGAAGGACTGAAGACTGGGCTGAACAAGCATACTGGGCATTTTGCCGATGAGTAATATAAACGGACGGCTTGGTAAAAGTATGGAGAAAAATCACCATGCCCTCCCCATCCCCGGTTTGCAAAATTTATCATGTGGCCAGAGGGGCCCCCAAAGTCTAGGGCCAATTTTAATCCCAGTCCAACCGATTTAACCCCACTCCTTCTGTTGTGTTGTGTGTGTGTGCAAATATATACAGTATATGTATATTTTTTCATTTATATGCATTCATTTCATTTTAAATGTAACAGAGAGCTAGGAGTAATACAAAATGTCCTAATGGCCATATTGTAGAACTGTATTTATATTAAAATGCATTTTCGTGAATGTTAAACTGTTCCTTAGTCTCCATCCCTGATTTTAGTGACCCCCCCCCCCCTTCCCCTAAGGGCTCTTTCCTCTGTCCCGCATAACACCTACAGATATTCATCTGTATTCCTCTCTATACTACTCTGTCCTGTCACAGTTTTAAGCCAAAAACATCAGTCTGGTTTCATTATAGCCACATTACGGCTGGACAGACAATCTCATCATATTCTGCAGCTTCTGCTCTCCCTGATCGATGTCAGCACCCACTGCTGGCTCTTTGTTTTTCGGCGCGACATTTAGCATCAACTGCTTTTCAAATTTGGCCAAAGGAAAGTCCCTCTGAACACATTTTCCTCGCTGAAATTTTCCCACAAAGTCAATGGAGTAAGTGGCAGTTGGTGCAAGTCGGCTCCCACCTGGACCAGACCAATATCTGAGATACAGGTAGCCCATAACCGCATCCTTTCCCCAGGGCTGGGCCCGGCTCCCCTGCACAATTACAGCCGTCAAGGCCCAGAAGAAGCAGAGGATGAGCCATGCGGCTTCACAGGGGAGAGCGGAGAGCCGCCATCCCGACCAGTCAGTCAATTCCAGAGTCTGAGCGCTTCAGCCAAAAGCCTCCCCTAAATCTCATCGGCCAAACCAAAGAACAGGCTAAAACAGCATATTGTCTTTCCAAGGCGGCTAGGGGAATCATAATGGACTTCGGTTTCTCAGAGTGGGAGCTCTGTGCTCTAGTGAAATTCACTTTGGAGTCAGAGGGCAGTAATCTGAAAGGCGGCAGGGCCCACGCAGCTGAACACAGACAGGAGTTAAAGGTCCCGGCCAAGAGCAGGCTGACCCAGGCCTTTTGGACAACATGACACAACACTAAAAGAGGACTCACAGAGCTCATTTCCCAGACAAATCCCTCACTGTTACACATATAAAGCGTGGAATTTATATCTTTTTTCTAAGGCAACATCACAGGAGTAAGGAATGACTTAGGGATTCTCAGCAGGAAACATTACAGAGACTAAATGTTTTTACACCACATCCCCGTCCTGCACCTGCTGTACCTAATCTTCACAGGCAAAGGGTCTGTCTGCAGAGTGTATGAAATCCCACCTGCTAACCCGGTCTGCCTGCACACACTAACAGGAACATGATGTTCCCTTTTATTGCAAGCATATATTTTCGCCACTATTCTCCCGTTTGGTGAGGTTTCCTTTGGAAAAAACCTAAAGCTGACACTGCCGTCCTCCTCAAACACAGGCACAGACATGGTACAGGCTCCCTCCCCTCCCCACCGCAGGTGAAATGTCCTCCCCGTCAAGCGAATCGAAAAGGCTACACACCAAGGACTCTGCAGGAAAGTTTTGCAGCCTGAGCTTCCCGTTTCATATTGTTCACATGCTCGGCACTGCCGTGATGCCCTGTTGCTGAGAGGAATCCCTGATACCTCCCCCCAATTTAGAGGCTCAGCCCTGCAGATGAGCAGCCATGCCCTCCCCCCCCCAGATCAGCTCCTACAGATAACATTAAAGCAACCCGCTCAAAGTCACAACTCAATTTAGCTACCCCCCCCCCCCCCCCCCCCCCCCCCCCCCCCACCCCCCCCCCCCCCCCCCCCACCCCACAACCCCCCCACCCCCAGACCCGCCCCTACCGATAACACTAAAGCAACCCGCTCAAAGTCCCAACTCAATTTACCCCCCCCCCCCCCCCCCCACACACACACACACACACACACACACACCCCCACACACAAACATACACCATACACCTCCACCGGCGTGACACAGAGGTGTCTAATTGGGAAGCTGAGGAAACACATTTCCCCAGTGTAAACTGTCAGGGGCATCAGACAGACTCATGTGAGAATGTTCCCTCCTCCAGTTTCCCTACTTTCTAGGGGGAATTGGGGGGGTGGTTAGACTTCTTTTTGCTGATTAGCTTAAAATACACCGTGTGCTGTGTGCGTGATCATATGAAACAGGGTGCTTCACTATAATTCCTCAGTCACAGTAAAGAGTGCTTCTTCAAATATAGCGATCAAACAGTAATTTAGGTGGTCAGAAGTAGAGTGGCATGACTAATTATTCTTAAATTATGATCTCCATTCATAACCCTATACGATCTTTTTTATTCTGAGGAAAACAAAGGTTTAAAAATGCATTATAGATGTAGGCCGGTACTTTGAAGCCGATGAATGAAGAATGAATGAACGAATGAATGAATGTATGAATGAATGAAGGAGTCGATGTGATCCCTCGTCATTCACCACAGGAAACGGCTGATCATCCAATGCAATCCTCTCCATTATTTCAGTAGTTGTTTCTTTAGATTTGGTGCTGCTAACTATTGATAAAACATTGATAAAATTTAAATACCGGCTGGCAATATCAGCCAAGATTGACATTGGACCTAAATATATCTATTGATTGTTAATGAATATCGGACAGTACTGGAGATGGACAATTCAGGAAGAATTAACAGTTCAATTCTGCCAGCAGTTATTCAAATAATATTCAGTAAACCCCTCTCCCCCCACCCCACATGAAGAAATGTGCAAGGATCAAAATATTTCTTTCTTTCCATGCAAAATAAGACTACTGGTTGTTGCAAAAGGATAATGAAAAATGAGATTACTTGTTGCAAAAAGATCACGTAAAACACTGAAAAGTAGCTTGAGTAAATTAAATTAAATTGAAACTGAAACTAAACTGAAATTGAAATTTACTTGAAATTGAGAGATAGCTAAATTGCAGTAGCATTCAATAACATTTAATAGCCGGTGCCTTGGGCAGTTATGGCAAATGGCGATTTCTATTAACACAATCCTAACAATACTTTGCTGGTTTACAAGCTACTTCAAGTAGTCTAGAAACTAGGGCTGAACGATATTGGAAAAATTGGAAACATTTGAAATCTTTGCAATAAATATTATGATATTCCTAAAACAAAAAAGGTTTGAATGTGAGTATTAAAAGAGTTTAAAATTTACCCAAACAAACTAGAGACAAATGGAACTTGTTATTAAGATTAAAATGCACTGTATTGGCACTGCGATGAGTTGGCAACCCATCCTGGGTTGTTCCCTGTCTTGCGTCCATAGTCTCCGGGATAGGCTCCGGACCCCCCACGACCCTGAATAGGATGAGCGGTTACAAAAAATGGATGGATGGATGGATGGATGGATGCACTGTAGTGATCCCTGGTGGAAATTCTGAGAAATGATGTATCTACCAGTAGGGGGAGTCTCTACTGGTACCCTGCCAATTTACACTTATTTAAAATTTTATGAATTTCAAGAACATTTTAACGACAACCATGGAAACCTAAATGTACATATAAAATTAACAGCAACAGCATAATCAGATTCTATTACACTTTGCTGTGAGTTCTGCCAACAGACACTGCCAACAAATCAGTTGCTTTTTCTCAACCAAAATATTTCCAAACACCAAAGACCAATGTCTTCTGGCCATTGGTTCTTGTTTGTTTGTTCGCCTCACTGATTTTTGTTAAAATTCTCATGAACAAGCCACACTGTCAACAACCAAGGATGGAAATGAATATGATTGGCTTGGAGAGTGCATGCAGAGCTCACGTACAAACAATGGAGGTAAACTTCAAAACGAAATAAAGTGCAAACTTTAAGGAATAATACATAATAAATTATACTGCTGCTTAATTGGTTTTAAAATAGCTCACTTATTAATTGATTTGGATTTGGATTTTTTTAATTATATACACATTCTCCAATATTCGACAATATTGACTCTCTAACCAATAATATTATGTTACCTGCTATATTGTGCATCTCTACATGTTTTTACTGCATCTTCACAAAGACAATGTGCAATGAAAAATGATAATAATAATAATTATTATTATTACCAGCCTGGGGTCAATGAGTATGCCCACCCCTGTTCAGCGCCTCTCCCCGTGAGCAACTCCAGAGTGGAAGAGGGTCCAACCCCCCTCAAGGAGACTGGTTCCAGAGCCCAAGCCATGCGTCGAGGTGAGCCCGACTATATCTAGTTGGAACCTCACAACCTCGCGCACCAGTTCAGGCACCTTCCACGCCAGAGAGGTGCCCGGTCCCCGCATTCGGCCACTGCCCAACTCACACTGCACCCAACTCCTTTGGTCCTACAGGTGGTGAGCCCATTGGAGGGGGGACCCACATGCCTTCTTCAGGCTATGCCCGACCAGGCCCCATGCATGCAGGCCTGGCCACCAGGCGTTCGCCATCGAGCCCCATCCCCAGGGCCTGGCTCCGGGGGGGGCGGTGACCCACGTCTGGGTGAGGCAAAACGTGCATCAATGTTATTTCTCATCATAAGGGGTCTGATGAGCCGCACTTCGTCTGGTTTGTCACCCAGGACCTGTTTGCCTTGGGTGACCCTCCCAGGGGCATAAAGCCCCAGGCAACTTAGCTCCTGGGATCATTGGAACACGCAAACCCCTCCACCATGATAAGGTGTCGGCTCCAGGAGAGGAGCATGCATATGTATGCAAAAAAAACATCAGATTTATCCAACCAAACAGCAAAACAGGGAGCACCAGCACTCTAATAATAATAATAATAATAATAACAGAAATATATTGCTGCAGAATCATGACAGAAAACAGAAATCTTAATTTTTAGAAAAAAAATTGTGATTCATATTTTACCCCGAATCATGCAACCCTAGTCAATTGTTTTAAATTTCAAACAGCAAATATATGCAGGTTTTAATGACTGTTTCAGAACATTTCCAAAATCTCACACCTTCACCTGAAGCAGTGAATAGGTTTGTACATGAAAATAAATAAATAAAATACAAATTACATCACATGTCAATAACCCGTTACCAAATGAGTCATAGTGACCTAGTGCCTCTCATTGATGTCTATGGCAGGTGGGACATTGACCACAACATTCACCCAATCACAATGAGGGAAAACCTGCCCAATCATTTCAAATGAATGTGGACGTGTCACGGCAGGCAAGAGGAGTTTCCAGAGTGAGGAGAAACACACACACACACATTCACCCACACCCACATATGCACAGAGCTCATGCTGGGATCAAAACCTCAGCCCTGTAGATGTCCGCAGTCATGTTTCAAGCCACAGAAAGTTCAAGGAAAGGTCTAGCAAACAGTGGGTGCCCTGCCTCTTCAGGAAGGGCGGGGGGGGGGGGGGGGGGGAGGGTGTGGCCCCAAGCCTGAAAGCACGGGGATGTTACCAGATACCAGTAAGGTCACTGTGGCCCACACAGCATTAATTAGCAGAGCTAATTCCACCCTCAGGTGTGTGGGAAGCAGACTCCCAGCAGCACTCCCTCTCACTCCTGCCTGCGTCCTGCAGCTCAGCCTGTGCCAGCACCTTCACACACAGCAGCCGGCCCATCAATGCAGAGCTTTTATTGACAGAGCCCCCGGAGGAGGGGAAAAAATGAGTTTCTGTCAATAGAGAGCAACCGGCAGCGACTGGCTCGTATCGACGCTTCTTCGGCGCTGGACAAACAGCATAATACAGTTAGCCAATCTGATCAATGACGTTTGCCCGGGCCTCCCCAGACACTTGGCTCACGATAATGAAACGATTGCGGGTCGGAGCCGGCGTGGCCCAGCCACAGTGAGCGAGGAAATGAGGGTCTGCAGTCAGGCAGAGGGAGAACAGGAGAGGACATCGATCGCCTGTTACTCAGCGTGGCCTGTCGATAGGGCAGGGGAGCTTTACGACAAAGAGAGCGCTGGTGCAACTGCATACTGAATACCTACGTCAAAGGCGCTTTCACGCGGACAGTGAGGAATGCTTTGGGTAGCCAGAGTTACGATGCGCCAGGGTGGCGTACTTACGAGCCGCTGATGACGCCGTCGGGGTTGAGCATTGGGATAACCTTGAAGATGTAGGCCTCACGCAGGGCCTGCGCTGCTGGGTCGTCACTGCACAGGAACTCCAGGGAGCCCTTTATCACCCAGCTGGCATTGCTCTCCCCTGGGTGCACCCGTGCAGTCAGCACCACGTAGGGCCGGTTACCTGGGGGGGGGGGAGGGTACACAAGACATCCTTCCTGATTAAACATGTCATTTGCTGCTGTATGTGTGAAATAATCTTTACATATTTTCCTAAGCTTCACATTACTTCAAGGAACCAGAAATCCCCAACAAAGGTGAAACGTATCATCGGAGCTGCATAGGTCACGCACGACATGACAGGCCACCTCACACCAGTAGGGGGCGATCTGCACCATGCAGGTCAACAGTTGTTGTTGTTTTCTCGCAGCTGGCTAATAGGACACGACTGGCGGCTGCTAATTGGCTCAAGAATAAGTTTAATGCCCGCACTGAGAAAAAACTCAGAGAAAGAAGAGGACACGTGAGCAAGTTTGCTTTCTCTGCCGTCCAAACGAGACAGCCGGAAGGATGACTTCCTCGAAGGGCTGCTGCTTCTCCCTTACCCCAGCTGTGCCCAGCTGTGCCTGGTGACCACAGCTATATACACCTGTATTCCCTGAATCTCCCCCATGAAACCATCATGGAATTGGACAGACTGCTTCGATCCTGATCCTGACACAGGTCTAACCGCTCTGACAGAAAGGTAGTGATGTTGCATTTGCAAACGATCCGATTCTGTTACACGGCTCTTAGGTACGAACAAAGGGAGTCGTACTTGAAAGCCGTTCTCTTTATTGTTACACCCAAATTTCACTGCCTGCCCCAGATCCACTCCACTCCCCTTTACATGAACCAGAAGTAGACTATTGTTGTTGTGTTAGATTCCTTAAACACAGAGTGAGCAGATTTTGTGCTAATTGTTTTTTTTTTTTTGGTATTAAATGTTGAATGAATTGCATTCAAGCCAAGGGAACTATACTTACATAACACATTTCATGCAAAGGGTTAATTCAAAGTACTAAATTCACTGACAAAGCAGATGGATAAGTAATTTAATGCTGTTAAACCTAGTCCACAAATTGGAAATAAAGTTATATTGGTGGGATGTCTAAGTCTGAATCTGATCTGAATCCTACCCTATTATATCCTAGTGACTATTTCACATATAAACCTAGTAACATCTCCCACCTAAGAAAAAAAAAGAAAAAAGAACAACGAAAGAAGGAAGAAAATGGAGCTATAAGGTCTGGTTCCCTTCGAAGAGCCGTTTTCCCATCACAACAGAGAGGATGCCAGAAGTCCAGGGGCATGAACAAAAAAAAAATCAGATATATCCAGTCTGGCATGCAATTTAGGCAACTACGCTTTGATATATCAAAATTATCTTGTAAATGTGCATACATGCACAAGCTTGGAAATCTACCCTCCCACCCACAAATAACCATAAATTGTTTATGCAAATGAACTGCATGGTCATATAATATGCAAATAAACCTATTCTGGTTGTAGAGTCACATGATAGCAACGGTAAATAAAAAATAAAGCAGAGGAATTTTGAACAGTGTGTGGTGGAGGCATGGCAAAATGTTATATTAATAATAACATTTATCACAAGCACACACGTATATATTGTACCACTATTTGTGGCACTTTTGGATTACATTTCACTGTCTGTGTACTGTGCAATGACGATAAAGTTAAATCTTGAAAAGTGTGTTAAATGGCAACAAATCACCACTGCATAAATTCTCCTGCACAAAAAGCCCCAGAAAAAAAAGCGGTCAGATCTGAAGACACGTCTCGCTGCACACAGGGCCAGTGTGACTGTAAGTGTCGGGTGCAAACCCACATCTTCACCCTCAAACTCTGACATGTGTATAGCATCTATATTAAGGGATGCCCTCTTACTGTATGTGCTGCTGTGCCAGAGCAGTCAGGAGATACTGAGGTGGTATGTGAGACTTATAATGAACAAATTATAAGTTCACCCAGACCATTCAGCTACTATATTTGTGAAGGTCATGTCAGCTTCACAGATTACTTGCGCATTAATGAAGTGAAATGGTTTTCGATTAACAAAAGTAGTTTAATTAGAAGTCGTTTCATTGCCTGCATCTACTGTGGTATGCTACAGTTTTGTGCATTTGATAAACTTTAATTTGATTTGAGGTGCCTGTATCCCAATGTCAGTGGAGCCGACTGCTCCGATTACATTAGGAACACTGGACAACACCGCAAATGTAGTTTTTACATTTACCTATTCACCCACAGTGCAGGGAGAACAGACCAAGGGCAAAGTGTTACGGCATGGAGAAGAAAGTAAAAGAGGGACAATCCATGGGACGGCTCTCCACAAAAACGGGGTTCATTAACCAAGACAGAACACAAAGGGGAAAACCACAGAATAAAGGGACCGTGGGTTAAGAACAAAAATAGGGAAAAAAAATTAACAAAAAGAACAGTAACTCACTAGGGAACAGAGCAACACTGAGAGCCAAATGGGGAAATAACCACAGATAAAAACACACAAAACAATTACATCTAAAACAGAATGAGGGAAAGCACTTAAATATGTACAGACATCAAGGCTAACAAGGGACAGGTGTGGATCATAACCAAATTAGCCAATGAAGACAGGCACGGGACCACAGGAAACAGGTGGAATAAGTTACACATAAACTTACAAATGAACACATACAAGAAACTATAAAATTTTAACAAATGCTAAAGGCTAACTAAAGTACAGTAGGAGGGACTAAGAACATAAGCATAGCATAATTCAACAAGGCATGGGCAGGGTAGAGTATAAACAGGGACACAAAGCAAAAGCAAAGATAAACGGACCAAAAGCTAAGGCTAAAATAAAATCCAATAAATTAAACAAAAGGTGAGATAGGCTAGCCTTGATCTTATGACTAGAGAAATGTCAGCTTTTGAGCCCCTCACACAACCCACTGAGCTACACAGCAGCCGAGGGAGCTGAGCAATACACTAGGGGCTTAGGGTTACAAGACAGAGGCAATAGGATGACCAGCGACACCTGCTGGCCAAACAGGGACCAAACAAATGGGACAGGGACAGCCAGGCACCGAACCTGACACAAAAACATTGGACATAATGCAATAATGTAAAAATAATTTTGGTGGCCCATAAAAATTGCTCCCTTCTAATCCTTCCATTTATAGTCACTAGCAAGAGTGCCATTATGCACAATCACATTCTCTTGACTATAGGCAATTTTTATATGTAGATGCAATGTTTGCCAATGTCAGATGTCTAATTCACTTTTAGTGCAACTAGTGGCAATTATGATATTTTCAATTCATGGGAAGAGGTGACAAGACATAGTATTTGAAATGATGAATTAAATCTTCAAGGCAAATACATAGTCATTGGATTATACGAATAAATGGAATCCCTCCATTCATCCGTTTTCTGGCAGGTCACAAGGGCAACAGTCTAAGTAGGGGGATACTAATGCATTCCCAGGCCACCTGAGAGATATAATCTCTCTCCCGTCCTGGGTCTGCCCCAGGGTCTCCTCTCAGTTGAAATGCCTGAAACACCTCCCCAGCGAGGGTTCCAGGAGGTATCCTATATAGATGCCCGAACTACCTCAACTGGCTCCTATCGAACCAGAGGAGCAGCGGCTCTACTTTGGGTTCCTCCGATTGTCCAAGCTTCTCCACCTATCTTTAAGGCTGAACCCTGACAGTCCATGAGGGAAACTCATTTCTGGTGCTTGAATATGCAATATCATTTTTTCGCTCACTACCCGAAGCTCATGATCATAGGTAAGGGTGGAAAAGTAAATCAACTGGTATACAGGATAGCTCTGCCTTCCAGCTCAGCTCTCTTTTTACTATGACAGAATAGTACAGCATCTGCATTACTTGATCTCCTACTTCTTTCTTCCCATACTCATAAACAAGACCGTGAGATGTCCACAGCATGATGTTGCAGATCTGACGATGCATTTACAAAATTCTGCAGCCTAGAGTGCTCTGGAATCCCAGCGGAGTAAAATTAATAAAATTCCATAGTAATAAAATAATAATAATAATTATAATAATAATAATACACTCCAGTTCACATTTTAGATTTGTTATATTTCACGTGAAGGCATGGGATGATTATATGAATTGCAGGAATGTGCAAAATCATTTTGCGGGTTTACCTGCAGTTCTCTGCTTTACCATGGGTGTCGCCTTTTCCTAATTTCTCCAAAATGTTACATACACCACCTCCTGAGTTTCCATAAATATGCACATGTATTCCCATTGAGTTTTGTTTGATGAATCTGGGATTTTGCATAAAAAGCTGCATACACACATTTGAAGAGTCTTTTGTGCGTACGCAACTTTGATAAATGATGCCCCAGGTGATTACTTACATGCAGTTATTCCAAGCCCAGCACTGCATCTGAGCAAGATGACCCGGAATCGCACTGACGTTTGTGTTGGATATCTGGATAATCCTCTGCTTTTCTGTAGACCTATCAGTGACTCTGCTTCCCTTCCATCCATCTTCAACCACTTATCCGGGCTCATGGGGGACTAGAAATTTATCCCAGGAAGACTGGTCATAAAAATCTTAAAGCCTTAAATAATTCCTAAACAAAACAATGGCAGATATGTTTACATTCAGCTTTTTTTGTTTGTTTGTTTTTTTTGAAGGAACATACATTTTTAGCCCATTTATAACACCCTGGAGAAATTCACATGAAAGACAACTGTTGAAGGTTACTGCTGCAAGGCATTTCCTGGGACCTTCGGGTTACAATGTTCATCCTTTACCACTGCGCCACCTACTGGCTAACTTTTACAAACTACCCAATGCTGTGAAAGATGCTGACACAGCTTGCACAGTCATTTAAGGTCTGAATATGGATGTTCCCTGATCATCTGTCCCCAGCCTGCTCACACCGCCGAGCGGCTGACGTCCTGGGAGAATGGTTTGCTCTTTTCCAAAGTGCGTTCATTAAAAGAATCCTCTAATTGAGATGCCAGCACACTCCCCGAACGAAGCCCCTCACAGCCAGTAGCGATCGGCATAATCCACCAACCTCCACCCGCAGTGTGCCCCCACCCCCACTGCCAGAGATCTAAATAAGCTCTAAATATTAACCAGGATATAAGCCTAATTGATTAATGTTTCAGAATAACAATGATCATCGGGGTCTCATCCTTACTTACAGAGTTAATCTTCTGAGCTCAAGACAACACATGAAAAAGCTCAGGCATGAGTATTCTATGCCTTGTAATTTTTCTATGATGAACTAGTAGTGGCACAGAATGTCACGTATCACTTATTACCATCACCAGATGGCTGTCGCTGGTTTGTTCAGAACATCTCTGAGAGTCTCCGCAACCCCCCCCCCCAAAGCCCCGAGGAATCCCGACTGTCTTAACAATCTCTTAATGAATCACGCCAACCGGAGGCCCACTGTGTCATCGCATCCTTTCAGCCCGCAGAGGGTGACACGGCACCCAGATCCATAGCAGCCATTCTCCCCCCAGAAACCCATAGTGCCCGTCGCCTCAGCGACAGCTGCTCGCCTTACTGAGGACTCTGCTGTCAGTAAATCAACAGGCCCAACTCCATCTGTAGTCTTTGAGTCACATATCAGGAAATTTGCTTTTGAGTTAAAAAGCAAACAGCCTATATATCTCTCCGTTGAGACACTTATGTACAATATTAAAAATAGATATAAAGAGATCACCTAATATTATTCATAATTCACTAAATAAGTGAAATATGCATACGCATCCTTAAATAGACTTTCCATACCACATTGCTTTCCTTCCATGAGTATTCAAGTCCAAAGATGTGAATATCAAATGGAATAGTCAGTTTTAAACATTGGTTGAAATATACTGAAATACACTATTTGCAGATAATGCTTTTTTCCCCCCACTCAGACCAATTTTAGGCAAAATGCCTTGAAGAGGCACCTGGAAAGTAAAGTATTTCACTGGTTTTTTTTAACCAGTGAAATTGGCTTGTGATGAAAAGATAGAAAAAAGAAGCTGTCTACAGAAAGATTAAAAACGCTTCTCCAGTTGTTTGCCATCGCTGATACTGCATTATTGCCTGTGTATATGTTCTCTGTACGCCCCATCACACCCCACACTCTCTGAGATTTCTAGGAAATCAAACCGCATCCCCCGTCCCAGGAGGCTGTCTCCACAAACAAGATCCAGAGCGTTTCCAACAGCAGGCTGCCTCACAGGCCCCCGCTGTAGAGAACACCGTGATTAGGTGAGCACAGAGTCCCCTCCCAGGAATTTATTACCAACAGAATTTTTGATCAAAGTCCAGACACCTGCTGTAGGTAAAGCTGTAGAGCAGTGTTTCTCAGCCCAATCCTCAGGGACCTCCAGACAGTCCACGTTTTTGCTCCTTTCCAGCTCCCAGCCAATGAAGAAGAGCTAATAAATGGTACAGGCAAGTTGGGACCCGGGAAGAAGCAAAAATGTGGACTGTTTGGGGTCCCCAAGGACTGGGTTGAGAAACACTGATGTAGAAGGTCTACACTGAAACTATAACTCAGAATCCAAAACAGTCATTGGCAAGGCAATAGAATATTGTACACGCTAGCTTCAGGTCAGCTTACATTATACCATGGAACCTGCTATAGGTGAATTTATAAAATATACTGCAAAACAAACTCACAGTACCTGGTAGCTGTATCTACACTGCAACTATTGCTCAAATACCAATACATTCAAGAACTTTCTATGCACTCTCTATGGGTAAGGTAACAGAATATTGTACACTTTTGCTTGAGGCAATTTACATAACGTCATGCCACCTGCTCAGGTGAGTTTTTAAAACATACCGTATGTTTCCGGGTGTTGCGTATCGGTAGACTGAGACTGCGAGTAAGTTTGAGGTTTTTCTTTTTTTTGAAACTTTGACGCCTGCATCTTCAGCTCTCATGGCTTCAGCAGTCAGCGGCACAGACTCCCAGCATCACTGCTAAACTTGGCTACCAAGTCACATGGGTCTTTGAAGTGACGGCCCCGCCATCAATGTCAGTCAGCGGAATACGAATGACACCGTGAATGACGCTAATAAGGCATGCGAGTTAACTTCAAAGGTGGCCGTGAGCAGTCAGCGGCACTCTCTGCCACACCATACACGCAAACGACGGCTAATCACAAACGTCCATTTCTAATTAGGAATTTTCCCCACATAGCTTACAAAAAAAAACACTTCCGATTTATTAAACCCGAACATTCTGCAGCAATTACGTGGGCTCATTTCCTGGTTTCTTAATTATCAAACTTAATCCCGTTCGGCGTGACAGTTTAGCCAGGAGCGAGCGGAGTGTAAATTTGCAAAGACACGTGCAACAAGCACAACAAGCGCTCTCCTTCACACTGTAAGTGCACAACGTAGCTTCCTGGTTGTGCTGCAGCCCTTAAACGTGAAGTATGTTTCTAAAATTTACTGCGAGTCACATACACATATGAGTTCCTTCATTAACTCAATGATCTTTGCCTTATTTTGTGTGTGTGTGTGTGTGTGTGTGTGTGTTATTCACTCAATGCTGCTCTGTTAGACACAAAAATTAAATGCATTGGAATCTGATATATTTGTGAGGTTCAGAACAAGGGGGTCAGTTTAATCATTATACAATTGAACTTAATCTTTCAGTTAGGTTTATTTATTACTTAAATCTAAGGAACAGACAGAAGAAAGCAGCAGCTCCAAAGGAAAGTGGCCTTTGTGGCATTAATTTGAAAAGTGGGTCATAGTTTTCCCCAGACGTGACACGGTCTGGTACAGGGAGATGTAAATTCAGAAGCCATTATCCCAGCTTAATGAGTCTCAGATCAGAAATGGCTGAGGATGTTGTCTCAGGTGAACTGGGCAGTACTGATGAAAGAGGCAGTATACTGAAGCAGGAAAACAGCAGCGCAGAATAAGGACCTCATATCACATCTCCACCCTGGACGGGATGATAGAGAGAGTGAAGCACGTCACACGGAAACTTGGAGATGGTGGAAAGTGGTCGTTGGGAGTTAGCGAAGGAGACATTAAACACCTGGGCTACCCTGGGCTGAGGGTCAGGGGAAGTCAAACACACACATTTGACTTTATTCAGAGTGCAATAATATTGCTGCACTGGATAGACCAGTATCAGTCAGGCCTAAAAGCGTGCCCCAACCTTAACTACATCTCTGTGTAGTTAAACATCTGTGTGCCCATGTTAATTAATTGCAACAACTGGCCAAGAGGGGTCAGGCTTGAACAAACAGCATCCCCTGTGCTAAACTTATTAAACGAAGTATCAAACTCATTAAACTCTGAAATAACCTGCATGGAAATGTGACCTTACTACATTATCAGGCCAGGATGAAGGAGCGAGCTGGCTTATTGCCTCTGTATGAGGAGGTTTGATAAATAAGCCCTGTGTCTGTGAGGGCATGGGAGAATGTAGCAGTTTGGAGCGGAATGTTCCACTGTTAAGCTCCTGCTCGGTGACAGGCAACAGACAGCTTCTCCTGAGCGATTAAAGTTTGTGTTGCTAAACAGGCTTTTTTTTCAGCATTTACTGAAGGAGATGCCAGGCAATCCGCGGGAAGGCAGGAACGTGCTAAGTCACTATGCCTCATAACTAGACAGTGAGATGTTAGTGAATCTGGCAGTGAACCGATAATTCACAATCACTGCAATCGGCAAACAATCACTGGCCAATCACTGCAAGAACAGTCAGCTCCATTTTAAACATACCAACTGGATTAGCTGAGCGCATGATTAATTACAGACTAATGAAATATATTCAAAGCACAATTTGGGGCCTTTTCAAGCAGAAGTCAAATGTTACTTCACAAAGAGGATTACGTGACATTAAATCAGATTACAGCCTATTACATTTTCCAGAGTAAATAAGGAATTTATGCGGCCTAAACCTAAAATGTAATGAAGGGTTCTTACAGTCTGGTTATCCACTCAAATGTCCAAGCAATTCCCAAATAAAAATATTCTGAAAGGTATTTATACATGCTGTCAAATGAGGTTAAACACAGAAAGCAATAGGCCGTCTAATACTCACAGCTCCAGTTAGGATATCATTATTCAGTACTTCACCATGTGACTTAATACATATAGGGTCTCTGTGATCACATAATAATAATAATAATAATAATAATAATAATGTGATGTGATCAGAGAGACAGAGGGCCTATTTCACAAAGCATGGTTTCTTGCTTAACTTGTCCGATTTAAGGTAGTCTGGGCTGAATCTAAGTGAACATAGACGAAGTCCATTTAAACTGGGGTACCTTAAATCTAAAGTTATCCAGCTAAACAACAAATCTGGCTTTGTGATCCAGGCCCCTGGGAGAAGATGTATGTAGGGTAAGTTTATTATTACGAAAAGAAGGAAAAATCATCCCATTAACTGTTTTTAATTGTCCTTCTGAATATTTTGTATTTTGCAGAATGAGGTACTTTTAAAATGACAGCTTCACTGACAGTGACTCAGGAAGAAAATGCAGACACGCTAAGCAGCCTTTTCACTACCTTTCCCAGTTTTTTTGCCTCACTCTTCAAGGCTTGTGCTTTTGATTGCCACCCTCAATTCAGACGGTCTCCTGTCACAAACACTCCATGCTCCGTGCTCCACGATGGACTGGTGCCCTACAATTCCCAGAACAGACTCCAGACTCACCATCAATGGTATGGAAAACAGACATATGGATAATTATTCATAACCCGCACTGTACTATTAATCAGCTATGGGGTTTCAGATGGGAACTGATCGGATAATGATGATTGGAATTGGCAGCTGCGTAACATCAGGATCATACCGCTGAAATCCAGCAGTAGTCAGTGGGTGACGCAGTGGGGACCTGGAAGGGCGTCCGCCTGAGAACTGGACAGCCAGCAGATCCAGGCCTTAACTGGTGTTAGATCATGGGAGTTTCGCTCCGCTGAAGGTATCTGGTTTTATATCCCCAGCACATGTGTCTTTATGTTCCGTGTTCACAGCTGACAGGTAGCAGCGGATGATGTCGATATCTGTGATGGGGGAGGATCAAAGGCCATGGGAGTCTTGATGGATTTTTGACTCCCGACAGGAAGGGGGGGCGTGCGGAATGGGGTAAAGGGAAGCGGGAGAGCCAGCGCACAGTCCAGGTGGGCAGTGGGCATAAACACCCAGCCTGGCAAAAAAAAGGCAGGTAAATCAAGAAACCAAATCAGGCTCTCAGTCACATCATAGAGCCTCCAGCTTCACTGCCGCCTCCAAAAGTCAGACAGCCTCGAGTGGCCTTGTTGAGGCTGCCCCCTGCCTCCAAAAGTCACACAGCCTCGAGTGGCCTTGTTGAGGCTGCCCCCTACCTCCAAAAGACACACAAAGCCTCGAGTGGCCTTGTTGAGGCTGCCCCCTGACTCCAGTGCTTAGCAATTAGCACATTATTCCAGCTACTTGTTTCTCTGAACTACTTCTGGTTCCATACCTCACAGCAAAGCCTCTCCTGGGACTTGAACCAGCAACCTCTTCGCTAGGAGAGTCACTGTGCATAAACAGTGTCCTCGTGTATAAGGGTGATCCTAAGGTTAATGTCACATAGTATAGTTTTCATAAATGTGTGCTTCTCCTGCACTTTCTGCTAACCTGGTCCTGAATATTCCTCATAAACTGCAGATGGTTTCACTCGCACTAGAAAGTCCATTGATTTTGCCAAAGTCCAACAGAGAGGTGCTGAACTCTGTGGAAATTAAACAGGTTTGACTGCTGAGAAAAAACCCACTCAGAAAAGAAAAAAAATATATGAAACTGCCAGGATGTCTTAAATGATGCTCCAGTAATCTGAACTGGAACAGGCATTTAATTATGATTTCAGGAATTGGACAGCATAAAAAAAATTGTTAAATGGGCTCAACCGGAAAATTTAGAACAGAAACTGTAAAATGAAGCACATGTCTGATTAGATTACATATTCTCAGAGCAATCTAAGAGCACAATATCAGGTCATTTAAATAGTAAGGGTGAATAATTGTATCTAGATACTGTACAGTAGAAGAAATGGTTCCTGTGTGCACAAACAGACAGTCGATCTCCATTGTCTTGGAGGATGCTCTGGGGGATGCTTTGGATTAGGAGAGCAGTCTAACCTGTAATAGCAGATCTCAGTTCCCGCAGGCACCCAGCAGTATGGTAGTTAACGCGCTACAGTTATATATCCACTGAATTGATAAATGTCCCAGCCTATAGAGACACAGTGGACAGTGGCCACGCCCCTTTGCAGGAGTCATGCAAAGGTCAGGCATGTTTGTAGCCCCCCCCCAGTCTCATGTCAGGTGGCTGCTCTGTAATCCCCTGTGAGAATCAAGATCTGGGGCAAAGGTCCGCGATTTGATATAATAATGGGCTTGCCTCGTTCTTGTGGTACGCCATATGTTCAGGCCACCCATATATTAATCAGCCTGTTGCCAAGGAGACAGTGGGATGGCTTCCCCCACCCTCCTCGCACAACATAATCACAGTGTGCCACCTTCAGCTGGAACAGTGGGGGCAGCTTGTTCTTCCCATCTCCCCCAGACCTGAAGTATCCATCACCCACAGAATGGGGATCCACAGCTACTCCTCCCAAGATGATTAACACTCACAGCACCACCTACTGGGGACTTGGAGGCTCCAAAGAGTTAAAACCTCAGTCTGGTAGCGTCCCTCACAGCTAACAGGCCCAGCAGGTCCAGAAAGTCACCATCTGGACATGGGAGATGGGTCTAACAGAGGCCATGCAAGCAGGGCAGTCGGCGCTCACTGACTCACGGAGCTGGTGCAGATGAGTCCAGCTGTGCGAGGCAGGGCAGGCGGTGATGGTCACCAGGGGACAGGAATTCCCCCCCAGGGAGCTGCATAGGCTCTGCTCCCAGAAGAACACTTTCCTGCGGTCCACTGACTGCCGCAGGACCTGCAGGTGGGCCTGAAATGCAGCGTGCAGCCTTGCTGAAGGTTCTGGACCTCACTGCAATGTCTGACATGCTTCATTGTGATTAGATGCATATATTTTCAATGGAATTACATAGGTAACATAGGTGTGTGTGTGTGTGTGTATGTGTGTGACGTGAGACTTCGTAGATACCTGCAGGGTAGAGTAGGTGTAGGGGTAGTGATAGGCCAGGTAGCAGACATCCTCTTCATGCTGAAAGGTGACGCTGAAGGTCAACGTGTAGCAGGCTGAGCCCTTCCGACCTCCACGTCGGAAGAAATGGTTCCTGTGTGCACAAATAGACAGTCAATCTCCATTCTCTTGGAGGATGCTCTGGGGGATGCTTTGGATTAGGAGAGCGGTCTAACCTGTAGTAGCAGATCTCAGTTCCTGCACGCACCCAGCCTGGACGGCCCTCCAGAGCTTCACGCACAGAGTACAGGACAGGCTGCATCCCTGGACCAAGGGGAAGCCACAGTAAAAGTGCGCTCCCTTCACATTCCTATAGTTTCATGGTGCTTTTAGAGACAAATTGGCAACACCTGGTTATAATAAAGTTCGTTATAACTATTAGTTTTTAAGCAGGTGTTGTGTGGTATATTGTGTATTTCTAGCAATATTTAAGTAGTAAGTAGCATTCAGGCTAACCGCAATGCTGCGCAATGGGAGGAAGTGAAAGTGCAGGTGTTTCTGCCCAGCAGGGGGTGCTATAAAGATATTACAACAGACAGAAAACTCGGCAGTGGCTCTCTGCACCCAGGCCCTGGATGTCGCCCTCTTGGCACCACGGTGTACTCCTTACCGTAGTTGAACTGGCTATTGGCCTTCTCACAGTTGATGACGTTGAATCGGTAGCTGACGTGAGACTGCATTCCGCTGACCTCAAAGTAGAACCACTGGTGGTGATCGGAGGAGTTTGCGTCCGCGTTCAGGATCAGGTCATACTCATGCCTCAGAGAAAAAGCGAACAGAGGACTAATTCCATACCCATCTCTTCTGCTAAAGGCATTTTCGGAAGGCACGCCTCACACTAATATTGTCTCATGACATTTTAACTAATGTCCCATCATTTTTAAAAGGTCCTTTGTAAGCTTATTCTGATGTCTGTTTGGTACCTTTGCTTTCAGGGTATTTTGGGAACGTGGCTGAGGCCTTATATGAATTTCTGTTGGTCTGTCTGGGCATGTCTTTCTGAACTCTCCTAGCATCAACACATGACACAGATGGTGACACACAGTACAAATGTAATAAATGAAGCTAGACCATAGTCTGATGCTCTATGTCTTATGCGAACAACCCACAGATTCAGCTCACTGCACGAAGGCCTGCAATGGCCGGAATGATGCTGAATCCGTAATCTTTTGCCGTGAGATCAGGATTATCTGCAGAGGAGACGTGACTGTACCTGCGCACTTGGATGACCTTACGGAGGTTCCCACTTTCAAACCTGGAGTCGAACTGCAGGCAGTCACTGTCATTGGGGGAACAGGAGCTGAACAGGGAGGAGGGAAAGTAGATGTTGATGACTTGGGAGTCAGACACCCCCAGAGACCAACTACTTCCTGCCCGTTCTCTATAGCAGTGCTTCCCAACGTGGTCCTTGGGGACCTACAGATGGTCCCCGTTTTTTGTTCCTCCCCAGCTCCTGCTAAAATGTGGACTATTTGACAGGGAGCTCGGAGGAAGCAAAAATGTGGACTGGGTGTGGGTCCCCGAGGACCAGACTGGGAAATGCTGCTCTACAGAACCGAAAGGGTGATAATCATATTTACTCCTTCCAGGTGCATTTCAACAGTATGCAGTGGGCAAATTGGTCCAACGTGTCAGTTCTGGTTAACTCTGCCCAATTTCAGCTCGTAGGTTTTGCTTCTGTTTCCCTGCTTCCAAAATCCCTTTCAGCGCAAAACACACAGTAAGTGAGAAAAGAGCGGAAAAAAAAAACAATTTCCAGTCCATATCCACTGTGACCGGTTCTGAGGGGAAAACCAATATACATTTCGCAACGTTGCCGTTAATTACGGAGGTGGGGGGGGGGGGGAGTGGAAGCGTTATTTCTCAGCCGCCCCCAGGGGGATGCCTGGAACACCCAGAGCACTTTGGTTTTGTTAAGAAAGCTGCTGCTGTAGTTAGTACAGACAACAGAAAACAAACAGCCTTGTGTTTTCCACCCAGGTGTGAGAAAGTAGATCCTCCATTACAGGCTGAGCAGCAGGGGAGGAGGCCTTAGCCAGGAAATGCAAGGTATCCAACACAAACACTCCCACAGTGTGCCGTGTGCTGCCTGTTACATAACATATAAACCCTCCTTATTATTATTATTATTATTCGTTTTCTTATTTGATTCTTATCAGGACCAATGTTAAACTACTAAGAACATTTGCACTTCACAAGAGAATGCAGCTGACAGCGATGCAGGGGTGACCGGCCACTGATCCTGCTTATGTAAACTGAGCACAGTATCCATAAGCCGTATGCAGACCAAAGCCCCAGCAACAAATACAGACTCCAGTGTTTCTGTGTGTTTATGACATTCAGAAAGGCACCTGCTTCCTGAAGGATAGCGGGGTATCTGGGCTGCCTGAAACCTCAGGGGGCATCTTCTCTCCGAGGGTGATGGACACACCCATAAAAGGTTTTGCTTTACCGGCACAAAAGCTCAACATTATAACCACAAGGATTAGGATTTGAAATTACAGTATATCAGTGCAGACACCTCACAATGACTTTTTGGACAGGACTGTAACTGACCAGTGGTCCCATTTAGCAGGGTGAGGCTGTATGCCACAGAGAGCGGCAGGCTGTGATGTGTGTACCTGACATCCTCCAAGTCAAATACGACCTTGTTAATAATGTCTTCAGGGCACAGAATTCGCTGAATGTCTTCAAACACCTTTTTTCTGGAAGAGAGAAAACAACAGAAGGCTGAACATGAGCCTGTTGTCTTAAATAAAAAAATGCATAGTGTTTGTGTATAAGTAGGTGAGAGCATCCACCATTGTACCAAAATGAGCTTTTCAGTTTTATGATAGATACCTAACAATAGCCGTCAATTAGTGCTGGACGTTTCTTGAACCAGCTGCTGTATTTTGTGACCCCACTAGATTCAAGATTCTTTAATTGTCACATACATAGTTATACAAAGTGCAACACGCAGTGAAATGCATCCTGAACTGCTGTTTTGTAGACTGTGCAAATTTAAAACTCCAATTGTGCTAAAGTCAAAATGCAAGAAAAAGCTAAAATGCGAGCGGAGACAGTATATTCAAAATGAACGGTAACAGAGACATAGAAAAAAATAAATAAAATAATAATAATAAATAAATAAAGTGAGCAGTGTAACATTGTGGATATGGTGAGGGATACAAGAGCACAATGTACGTCAGGGTGTGAGGAGCAATGGCACGTCCAGGTTCAGAAACCTCATGGCCTGGGGGTAGAAACTCCTCCTAAGCCTCTCAGTCCTGGTCATGATGCTCCTGAGTCTCTTTCCTGATTTCAGAAGCTGAAACAGGCTGTTGTTGGGCTGGGATGTGTCCTTGATGATCCTGAAGGTCCTGCCCCTACATCTCTTGATGTAGATGCCCTGAAGAGATGGAAGGGCCGACCTGCAGCAGCGTTCCGCTGCACGGATCATCCTCTGGAGGGCTTTGCGATCCTGAACACAGCTATTCCTGAACCAGGAAGTAATGTTCTGAGTCAGGATGCTCTCCACAGCGCCTGAGTAGAAAGTCCGTAGGATCGTTGGAGAGACCCTGAACTTCCTCAGCCGTCGCAGGTGGTACAGGCGCTGCTTAGCCCTTTTGGACTGGACTTGGATGTGAACAGTCCACATCAGGTCCTCAGAAATGTGGACACCCAGATATTTAAAACTCCTCACCCTCTCCACAGGAGATCCGTTGATGATGAGGGGAGTATAGGCCCTCTGCTGCCTCCTACTGAAGTCTACCACCAGCTCCTTTGTCTTGTCGACATTCAGCTGGAGACTGTCTGGTGACACCACGCTGCTAGGTTCTCCACCTCAGTCATGTAGGCCGACTCATCGTTGTTGGTGGTGAGCCGCAGCATTACTGTGTCATCCACAAACTTAACAATGGTGTTGGAGCTATGAGTGGCCTTACAGTCATGAGTGTAGAGTGCGTACAGTAATGGACTGAGTATGCACCCTTGTGGAGATCTTGTGTTGATGGTGATGCTGTTGGAGACACAGCTCCCAACTCTCACCACCTGTGACCTACCGGTGAGAAAGTCCAGCACCAACGCACATAGTCGGTTATTTACTCCTAAGATCCTCAGTTTAGTGAACAGTCTGCTGGACACTATTGTGTTAAATGCTTAACTGTAATCAATGAACAGCAATCGCACATAGTTGCCCAGTTTCTTGTCCACGTGGCTAAGGGTCGTGTGCAGGACGTGGGAGATGGCTTCCTCCGTTGATGGTGCTCTTCAAAAAAAGGGCACAGAGCATGACCCTATGCAAACCAAGATTGTTTGCTTAGGAACATGGAAATGTGACCTCGCAACATTATCAGGCCAAAAAACAACAAACGGTTCATAAAGCATCGTTTTGTCCATCACAAGTGTCAATATATAACAATGTGTAATGTTCACTGATATTGAGTGTACAAGCTGTGTACAAGCTGAGTATAACCGAGTATAAACCTCTCATACTCCAGTATAAAACTACTCAGAGTCAGTATAAGGAACTGAGGTTGACTCCTGCATTTATTTTATCAATCACAATTTATGGATAACAAGCCCACCTTATTATCCTGGGAATGCGGTGACAACAACATGTTAGTATTTACATTTTAATATGTTCTTCACCATATGTGAACCCTAAAGGGTGAAGTGATTGAAAACTGGAAAATGTTGGTCATCTTGTAACTGCACTAGGTTGCTTCTTTTCCTGATGTGTTGCCTTGCTGCCGGGAAACAGGATGACACACGTGACATTACTGGTGCCACGAGTCAGTTACCCTGTCAAAGCAGCACATGCCCCACAGTGTGTGACTCTCAAAGTAAATGGAGCATCTGCACTGGGTCCACACACCATCACACACGTCCAGACAGCTGTTCATCTTAAAGACAGATACATACACCTCCAGTTTATTAGTATGATTAATATTTTAGGCAGTGGTGGCCTAATGGTTCGGGAAGCGTGCTTGTGAATGATTGCCAGTTCGAAGCCCAGACCAGCAATGTACCACTGAGGTACCTTGAGCAAGGTACCGCCCCCAAGCACTGCTCCCTGGGCACTAAATAATAGCTGCCCACTGCTATGTCACAATGTCACAAATAGGTTAAATGCAGTGGACACATTCCATTGTTATGCACTATGTGCTATCATGTGTCAACAATGACAATTAATCACTTTCAGTCATTTGTTTGTTTGTCTGTTTATTTGTTGATTATTTTTGTCTGTGATATGAAAGTTGTCAGTTCGAGCTCTGTCCCTGGTAGAACAGTCACAGTGTCGGGCCCTTGAGCAAGGCCCTTAATGCCCCGAAATGCTCAAGGGACACCAGACAAAAGGGGATGATATGTTTTGTAATATTTCGAGACTTATGGCCAAGATTAAGACAAAATGGGCTCAAGACCGATATGAGGCGGAGCGGTCTCGAGTGGCTGGCTAATGGCCAGTCTCAACTGTTGGTTATTATTGTTTTATCCTTACTTTGATATTGTTTATCCCTGTGTTTAATTTGCCGTGTTTATGGTTCTCTGATCCCACCTTGGTTATGTTCTGTTTGACTTATTTCTTTGATTTTCTCCTAATGTAGTATTTCCCTAGTTTCAGGTCTTGTTAGTTCCATAGTTCTGTGTTCATTAGTGTTAGTTACTTCACCCGTGTCTTGTTGCCCTCTGCCCTCGTCGGTTGCTTGTTTTTGATGATTCACACCTGCCTTTTGTTAGTCTTTGGTATCAGTGTATTAAAGTGTCTGCCTTTGTTAATTTCCCCAGTTGGTCATTGTTAGATGATTACACTCTCTGTGTTCAAGACATGGTGTGTTGCTGCTGTTTGGTTTTTCCTAGTTCTGCTCCCTATGTTGCTCTTTTCCCTAGTTGTTACCTTTTGATATTTTTGATCACAGAATCAGATCACAGAATGCAGGTTCTTGTCATTCCACATAGAAAGTGACAGTGGGCAGTATGCCTTCTGCTACAGGGCTCCTATATTGTGAGACAGTTTACCAGCCTATGTTCAGGATGCCAAATCAGTCTCAGTCTTTAAATCTCTACTGAAGAGCTATTACTTCAGCTGAGCTCCCCCGCAACCTAACACATACCACGCCGTAACTATGGCTGCTGGTGCTGATGTACATGCAGTTTTTTTTTTAATCTACTATGCTTGTCCATTAATGTATCAATGCATGTTCTGACCATCCATGCTCTCTGCCTTCCCACATGACTGGATGGTGCCTGGGTTGAGCACCATCTGAGCTGGAGTCCTGGTTCAGTCCCATGGAGGACTGACATAGCGAATAGGACCTACGAACTGTATCACTGTGTTCCTCTCCTCCGTTGTCATCGGACTTTCTTTAATTCCTTTGTCTTTCCTTTTCCCTGTTTTGTATTACTCGATTAATGATGTTGTATCACAACACACCCACGTAAAGCATCTTGGGGCGACTCTGTTGTGAAAGGCACTATATAAATCGCATTGAATCTCATCTTGGCTCATCTCATCTGCAGCTCTGCAGAGCCCAGACTGCAGCAAAGGCTGATCAATGCTGGATAATGACAGAAACTCCCCAGCCAGCCCAGTTACAAACTACTGCAGCAGACAGGAACAGAGAGGATAGCATCTGAGGCGTGACTCCTTTCAACAGAGTTGATTCTCCATCCTAAAATTTTGTAATCAGATTAATGGTGGATGATGGTGGGGGGGGCGGGGTGCAAGGTGCAGACAGCATTAGGTCAGGAAATAGTCATAGAAATGGGGAAACGGAATGAGGAGTACAGAGCCTGGAGAATGGTAGGGGGACTCCAAAGTGCATGATGCTTAGAGAGAAGGTATGTGGTCAGAACCGTGAGGAAGGAGGCAGCTACCTCTGCACGCTGGGTGTCCGCTCTGCCATTGGCTCCTCCCTCCGCGGAGGGAGGTGGCCCCAGAGGTCGGAGAATGCCGGTGTGGGGAGACTGGTGAAGGCGCTAAGGTGTTGCCGCAGGTTCTGGCCTGGTGCACTGGCCCAGTGTCTCTGCAGGAGCCGCGCCACCTTCTCCGGGTCGCTGCGCAGACGGCAGCTCAGGAAGCCGACAGCTTTCGGGGGATCCTCCCCGGGGACCCCTCCTCCCCAGACGGGGGGCGTCTCCTTCTTCCAAGGAAAAGCCAGGCCATCCGGACCTCCCTTCCCCTTGGGGTGACCGGGGGCCTCTCGTTTCCCGTCTTCGGGGATACGTTCCCCAATTAGTGAGGCCTCCTCATCTGAGCTCTCCTCCTTCTCCAAGCCCGAGTCCAAATCCTACAGACATGAAAGTGCTCAGTGAGCTTCCAGACAGCCTGCACCTCTCTGCAATCTCCCCGTGATCCATGTGATATCTAATTAGTGTGAATACTACAGACACTATCGCAACTGCTTAGCTGCCTCTCTGGCACAATTAGACGCCGACGGGTGAGACTTCGGGCAGCGGTGCCCGTTTATCCAGGGATTCCTACACACCGCAAGAGCCACAAGAATGCAGAGACTGTAATTTCATTAAAACTTTCTTTGTGAAGATTCCTCGATTGTTTTTCTGAGCGAATGTCCCACCTAAGATGACAACACAAATAACAAAATCAAGTAGCAGCGCTCAAGGGGCCAAGTGGGCATGCGGCACTGCGGTGGGTACAATGCGGCAAGCTAGCCATGTGCATCGCAATCAATTATCGCTAATGCAGCTAGTCCTGGTCATCATCTCCACAAAAGCTCGTCAGCTGAAGACGAGCCGTCTTTGGCCCTTTTATGAAGGTCCTTGAGGAAGTAAAGCAGGCTAATATTACGCTATATTTTATAATCTTTTAGAGGTATTATGACAATCTGTCCCTTCCCGAAAGATTGTGATGCAAAGGAAGCAAAACACCTAGTTATGTTAAGTGCTTTCTGGCCTTCATAAAGATCCCAAATAAATAAATTCTCTGATTGCTGGGACTGTAAACCCTTTTCACCAGATTGAAGCAAATACCCAGTGCACTGGAAAAACCATGAAGTTGAGGATAAAAGAGGACCAGCAACAAGATGGATGGGCTCAATCGTACAACAATGAACATGCCTTTGGGAAGCCCGAGGACCTGGACAGAAGACAGAAGACGTACTGGAAGAATGCCGTCCATTTCATCGCCAAGAGTCAATACTGGTGTCTAATAATAACACTCTGCTAGCTGCAGATGGTCAGCGATGGCTGGAGGGTACATTCCCAACTGCAGCTCCATCTCTGCTCCTCCAAAATGCTGAAGGGTAGCAGAGCAGGAACATAAATTAATGACCTAACACAGTGTTTCTCAACCTGGTCCTTGGGGACCCCCAGATAGTCCACATTGGAGCAAAAATGTGGACTGTCTGGCAGGGAGCTTCGAGGGATCGTCTTGGGGGACCCCGAGGACTGGGTTCAGAAATCCTGACCTAACAATGACCCAGCCATCAGAAGGGGGTGATGAAGTTAAGAAACCATTTTCTGGTCTGGGTCTCCTGACAGCTGCATTAAAGTCCAGCACCCTAAATGTATAACTTCCAAACCACAGAAGTCACCACAGATAAAAGCTTTTGCTAACCAACTAGGTAATTAGATTAACCTAAAACAGACTGGGTTAAGTGACTGCCTCGCTTTCGCTCTGTGGTTGTAATCTGACACGAATCTGCTACTGCAGGCCAGGCAGCCCCGTTTAAAACAGACACAAATGTGTACAATTGATTCTTCATTGATTGCAATTAACTTAATTTTACATATGGGGACAGCCTGGATTACATTACAGAGTGCTAGGTCAGCATTACATCATGTTCCATAACAGAAAGGGCGCTGACTCCACACAATCAGAGACCGCTTGTGCTCCCTGGAATGCTAACAGAGGATCCAAACCCCGGCCACACCTAGCGGGCTCTGTTTTCATGAGCTCCTACAGTCCACAGGGGACTGTAACTATTTCATAGGGGAAATATCCTGCATGCTCCCTTTCACGTGCTGTAGTTTCACAGTCTTTGATATGCAAGAGAATTACACCCTTTTGCAGAAGCAAATGCCTGTTAGGTTCCTTATAGTTCGTAGATATTTTATTATTAAGGTAAATTCATCTTGTGACTTTGGTAGCTGCACTTTTGACCTTTCTGGCTATAGAATATTCCAGAACTCTTGAGGTTCATGCAGGTTTCTGGCCAACTTGATCATTCAATGTGAAGTCATTGGCACTCTTCCAACTTTCCCATTTCTCCAGTATTGCCCTCCTAATGGATTCATGGTCACTGATCCATGAGGTGAAAGGAGCCTTTAGATCCCTCAGCATTGTTACAGTGTTCTTTGTAAGCTCCTACACCACACTGCTGGAATCATGCCAGCAGGACATCCAGCCCTGACAGGATGAGGCTACATTTTATGACCTTACACACCAAACAAACAACAGGATCCTTCAGAATCTTTCTAAATTCTTCTGTAAATTCTCTTCCTATATTCTTCAAAAAATATTCTAGCGCCGGTGAGATCTGCGTATCCCAGCATGCTCACGGGCCGTGTATATAGCCCTGTATGTCATTGTAAATAGCCCCTGTTCTGTTGTTGTTATACTTATGGTTAACACTTGTGTTCCCGATTGTGGCATGTGTGTTAGCCTATGTCTTATGTGAACCCTGTCCGATCCTTAGCTTTGTATAAATCTCCCACAGTACCTTACAGTTTGGCGTCTGACCTCTTTGTGTTTCTGCTATTGTGTTGGGTTCGGTGCTCGTTGGGTGTCTGCCATAGTCCTTATAAGGACTATAATAAAAGAATGTGTTCTTCCCGGCAAGCAAGTCTCCTCATCCTTCACTGCTCTCGTGGTGCCTCTGTCTGCCCGACGCTACAATATATACCTGAAGAAAGTCAATGAATTGTTTACAAATCAAAAAAAAAAAAAACAGAGGTTATATAAAATACCCACACATTAAGCCTGGTTAAAAGCATTTGCTTCCACATTACAGATCAGTACCTGTATGTGTGATGACTTTATGGTACAAAGCACTTCACTGAAAATGTTTACAGGGAAAACATCCATAAAGAAACACATGCACCTTCTGCCACGTTCCCACCTGGGACTGTCGCCTCCCAGTTTCAGATCTGACACACGAAGGTGAATGCGTCCAAAGGAGCTGCACTGGAATGCAGTGAAGAAGAACGCTCCCAGTTACAGCCTACCTGCTCGTAAATAAAGGAAATCTTCACTGCATCTTAAGACAAACGCTGGTCTTGATCGCACGATGTACACAGTAACGTAGGCAGTGCAGAGCATAGCAGAGCAGTCAAACATTAACATTCATCACCTGAATGTATGATTTTGAGTAAACTGCAGTGAATGTGTATTATTAGTCATTTGCCAGTATAAAGTGTATTAACCATTCTACATGTTTTGTGCACGTTTTCTACTTTCAACGAATAGTGAACATTATACCTCTGGCAAATGCAATGTCACATTTTTATTTCCATGGATCAGGAGATATTTTATACCATTAATATTATCTCCAACGTCAACCACCTGAGAGGTTAAAAAAAGGAAAAAAAAAATAGCATTGATGAAAGAAGGAATTAATCTGAAGGTCTTATTTAATTAGCAAATCCAGGGCAAATAGTATAACATGTCAGAAACTAGGTCTGCATTGATACTTGGCTGTATTATATCCTTTATTTTAAAATCCATCACATCCCTCCAAAGTGACCCCATTACCATTTTGTTAATTAAGTGTGAAGGTCACGCAGGAGGGGAGCCCATGTTCTCTACTGGAGAGCCCCAATCAAGAGGACAATTAAAGGGGCTTCTCAGAGGACACCGCGGAATCCGGCCTGGCACCCCCGGTGCCCCCTCAAAATGTGACAAGGGCAAGTTTTTTTTTTTTAAATGAGAATTGAAGATGGCTACTTTAGGCAGCTCTCATCAGGAGCAGAAGCAACCAATTAAAAGGATACTTTTGTGCTTTGCTAGTAGAATTCAGATACATTATACTAAAGATATTGCCTTAATACACAATAGACAACAACCAAGTACCAGAGTGTACTTGACTGGATGACGCTCAAAGTGAAACACACAAATTCTCATCTAGTGTTTTGCCTAATAAAACACCTGCATGTTTAAATACAGCCTTCTTTAAAAGATTAAAAAGGAATCACCGTTTCATCAAATAAAACCTTTTACAACAGCTCCCACATAAAAGGCTGCAACGTCCCAGAGAGACCAAAACAACCTACCGGATGCTAACAGATACAAGGCACTTTGCGTTTCATGTCTTGAATAATTAAATAAATGGAGACAGCAGATTAAACAGGTATTTTATCAGTACCAGGAAAACAATCCTATAAATTACATTACTAAATTAAAATCCTACTTTCTTGCATATTTATTTTTATTCTCTTTGCATTTTAAAGCAGAACCAGCAGAAAATAAAAGTGGTACTGTGACCTCAAGCTTCCAGAGCTGGGGGTTCAAACTCCCTCCCAGCTCTGAATGGTCACACCATATTACTCAAACACATTCAGTTCAGCGGGCTGGTGTCTCTGTATTGCCCACATTGTTGGGGTTAAAGGTCTAGACAGTTGTACGACCAGTAGAGTAATCATCTTCCCCTTAACCCCATTTGCTCCAGTGATGCTTGCTGACTGTCACTTGTACCAAAAAGGAAAAAACACCTGGACCAAGTACATGCATCCTGCCAAGAGTGTTACCTGCAATAACTGTACTGGATAGGTGGTTAGAAAATAGATGAAGATACAAAAAAGGAGCATAAATATGATGATTTCAACAGAAAAACATTTACTCCCATTTGCCCTGATTCCTGCTTAAAGGAGAATGGTACCAGACCGATGGTCATGCACATGTGGCAGGCTGACCTTATGGGCTAAACTTTCAGTCGGGACCGAGGGCAGACTCAGCAGCATGAACGAGACCCAGCATTTCATCACATGTGAAAGCCTCAATTATTGTCTTTTCAAAAAGCCCTGTGGTTGGGACCCAGGACCCAGACAGTCCCAGCACAGAAACTGCATGTTTATAGTTAAGTTGTATAGCTCGAATTACAGATCTCAAGCTGTAGGTAGAAATTTAATTCTGGGTGATTATGTCATCGATGGCGGAAAATGCAGTTGAAGGAGGGTAGTCACCATGTAAGTAAGGTGAAAATATAAAATAATCTTGCTATGCAAACATAAATAATGACAAGCGCTTTGAAAATGTAGTTGTAAGTGTACTTTTTATGTACTTCTCTGTTCATGACTATGGTATGATAGGAGAGGATGTTGTTTACCACTTTGTGCTATATGGTAGAATTAATTACATATATAAATATATATTTAGGGCAGCGCGATTATAACATCACAATATCACATTGAGTAATATTGCGATATTTAAAAAAACAAAAAGGAGATGAAGTTACCTATTTGGCATAAACTATCACGTATCAAACAATGAAGTGTGCCGACAAATGCGATATGACTATTACACACACGCGCATCACCATGACGAAGCTGCAAAGATGTTTCATTCCTCGCTCATGTACACACAATATTAAATACACAGTATACACACAGAAAACATTGGGAAAGCACATAAAGCACAGCTAATTAATGGCAAAAATAATCACTTCTTAATCACTTTCGTTGACATATGACAAAGATAAAATTAAAAAAAAAAACACACTGCTGCTTGGATACAAGCCCTTAAATGTCAAACGTCACGGTTTGTGAGTTTGTGCACGCTTCCCGCTGTGAAAGTCAGACCAAACACCACTGGGAACTATGCTGGTTCAAACTACTGCGATACTAACAAAGTACTATGGTTTTGGAAAATAGTCATACTTCAGATATTAGTTAG
>JABJVO010000020.1:10135863-10145961 GCA_026770805.1 Boulengeromyrus knoepffleri | reverse complement strand
GGGAGGATGGGCAAAATTACAACGTCGTCGGTGATTGGCTGTTGTGCTGGCGTTCAGTAAACCTCTGCTCGATAGGCTATCGAGTTGTCTGTCTCAGGGCATTCTCTAAAACGGAGCAAACTTGGTTAATCGAGTTTTATAGTTTGTGTGTATCATTGTGGTCGTCCTCATTTTTTATCGATAAAAAATCGAGATCGTTTTATCGCCCAGCACTATACCAGGTACTGTTACACCCCTAATGTAAACAGCAGTGTGTCTCAGCGGTACACTTCTGATCCGATTGCCCAAGACACTTTTTAAAGTGTAAAAAGGGCCATTGATATATTTATTTTTGTCTTTGAGACTTCTGTTTGGAATAAAGAAAATGTGTGTTCTGAGTAGTTACAGTTGTACAGTATCAGTCAAAAATCTGGACACACCAGCTTTTAGAGCACTTGTCATATTTTAGCTGTGTTACTCCCCTGATTCTAAAAGGCCTTGAGGCAATGAAGTGATACTTATCAAATATTACAACCACCAAATTTTAGACTCTTTGAAATAGCCCCTTTTGGCTTCGATGACAGCGTTGCAGACTCTTGGCATTTTTTCAGTCAGCTTCCAGATGTGGCCACCTGGAATTGCTTCTCCAACAGTCCTGAAGGAGTTCCCATAAATTATGGGCACAAACTGGTCACCTTACTTCTTAGTCTTCAATCCAACTCATCCCAAACCAGCTGTATCAGGTTTAGGTTGTGGGGGGGGATTGTGGGATGTAGGTCACCTGTCACAGCACCCCAACTCTCCCCTTGTTCACTAGATACTTGTTACTACATAACCTGGAGGAGTGCTTAGGGTGGTTATCTTGTTGAAGAACAAATGATTTTCAGTAGGTGTGTCCAGACTTTTGACTCACTCTGTATATAAACAAACAGGGAAGGAAAGCCTGTATTTGCAATTTGTTTTGACGACACTGTGTTTTAATAATAATAATGTGCTTGTGTCTTACAACTGAACATTTAGCCCACTTAATAAAAAATACCAAGATATATATATCATGCATCACTATTCTGCCTATAAATACAGAGATACGGTTGTTGGTTGGTATCGCCCAGTCTTAAGCTGCTGTTCAACGAAGGCGAAGGCGGCCTCACCATCCAAACACAACTGGGCACTGTAATGCCGGCCCACAGTAACCAATGAGCGGAAGCATTCACTCTGCTTACATTGATATGAGAATACATGTGTATGAAACCTGAATCTTATTCCCATTTTCAGCCCTATTCTTACAATTTAAAGAATTTCAGCAGGGACGTGTCTGGGAGATAATAGGATTAGTGTCGGCCCCCGGGGGGAGCACCCAGCTGGGGCCACTCTGGGACACTTACGACAGGGAAACCGGTTTATTTTGCTTGTAGTAGCATTTTTACTAATGCGGGTTTCCGAGTGTCAGCATTTTGAGTAACAGCACTGCGTCTCCGAGCTGTAAGCCTGAAGCACTGGTATTTCATTCTCTTTCTGTTTTTTGTCCTGCTCCCTGACAGCTATGGTCCGACTGCAGTTGGGTGTCCCTGGAGCTGACTGCCCAGGCCCGTCACTGAAAGGCTGTTTTGCTCCGTGCTCTTTCGGGGTCACCGATCGCCTCTGACGTTGGAGCTTTTTAAGTCTCTGTCAGGCCGCCGCTCCTTCTCGTCCATGCTGCGCTCCGCTAAACCGGCTAATTAGCCTCCCGCGCAGCCCTGGCAGGGCTGAACCGGCATCTGCTGCTGCGTAAACGCAAGCCGTCTTTGCAGCGCAGCCTGGGGACAGTCAGGGATTTCCGGAGGACCCTGCGTCTTGTCGTGGAGGGGTCCTCAGGGATTACAGAGAGCACAGAATGCCACGCGGTTATACACACCCACACATCAGTGTTTCCAAGCCTGGTCCTAGGAGACCCACAGACGATCCACATTTTTGCTCCCTCACAGGTCTCTGGGAGGGAGCAAAAATTGTGGACTGTCTGCGGGTCCCTGAGGAGCAGATTGGGGAACACTGACGTAAATGGTCACTACAACACCTGAAGCTGGACATCTGCATGATCAAAGGACACATGCGCAGCTGGGCATAAATTCTGACAGCCCTGTGTCTGTGACACAAGCACGTGCAGCCATCTTGGGAATCGCTCCCTCCAGCGACAAGGCGTATGGGCATGCAGGCCGCCCAGCTCTCTACCCCTTCACCACCGTCTCCACCAGCTCCTAGGACAAGCCCGCACTCGCCAACAGGCGCGTAATTAGAGGCTGCGGAGGTAAAACCCCGCAAAGCACGGCCTGACATCGGCGACGCACCCTGAGATGAGCGCCTTTCCCGTCGCCTGGGGTTACCGCGCATAGTTTCTCTGCGCTGTCATGGCTGTCATGCAGCTACATGTGGCGGGGACTGGGCCGCGCTCGTACGCCACCACCGGCCGCTCTGCTCGCTGTCCCCTCCAACCTGGTTTATTTTTCACTTGTGTTTAGCATTTACAGGTGATTTATGTGGCTGGACGCTGTGATCCCTGGTGATGAAATCGGGCTGCTGCTCACCGAAACATTGCGATTAGCTCCTCACGGGAAAACAAAATGTGGGTTTTTAGGCTGCACACCCGCTGTGGTTTGCCATTTGGAATGAATCACGGCGCGACCCCCGTAAGAATCCCCTGCGCTCATGCACAGAGCCCCGCTCCAAAGCTGCCTGCCGCCATCGGTGGGCGTTACGTAACCGCCGTCAGCCACCTCGTGCTGCGTTTTGCCCATCGAGGAATGAAGAGGGATTGGCTCCAGAGCAGGGTTTGGTGAAGTCGCAACTGAAGCCCCCAGGGCGTGAGCTGCAGCCAGAACTCCTTTGGCATAGATCCAGATCCAAATCCAATGAAGAAGACACCTCTGGCGATTAGATTACAAGGAGCTTAGCCTCCTACAGAAGGGACGGGACTTTAAGTGAGGCGTTTCGGGGTCCTGGCGAGGCTGGCATGGTCATCGAATGGCGGCTGTGGGCGGGGAACCTTTCCGCACGCCACGGCCCACGTTTCACCATGCACCGCCTCGCTGATCGCGGTCTGACAGTCTCACCATCACAGTCCTCCTCCATGCTGATTATAAAACCACTGTTCTGTGAAGACAATGAGTATATTAGTCACATTCCTCCACATGTGATTGGGACATGCTGCAATGCTGTTGTTCTCAGTAAACTGACCAGTAGGTAGCGTAACGGTGAGGGGCCTGCAGCTAAGGATGGCCAGTACTGGGCTTTCAGGCGCCAGTCAGAGAGAGAGATCCAGCTGGAGGGCACCTTGCCTACGGTTTCTCCAGAACAAGAAACCTTTGGTAATGCAGGACAGCCAGGTAACGGCATGGGGGCGGGGGGAGTCCCACTTTCATCAGCCCCCGGGCTCTTTGTGCCGCCACCCAGGAATGCTTTGGCCCTGCGACCCTGCAGCTCCGCTCGCCGCAACACAAGCAGAATGGAACGTGGTGGGGGGGGTGGGGAGGTGGTTGGTTGCCGTGGCAGCCAGGGAGAGGGTGGTGCCCGTGAATGTGAAGCTTAGCTTTGTGCCTGCGTGCTCCGATGGCTTCTCGGCCCTGATTTCCACCTCCTCCTGTCTCGTTGCAGGCCGCCATCTCCCATTTCGGAAGGGCTTCGGAAGCGCAGATCCAGGGTCTGCCGGGACTGCCGGTCACCACCATCACCTCCCCCTCACCTCCACCCTCCTCGTTCCGGATCCGAGACACCGGGAGTCAGGCGAGATGCCATGGCCGGGATCGCTGCACAAAGCTCAATGCATACCTTGCTTCCTGCTGGATTCTGCCAGTTGCCATGGAGACAGACTCTACAGAACACCGCATTGTTGCTGCTTCCTCCCCCCCCCCCCCACCCCCTTTCCCCCTACATATCTTCCTATTGCAGATTCTCAGGAAGCGGAGAAGCCCCGGCTCAGTCCTGGGTCCAACGTCTTCACTGAGTCTCTGAATGCAGGCGCTGCAGCCAGTATCACGACCGAATTTGCACAGGGCCGCCGTGCCAGTGGGGGTTTTAAGCCGCCATTAGGTGGCGCCGCCAGTCTGGCGGCGTCTGCTCAGTGCCCGGCTGCGGGAACGTCCTACTCAGCTCTGCAAAAAATAATAATGATAAAATCACAGGCAGGGGACAGGATTACTGGAACTTAATTACCTTTTCAGAGGTTCATAAAAAGTCTGGCGAATCAGAGGACTGATAAGGCGTCGCCATGGTTTACCAGAGGGTCGGGTTTATTACAGGTTAAGTCTCCCTTTTGGTACTTTCGTGACTGACGTGTACAGTATTTGATATCTGTGAAACGCGGAGGTACAAACCTGCTGTAAGCTTCTGTTCAGCATTTGTTTTTTTTTTCGGAAATTGCTGAGATTGAAATATCTTTTGCCATTAATATATTCACCTTAACGATGTACGATTTGCACTGTTTCGTCCGATTCTGGCCAACAAGAAACTGCTGGGGCACTTTGTGAACGGAACGCTCCTCTGAACCGTTTGGAAACCGCATGGCGTGGTTTGACTCTCCGACATTTCAGATTCTCTTTATTTTTCTGGATTTGGGGTTGGCAGCATTCAGATGAAGTGTTCACTCAAACAGTGTTTTTTTTTTTTTTTTTTTTTGCCCCCCTCAAATTGAGCGGGGGTCTGTGAAAAATAGATTTTACTGGCTTTGTCATGGAGTGAACTCCCTGTGCCTAATATCTTCAGCACATACGATGACTTTGCACCAGCGACAGGTCTGCCTTGGCTGAGAGACGTGTCAGCGGCTCAGCCTGTAATCACGGCATGAACAATGAGTACCAGCCTGCCTCTTCATTCTACATCTTACCTCTCCTATCGACGCACCTTTGTGCTTTGAAGTGAAAGAGTAAACATTAAGCCTTTGATTAAACTTGTTTCAAAAATAAATCTCGCCTGAATTGATGTGACCGTCGCTCCTGGTTTGTCGTCTGCTTGGGTGGGGTTTCTGGGCAGACCTTGATCTTGGACCTGCTTTAGGTCGGAGCTCTAAACAGCTACACAGGAACAGTTTGGGTGGGGTGTTGGAGCATAGGGATGGGGGGTGTGCAGGCCCGGACACTGGCCCTGCAGGTGGAGGAGTGCTTCAAGGACTTGTTTAACCATACAGTTGCACAATGTAAAATATGAATATTCAGCTGCGCTCTCTCGAGAATGGAAACACGAATTTATACATAACAACAAGATTATATAAAAATAACTGCCTACAGCAGTGTTGAATTTATTTTCATTTTGAATGCATGAGCGATTTAGAAGTTGCATAGAAGCTTGATGGGTGAGTGTCTCCTTGTGGAGGACCTGACCTTTTCCCAGGGCCGCCTGGTGACCGAGGGGGCGGAGCATAAGGTCATGTGAACTTGTTTTGAAAAATCTTCTGCCTCTTCATTTTTTTCTAAATTCTCGAAGCCTGTTCATCCCCCGATATGCATTTTTGTTGCACAATTCATGTTGAGATTTGGCTAATACTGCTGCTGATGTAAGATTACATATACAATCTAAAAATACAGCAGATTGATATCAAATCACAACTTTACATGAGTATCAATATCATTTGCCTTACCTGAAAATCACGTTTTTGTTTTACAAGCACACAGATTAAATTTGTAGGTAATTTTCTCATGAGTTCTGTGATAGGGGTCATTGAAGTTTCCCACACAAAACAAGCAGTCTGGTCCAAATCCAACAGGGTTGTTAGTGTTGTGCTTAAACTGTACGGAGTCATAAACTGTACGGAGTCAGCCTGGCAGCGCGAGGAGCTGGGTTAATCACGTTATTCTGTGCCATGATCCTGCCCTTGCAGAGTAAGGAACTCATATGTAGGTCACCTTGCAACGATTTTAGCTGGGATTCTTCACACCGAAACTGCTTTTTCAATCCCACCAATCGATCCACAAATACTAGATAAATTATAGGAATATCATCAAATTAAAAAAGAATGGTTTCTATGGTGACATCCAGTAGTACCCAGTACACTAGCAATAACTAGGTGAGGTTTAGTAGTCCTCTAAATATGCCTGATTTTCTGGGCCTGAAAATTCACTTAGGATTTAAAAGTCAGCTTCTCTCAACTAAGATAAACAGCAATGCGCACACGTATACACACACACATACACACACTCCTGGGCCCTCATTATATTCTGAGAGACAGCAGAAAGCGGCTTTCTGCGTCAGGCACCCCGAGTGTCGTAACGTTGACTGCTCTTCACGCCTCATAGCCACCGGCCTCTCATAGCTGGAGCCGTCTTCTCTGGCACCATTAAATTCTGAAATTCCGCATGTCGGTACCGAGCCGTGGGGATAGCTGGGAATGTCTCCCCTGTCAGCATGCTGCCACAGAGCCACCGCAGCACTTTAAGGAACGGCGCGGGCACTATGACGGACGCCCCCAATCCTCTGCCTCTTTGGGGGGTTCACTGCAGCTCCAGGCGTTGCGCTGAGCGATTGGCAGAGTGGCGACCAGCTCGGCATTTCCCGCTGCGTCTGGCCAAATTCCCACACACCCCCATGTCGCTCGCCGGCAGCTCTCCAGACCCCTTAGCAACACAAAGAAAAACAAAAAGCAGCGCAGGCATTTTACTTTTCTCATTTTCCTAGCTTTTTAATCGTCTGCCATTTCATTACCTTAGGGTGGCGGAAACTCTCGTCCGGAAGGATCTTCCCGTTCAGGAAAAACAAAACAATATTTACTGAGAGTGTCGACCGCTGACAGTGGAAACGTCGACCGCATTCCTGCACCTAAATCCCCAGGTGATTCACGGTAGCAAAGCAATTCAGCGACAGGCCGTCGTGATTAAACTGGGCCTAAGCGGCACCAGACACAAAGAATCAGGAGAGTGGAGGGAACGCACCTCCTAGCAGCTCGAATCCACCCCAGCCTGATGTGAAATGCAAACCAGGAGCTGCTGAGAAAATCGAGTGATGCGATGGAACCACCACACAAGGCTGGTTCACAGTTTTATTTTTTCACAGTGCATAGAAAAGCAGCATGTTTGGTGGGGTGTGTGCAAATCTCTCAGTCTGCTCTCTACTTCGGTACAGGAGTATTTTAAAGCTGTCTGGAAGGCTCAGAAGTAACATTTTAATCCTGGTTCGATTTGAGAGACCTTGCTGCCAACAAAAATGCACCTCGCAGGCACGGTATCCGCGGCAGTCACATGTGCCCTCAGGCTGCGCTGCTCGTCTCACGGAGGATGCCAGCAGGTGGAGGCACAAACCGCCAGTGGGCCATAGCAGTCAGCAGCATCCCAGAGCACCAATGAGGAGGCACAAGGGCGCTTGTTAGGGACGATAGCGCTCCTGCACTTAGCCCTGCCTTCATACATCATCCCGATGTTTGGTGCTGACTCAGGAACACTCCTGCCTCAGTTGCTGTTTGATTCTTAAGGGAAAATTTCTAAAATATCCTTTGCTTGAGCTTTGCAAGGATGAATTTATTCCCAATATGCAAGCAGCATTAGGCACTTCTCAATAATGGGCACTTTCATGCAATGAATATTAATTATAGCTACAGTAGGATTCAGTCATCTTAAGGTTAATTCTTGCAATTTATGGATAATCTTCATCTGTTTTAAAGAAAGTTTAAAGGGTTTTAAGGGCTTGTTGCTGGCGCAAAAGAAAGATGCGGGGAACCTAAGATGGATGCACACTCATGGTATCTCTTGGGATCCTGCTAAAAAGACATCCATTTTCCAGTTCCAAAGGTGAATCCCTGATTGGCTGTTCTCTCACACAGCAGGGATGGGCCATAAATTAGTACATATTTCAAGGCAGGCAAACAGTCTTTAGAACCAAATGAGGTGAGACAGGTAGAGATCAATAAACTCCATTAGTCAGGAATTCCTGCCGATGCAACTGAGCGATAAACAAGCCGGCCAAGTTCCCGGAGAAGCCATCGCTTTTATCTGCTCTCACTCTGGCAGATCAGAGAGCAGCTCCGGAGCAGGCCAAGCAATCCACAGGGGTCAGGGGTCAGGCGTCAGGCGTCAGGGAGCATTCAATAAATGCGCAAGTAAGCAATAAGGGGGCAACATGCCACTTAGAAAGAATGGATAAGCATCAAACTCAACCAGGGCTGGAGAATATTAGTGGTATATAATCAATGATAGTTTAATCAGCCATTCTCTCCATTAACTGACCATTGAAAAGGACATGCTGCTTTAATATGTTATTGAATATGAATGAAATTTATTGAGTTGTAGCCACACTGACAGGATGTTTCTGCTGAGCCGGGTTTATTAAGTCCTTGATCTGTTCATATCACAGGGTTTTCACTATGAATCGACATCTGTTACATCTTTGCACATAAAACACACCTTTTCAGCTTCCAGTGCTACAGTAATCATGAATAATTCAAATCATGAATCCATATGCTGTATAAAGATTGTTAAAAATCCATAATTAAAAATTCATGTGAATTAAAGGAAGGCCACACAGACACCCCCGAATCCACCATGCATTTCCTCCCTTGTCTCCTGTAGGTTTTTGTGTTCTTGACCCACCTCTTCAGGCTAATTGACATCATCGCCTCTTCAGTTTGCCCTACATGGCACCATGACCAGGCGGCCTTTTCACTTTCACTGAATACTTTGCACATCCCAGAAATACCGAGGCCTCCCTCACCGTGAACAGCTATCGCTCTCTCTGCCGTGAGTCATGACAGATATTTCCGGCCATTACTGTCAAGAAGGCTCCCCTGCAGAAGGAGATCTTTATGTGGGCACATGGGAGTGGCGGCCATTTTATAGCTGGCAGTGATGAATGGAGGTAGACATTGTTACCCAACCAAAATTGAGATCAGAATAAACAATGGGTCAAGTGATCACTGGTCTCCTGTCAGCGGTTGTCTCGACAACCTCAGATTGTCAGTGACTCTGCACCAACTCAGAGGGAGAACAGCTAAATAAATAAGCTCTACAGATAATTAGACCTTCAACCCCACCCTCCCCCCACCTCCACCTCCGCCCTGCTGGGTCGAGCGGAAGGTGCCATCGGATCCAGGCAGACACCTAGAAAATATATCTCTAATTATTTCAAGGGGCCAAGGGCAGTTCCACCATGTCTAATCCACAGGGCACCCTCTCTCTCCAAGATCCAACAGCTCCGTTTATGTCTGTGCACTTTCAGCATCTAACCTCTAACATAGACAGAGGTCTAAATAGAAGTTTTCTTCAGAGTTCGACTGCTTGTTCTGCTGTCTTTCTCTGTGAACCAGATCCAGAGACTAGTCAGAGGCTCAGGTGCGAGACACTTCATTAACAGCAAAAAGAACACTAGAGGTGCTCGAATTCAAGACAGGGTGCTTGTTGGGGCCCTGGCTTCCCCGGGGGGCGGGGGGGGGGCGGTCCTTTTGCAGACCATCTTCAGGGATAGAAAGGCACGGCTAGAAGTTCCGTCCCTCCCATTCCTCACAGTCTCACTTTTGAGTGCAGGCTGAGGGCCTGAAAGGGGCTATGGGTAATTGGGATTTTCACGCAAGTTAACTGAATGCTAACAAAAGGGCCCTTACTATAGCCGTAGTAAAACAAAACGAAAGGAAATACTATTAGTCAGCCACCATGACATCTGGCGACAGAGGATGACTTCAACATGATAACCACGAAACCACCCCCAAATATTTACATTCCAGTCAAGTGACTATGACTGCGGGTGTGAAGACGATCTTCTCTGTGTGTGTTCATGGGCTTTCGTCTGTAGGCTCAGTAGCCGGTGGAACAAAATTAAAAGATACCAATGCAAACAAAGCCTTTGGTTGCCTTTTGATGTATAACGTTGAATTAACACCAGCAAGGACGTCTTACTTGCTTCTGCCCCTGAAGGGGTCAGTGTGGATTTCCAGCCATATGCTGTCTGCCAGATTCCCCATCTTTGCTCCCTGTATCACAGTGCTTCTCACCTGCTCCTCACAGTCCCCCAGACCACATTTTTGCTCCCTCCCAGCTCCCTGCTAGACAGTCGACATTTTTCAAAAACGTGAGCCATCAGGAGGCGCCTGAGGACCGGGTTGAGCCTCACTGCCATATTGGCCTTAACCATTCTTTCCCTCCACTGTCCACATAATCCTGCACCTACAGTCAC
>JABJVO010000020.1:10107556-10127172 GCA_026770805.1 Boulengeromyrus knoepffleri | reverse complement strand
CATCGTCAGCCTCGACCACGTCCCGCCCGCCCGCCCCGAGCGCAGGAGTGAGAGGAGACAATCGAGGACTGCGGGGCAGGGGGGGGGGGGGGGGGGGGGGGGGGGGGGGGATACGTTTTGAAGTTCACGTCAGGCTGTAGGACCAGCGACACAGATGCTGATTGGCTTAAAGGTTACGCCGCTTTAAAAGTAACCCCAGCACATGCAGGCCACTCCATCCTTTTTGTGGCCGGGGTTCCGAAAGCCATTTGCATCTGTAAGGAGCCCCAGAGTCCTTAACTAAGGGGCTGAGAAGTGATGGGGGCTTTGCTGGGGGGTTAGAAGCAAAGTTTCTCTTCACAGCCAGCCTATTATCCCGGTGCCGCCTTTCAGGAGCCTCTGAAAAGGCCCCTTTGAGGAATGAGCCCAGCCAAACTCATTCACGCACGTCTAACGGACAGAGGACCCCCCGTCCAGGCTGCCGCCCGCGAATACGCCACCCTGCCCGTGTGCCTGTCACCCCGCATATGCCTCTCCTGCCTCACCCAGTGGCACCTCAGCTGCTGGACGTGGCTGACATGAACCGGCTGCAAACTATAATCTGACCGGCCCATAAGAGAACCACACACGAGCTGAACACACCTCAGATATAATAGGCCTGTATGTGTACAGATGCTCATGCCTGGGCTCACACACACACACACACACACACACACACACACAGTGCCTCATGGAAGAATGAAACATCAGTAAATGGAACAAATAACATGCTTTACAAACTAGGATGGCCCTTTTGAAACCCTAGGGTCTGGAATGAAGAGTTATCCTACCGTGTAAAGGGGGCTCGGTTAATGGTCTTGGGGGGGTAGCTGAACAGCTGCAGCCTCTCAATATTGTGGTCTCTAAGTAAGCCACAGCACTCAGGGTGACCACATGAACTCAAATGATGTGGCATCTCGCGACCGCAGATGTAACCCGTGTGTGCAAATGGAAGCAGGGAGGCCATGGCCTGAGTGGGGAGGGGGGGGGCAGCGATGAGTAAGAGCACAGCGGGAAAAGGCCCAGGCAGATCCAGAGCAACTCTACTGAAAGACAAGAACCCACACAGGTAAGGGAAGCCCATCCCCCCCCACATACATGGGGTTCCTGTGATTTAGGGGAACTGCAAACAGATGCCTCAGTGCACCTCCATCCACCTGCTTAGGATTGGGGGGGTCATGGTGATCCAGGGCTGGTCCCTGTAGGCCCCCGGCGTAATGTGGCACAAACCCCGAGTGCGATAGCAGTCCTCACAGAGCACCATGTTGAACTTCCCAAAATAATCCACTAATCCATCTTCCATACTTCGTATTCAGTGCAGAACCATGGTGAGCCCAGAATCTGTCCCAGTGTACACCCTGCATGCAACGGCAGGTCATTCCAGGGAACACAGTTTCTCTCTCCCTCTCTCTCTCTCTCTCTCACACACACACACACAGATTAGGTATCTATATTTTTCTATATATAAGACTTATAGCATTTTTTTAGTATTTTTTGTTACAGTCACAGCTTTTTTATAAAATTGAGGCTATCCTTATGGGGACCAAAAAAAGTCCCCACAAAGTCAAATGTTGCAGGTTTTTATTACATTGTGGGGACATCTGATGTCCACAACTTAGTAATTACAAAAACGCAACAAACACAGACACATAACCAGCAATTTCGGGCTATTTATTATTCTGACGACATACTTTTGTACTGTGGGGATACCTGATGGAAACTAGATCCTCAGCCAGCTAGCGATGGGGATGGAGGCACTGGGACTGCGGGGCACCGGCTGAGCTTCGGGTTCATCACCAGCACATACCCTGAGCTGTACTTAGTGCAGAGAGCAAACACCGTGTGTGAATATAAATGCGCACAAAAGAAGGGGGAGAAGCAGAGGAGGACATGGGGAAGGTGTATGAAGCCCCTGAGGACCCTTCATACGGAGGAGGTGCCGGGTGGCCCCGTCATGCCTGTCTGCATTTCAGGGCCGTGTCCTCTACAGCACAGCTAAAAGGCCCCCACACGGGGTGTTCGCCACACTGCCTGCTCACTGTGGCCAGGTAATGAGCGGAGTGAAGTTTGCCACGGGCATGTCAGCGTGGTGTAAATGCACAGACGCACAAGGGAGGTTAGGGCATATTTGCTTTCTTAAAAAAACTGTTTAAAAATTAATAATCCAGCACCCTGTACTCTCAAACATTAGCAACTTGCGTGACCGAAATGTGTTTCTCAAAGCTACGTCACCCGGGCCTTGAACCCATACCCTTCCTCGCTCACTTCATGTGTCTGTACTCACTCTGCTGGGTGCCTCCCTGTTTCCACCCATAACCCTCTGTGGCCTTTCAATATCCATCCTTTCGATTTTAAATCTATCAAACCCCAGCGAGACATGCTGGATTTAGGAGGCACCATCTGGCCAGACAGCAGAGCTCTCAGGCAGCAGACGAACGCATGGCGTCTGTTAATGCCTGATTCAGGAGAATCAGGATATTCCTCTCTAGAACTTTATATCCGGAGCTATAATTTGTTCCTAGGACTAAATGCATAGCGGGGGCCGTACCAGCATTTGCCGTCTGGTGTGGCGAGCTGAACGGCACCATTGTTTCAGCTGCAGGCTACAGGAGCAGATCAATGAAGCCATTCTCAGGCTGAGCTCCCAAGCTGGCTGCCTGTCGCAAGCTGCCCGCTATCCGCTGCTCGCACCTTTGATCCCCGCGCCATTGTGTGGCCCTGATTGAAATTTCCTGCTTGGACGCCAGTTTTTCCACTGAATGGGGCCCCAAAGAGAGGCCAGGCATGCTAACGGTAATCACAGTGCACCCTCACTCTCTGTCTCTCTCTCTCACTCTTTCTCTCTCACACACACACACACACGGGGCCAACTGCAGGCCTAATCCCCCGGTTAACAGGCACACTGAATAGCCCTCGTTGACAGCAATAATGGAGCAAAACAATTTCATTCCAGCAGCTGCAGGTCCTGATTGTGGCCTTTGTGAAGGCCCCGCTGGCCGCCTCCTTCCCGTTATCAAACTGAAAAGCATCCTCTCCCTGCCCCCACCCTCCCTGAGCTGCAGTGGAGCTCTGGAAAGGCTCTGCTTCAACATCAGAGCCAGAGGGGGGGTTAGAGGGGAGAAAGCCTCTGAAAGCACAGCCCTTTATATGCAAGCAGTCCTTCTTTAATACCTACCAGAAGGGTGTATTCATGCATCTGCAGAGCAGGACATAAATTTCAGCACAAATGCTGCTCTACCAGAGGTAAACAAGAGGTCTTCCATAAATAATATGCCTATATTTGTAGACAGGAGGTAGAATTATCTATCCAAAATGGTTGTAAAGAAGGAACTTCTGAAAAGGGTGCCAGAGAGAAAAGCTCTGTCCCGACGGTTCTCTGCTGACTTTTATACTTCAGAGGCCTGCCCAGAAGATCAATGCAGCGGGCGAGAGGTTTACCGGCAACAGAAAAAGAAACATGCTGGATCAGCAAGTCCGGGAATGGTGATCAATTAAGGGAAAATACTAATTGAAACTTAAAAGGCAGGGAGAGGGTGATGAAAATAGGAAGGAAAAGGAAGGAGAGCAGATCGAGATGAAATAAAGCCTGATGGATAAGCCCTGAGCCACCCGATCGAGGACTAAAGGTGATGGGAAGCTCTTTCACGTCACTCAGGCCTTGGAGAAGATTCCTGTAGCAATTATAATTGTTGTTGGGGGTGGGGCAGGATGGGGACAGCCATCTCTTCTCCCTCGGTGATGCAGGCACAGGAAACAAAATGTGATGCTGCTTGATTTACAACCTCGGAGGCTTTTATGAACCTTCACTGGGGACTTATAGGGCTGTGGCCATAAAACAGGCCCATCAGCAGACTGATCGTCTCACCGACGTAGGAAAACAGAAGCTGCCACATATGTCAGCCGCAGAAAAGGTTCCCAGAGGACCCCGGCTTTTTGCAGATAATGAGCTGGCTCTAGTTACGTGACCAGCGGGAGAGAGACGGAGCAGGAGTTGTCTTCATAAAGAACAGTCTAGTCGGAGGTGAAGTCTGGACCTAAGTGAAACAAAGTCACACATCTGGGCTTTTCAGCGACAGGCTCAAAACGTGGGATTTGCGGCTAATGGCGCTCGGGGGCAATGAGGCACCCATCACATTTCAATCTCAAAGGAGTCACGGTGCCTCCAAGCCTTCATGATGCCTTCGGGCCTTCACGGTGCCTTCGGGCCTTCACTGTGCCTCCAAGCCTTCACTGTGCCTTTGGGCCTTCACGGTGCCTCCGAGCCTTCACGGTGCCTCCAAGCCTTCATGATGCCTTCGGGCCTTCACGGTGCCTCCAAGCAGGTGGAAGGCAGGAAACAGACAATTAAAATCAAACACCCAAGACGCCAGTGGCCCAGGGACAGATGAGCACGATGGCCATGACACTGATTGGGGGTCACAAAAGATGCAACAGGCCTTAGAAGGAGCAAACTTATCATAACTGTTATTTATTATGAGAAATAAACCCTGTACTTCTCAAATTCCCACAAAAGGGAGAACAGAGATAAATAAAGTCTCATTAGAAAAAGGTCACATAAACCACAATATATATAATATATATTTTACAGTTACATTTTTACATAAACATATTTACATGTTTTACCCATTTTCTTTACAAAATTCAGCATGAATAATGTACCTTTAATACTAACAACTTTCAGTATAAACATCTATTCTGGACTTTCCAGAGAAGCAGGGCGATATTCTAGTGCATCTTGTTTTTTTTTAGCATAAGGCTACATAGATTCTGTATTATGATAAAGAAACATAAATATGTAATCCAGTAGTCCTAAATTCACTTGCAGAATTTCATTTCCTTTTTTCCAGGAAAGCTTCAACAGAGATTGTACAAATAGACGACCAGCCTGGAAAGATCAATCAAAATAGCTGAACAGAATTAAGGCAGACTTATTTAGTATTAAAAAAAGACAAGTATTCATTTGAAATGTAATCCCTATGTTTAAAGTTTCATAGAGAAGATAAAAGGCCACAGGCTACTGTAACATTAATGAGGAAAACATGCATATGTGTTGATATATGCATAGACCACAGACCCTTAAAATCCAGTCCTTACTAACGATTCTTATTAAAAAGGATTTTTCCTTAAAGCAAGACACCATATGTCCATTTGAGTATTGCAGCAGTGCCTTCTAGTGGTAGCTGTGTGACATAACAAGCTGAAATGTTGGCAAACAACAGCTTAAGTCATACGTAGCACCACATTTCAGTTTGTTAACAGTGTAGGGGGGAAAAAGCCATTTTCCAGCCACAGACTGGACAAATACCAAAATGCTAAGTGTACTGAGGAAATTCATTTTATTAATTAATTCCAGGCCTAGTAGCCACCATAGAGGATTTGAAAATGTTGTAGGCTTAAAGGAAATTTAGTTTTTAATGAAAAAGAAAACACAGGCTACTTAGCATTTTAAGCTAATGCTAAAGTGTTTCAGTTAGCTGATATGCCTTGAGACTGCAGGTGTTTCTATCGGGCTGAAACGTTTCCTAAACGAGACTAAAAGCACGGTATCCAGACGGAGACACACATCCAGGCTGCTCTATGTGCCAGACACAAATCACACTTTACAGTAGCTTGACTTGTTTTTCAAAAACGGCTGTCTTCCGAGGTGGAATGTTTTAAAAATTTCAACCACATGTGCACCTTGGTTCCTCCTAATGGCGAGTTTTGACATTGCGAGACAGATTGCACATGTGATTTCAGTGTCAGGAAGCAAAAAGGCATTTTTTAAAAAGAGGTCCATTTAAACATGATTGTTTTAAAAACACTATGATATGATGTATGATACGATAGTGCTTCTGCTGCAGCCAGATTCATTATTGTCTTTGTTCTTCAGTGAATCTTTTTGTGAGCATATTTAAATTACAAAAGAAACATTTTAAAGGGGATAGTGGAGGTTGTGCAGTGAGCTCCAAATTACTCCCAGCACACTGCACTTCCTCTGACAGCTTGAGTGTGGCTCCCCCGAAGGCCAATTCCCACGCATCTGTCCACTGTATCGGGGAGAGGGCAGCTTCGCCTGTCCTACCCATCCAGCTCCTTGTCGGTCCTCCTGCCTCTCCATCTCTCAGACACCATGCTCCTGACAAAAACCCAGCCCTTCTGCAGGCCCTGCCATTGGCTGACATTCCCCATTAACTCCACCCCTCAACCTCCCCTTTTAACATCAGTAATGCACACCTGGTGATTAATCCTGCTACTGCTGCCTCTTATTTCCACAACTCTGCTGGACTAAGATGAGAAAAACTAAACCAATGAGTACGAGTTTTGGGGTATGGAAACGTGGGGTTATGGAATACAATTAAAGGCAACATCGTGCAAAAGGTTTATCTTTTCAAAGAACTTGTAATATTCTGTACTAGATGCTGGGAAACACGCTCTAGAAGCGCGGAGTGGAGCTGAAACGGCCTGCTGAAACATCGCCCGTTTTTACTGTTAAACCCGTTTTCAACCTGAACAGGCCCAGTGCTGCTTGACGGCTGCGTTTCGGAAGGTACATGTGCCTCCTGATTGTGTTTCTGCAGTCGATTGCACTTGTCGAGTTCAGAGAGAAGTCGGAGGTCAGCCCCCTGGGCAGACGGACCGTGGCATCCACTCTGTCCTGTAGGGGGAGCTGTCCATGAGATCGGTTTGCCCTTACTCCCCGACAGCAGGTCATCGTGGGATATCGGTGAGCGGCAGGGGACGCTCAGCAGAAGTAGATTTCCCCATCCCCGTGGGGCTCCTGGGGGAGCGCAGGCTCTGCGGGGGACAGCAGTAGATACCCGTATCACAGTGGACGTTAACATGCTATTGTTAATCATCACGAACCATCATCGTTGCTGCTTCACTCAGTCGGATGTCAGGCTCACGGACGGCCAGAGTCTCGTCGTACCTCCTGGCTGCGAGAGCTGCTCTTTGACCTTCTTCTTCTTCTTCTCCTTCTTCTCCTTGGACTTCGCCAGCTGCAGCAGGCGGCCCGTAAGCTGAGGCTGTGCCTCAGGGGCCTGCGCCTTGTGACTGGAGTTCAGGGCAAAGGGGTTCAGGCTCCTCCCCTTCCGCTTGGAGCCCATCCGCATCATCATGGAGTCCTTGCCGGGGGATGAGGACAGCTCACAGTCCCCGGGCTCCTTGTCCAGGCTGGAGCCCTGGAGCTTCAGGGAGTCCTCGGAGGTGCTGGATGGGGTGCGCTCCTTCCTCTGCTCCTGCAGAGATATGGGCAGCCGTTAGGGGGGGGCTTTATTGGTCTCATTAAAAGTTAATTACCTGTGATGCAAGATGCAGAGGTGGACACTTCAGGTCCAGAAAGTAACCAGCCAGTTAAGAACTCTGTGACTGACTTTTTATGCTCAACTGGTTGGATGAAACAAAATCTTGGCCTGGATTTTTACTTTCTGGACCTGAAATGTCCACTTCTGCATATATGTAATATTGCAGTTCTCCATAAATAAGGCAATATTACATGCTGAATTATGACCATGTAACTATTTCACAAAAGAAAAAGCAAATTCCACTTTTGATAATTTCAACTTTCTACTATAAATGGAATAGGCCCATTTCCCTCTGTCTACAGACAGCATTTGACATCTAATTCACCAATGAAAAGAAGTTTTATGAAGTCGTCTATTTGCCTAGTATCGCCATTGGATGTCAGAAGTGTCTATCAAAACTGTGTGTCTCCCTTCCCCTGACTGCTCCCTCACCTGCTCTATCTTCTCCATCTCCATGCGGTCCCTATCCAGCTTTCTCTGAGTGTCCCGGAGCCTCTCCAGGTCCCGCTGGTATTCCTCCTTACGCTCCAGCAGCTCCCGGCGAGACTCTTGCAGCTCGCGCTCCTGCCGGCAGGCCTCCTCCTCCTGCACCTGCAGGCTGGCCTCACGCTCGGCCAGCTCCTGCTCCCGCATCTTCCACTGGCGCTCGCGCCGGCGGCGCTCCTCAGCATGCGCGGCCTGCTGCTTCTGCAGCTCAGCTGCCTCCTGCCTCTGCTTCTCCAGGCTACGCTGCTTCTCCTGCTCCAGGAGCGAGCTGGGCCGGGAAGGGACTCGCACAGTGGGGGGGCGCTCGCTCAGGGCCTGCCGCTGGTCCTCAATGAGGGTGTCCTGCTGGACCACCACAGCCTGGTCGACACAGGAATAAAGTCAGACAGATAGAGACACGCACACACAGACAGAGACACGCACAGACAGACAGAGAGACACGCACATACAGACTGAGACATGCGCAGACAGCCAGACAGAGAGATACGCACAGACAGACAGAGAGACACACACATACAGACAGACAGAGACACGCACAGCCAGACAGAGAGATACGCACATACAGACAGACAGAGAGATACGCACATACAGACAGACAGAGACACGCACAGACAGACAGAGAGATACGCACATACAGACAGACAGAGAGACACAGACAGACTGAGACACACACAGACAGAAAGACAGACACAACAGAGACACAGACACACAGACAGACGCACATAGACACACAGACAGAAACACTCATAGACAGAGACACACACAGATGCACAGATACACAGACAAACAGGAACAGACAGACAGACACACACAGAGAGACATGCACATACAGACAGACAGAGACACGCACATACAGACAGACTGAGACACGCGCAGACAGACAGAGACACGCACAGACAGACAGACTGAGACACGCGCAGACAGACAGAGACACGCACAGACAGACAGACTGAGACACGCACAGACAGACAGAGACACGCACAGATAGACAGACTGAGACACGCACATACAGACAGACATGAGCAGACAGCCAGACAGAGAGATACGCACATACAGACAGACAAAGAGACACAGACAGACTGAGACACACACAGACAGAAAGACAGACACAACAGAGACACAGACACACAGACAGACGCACATAGACACACAGACAGAAACACTCATAGACAGAGACACACACAGATGCACAGATACACAGACAAACAGGAACAGACAGACACACACACACACAGACATGCACATACAGACAGACAGACAAACACAGACACATGGACGGTGTGACACTCTGCAGGCAATCAGAGCTTATACACTTAAAATTTTCATGCTCCCAAAACACAAATGTATTAAGACTCATCTCATCTTAAAGATTAAAATAAATGTCACAGGCTATTTACTGCTTGTTCTATGCTGTTTTATCTGCTGAAATGTACTTAATATTGAGCTTGTGTTTTGGACTTTGATTCACATTTTAGGGTGCCACGGTGGTTAGCACTGCTGCTGCACACCTCTAGGGTCAGGGTTCAAATCCTTCCCCTGCTTTGTGCCCAGTGCTGTATCCCTAAATACAGGGCATTCAGACATGGGGGGTCAGGGCAGAGCATGCCGAGCTCCCCCTCAGGAACGTGCTGGGGCCCATGTGCAATGACCAGCGTTGTGCCCAGACCGTACCATCAGACCGTAACCCAGACCGTACCATCAGACCGTAACCCAGACCGTACCATCAGACCGTAACCCAGACCGTACCCCAGACCGTACCATCAGACCGGAACTCAGAAGCCCCTTATGGGGCCCGAATTCTGTCCTGTAAGGGTTCCTTATCCAGAGCAGCCAAAGGCACATGCATCACATGCAGGTTTACCAGAGACGGAGCCTTTTTCGGCCTGGCCTGCATGCAGTCTATGTACCTGCCTTTCTCTGACCTCACACGTTCCATGTTAATGCCTTACGGTTCCCCACAGAATGACACATTCACCATAAACATCATTCCTGTGATCTGGCCCCTCTACCTGCACCAAATCTCTCTTCCCATGAATCCTTGGTGTTATTAAAATGATGATGATGAAAATTATTAGCTACCAACCGTGATCCATGCACCAGAGAAGGGAAATCGTGAACGTACCTGCATTATGTAAAGCAGAACGCTAATACAGAATGCTAATACAGAATGCTAATACAGAATGCTAATACAGTGCCGATGTACAGATGAAGACCCCAGGGATCATTACACTGTCACATACCTGTAACGTGTTCAGCAGCTCATGAATTCTGGTCACGCTGTGAAGGACCTGGAGTGGAATGATACAGGTTGGCCAACTGGTTACTTTGGGTTGAAAAAGGCTAGGTATGGTCATGTGACTCTCAGGGCCAGGTCCATGACGTAGGGCTGTGTTTTTAGGTGCCTGTCCCACCATGCATAATAGAAACTTAACCAGACTAATAATGCCATTATAGTGTGGGCGGGTGTACGCCCTACCTCGCTGTTCTTCTTCAGTATGAGAGCCAGGCTGATATCCCCCCCCTGCAGAAAACAAGCACGATTTCAAAGTTCTGTCTGCTGGGAGGGTCGGACTCTGTGTGCGCGTGTGTGTGTGTCTGTATGGTTCACAGTAGTAATGTAATGCGCAGTGATTACACAATGTTAGGTAATTATTAATTAACCCCTTGTTGCTCTAACTATGCACCTTCTTTCCCACCCGTTATGAACATGCTGCCTCCTTCGCCGCTCCACAATGTCCCCGGAAAGTGTATTAAAACACATGACCACAGCCAGTGCCTATGTGGCCTCCTACCTTTTTGAGGACACTGTCAGACTCTGTCCTGCGTAGCTCTGCAGAGTCCTCACCCGGGTCCCCGTCTAGAGTAAAACAGCAGTGGTTACTGGCACGCTAATGTCACACCAGTGTGGTAGAGGGTGACGGGGGCGGTCGGCTCTCACGTTTGGAAGCCATCTGATGGCTGTCAAAGCCGCTGAAGGTCTCGGCCCTGCGAGGCAGACACGAAAGCCCCCCGCCGCCGCTGAGGTCAACATTCAGCAGAGACTGCAGCCTCTCCACTGAAAAACAGACACACACCGTGTTAGCATGCTAACAGCTAGCTGTGCAGCCCACAGTGCCACAGAGATTCACTCACACACACTCTGTGGGGACTCTCCATTCATTTCTATGGGGAAAACTCTAATCACCACATGATGACCTTAACCCCTACCCAGCCCTAACCTTAACCATAAGTGACCAAATGAAATACAAGACTTTTGAGATTTTTAGCTATTTGATTGCATTCACAGATCTTTGTGGGGACCTGAAAAATGGTCCCCACAACGTCAAAATATCAGGTTTTTATTACATTGTGGGGAACACTTGATGTAATGTAATAGGCTAAATTATGTCGAGTGGTCTATAATTCAGAACTCTGACACTCCTCCGTGATTGGCTATGCTTCTGGCCACACCCACCTTCCTTCAGGGTGTCCTGCATGATGTGATCCCCTTTGAGTGATTCATCAGCACCAGTGTGGAACATGGCTGAGGCCCTGGCGGGGTTCTCGTCGTTCTTGCTGCAGTTGCACATGTCCCTGAACACCTTCATCTTCTCCTCCAGCAACGCTATGATCTGCTCGTCTGTCTTTTTCAGCAGGTCTGAAGGGGGCAGCAGAGACATTACTCAAGGACTCCAGGTAGTGATACTTAAAAAGGCCGTTATTTTGGGGGGGGGTTGGGGCCATATCCGAACCTCTCATTTCCTTGGCCTTGGTTTCCAGTTGCTTTCTGTCCTCCTCATTCTCGCTCGGAATCCCTTCATCCTCATCCTTCCCCCTGCATCACATCACCAAAAACCTAAAGTTAGCATGTTGCATCACCACTAGTCGCAACCAAATTCAACCCCTTAACCCATTGGGGGAGACAGGGATCCTCTACATAAAGAATGCATATTCATAAAATGGAGGAACTTGAAAATATCCAGACATCAATGCAATAAATCCTCTTTGACAGTAAGCACTCAAATAAATAGTCATTTCTACAGCTAATGTATAACTAAGTGCACTCTTCAACCCTGTAAAGCACTTCTAACAAGCAATAGTATTTAATCCCTTAGTTACTGAACTAAACCACTACAGAGATATATGCTAATGACATCCACGCTTCCCTTAGTAAAATGTTCTGTCAGGGTTCAACACTACAGTCATTTTGATAATCTGATAGGCTGAAGAGCCGCTTGTTTACACGGCTAAGTGCCCCCCCCTCACGTACACGGAGTGCATGGCTTCCTGTATGAAGTGCATCCAGGAGTTCCTCTCCTCCTTGGAGCTGGCTTGTACCTCCACCATCTCGGGCTGCTCAATGCCGGCTGTGATGACGAAGAAGGCTCGCTCCTCATTGGCCACCTCACGGACAATGAGCTTCTGCAGCGAGATCACCGTGGAGCGCTGGTCCTAGGGGTGGTCACAACAAGCTGAGGCTCAGAACCTAAACATTTCAGACACCAACAACTCCCCCAAATCATTAAAAAGGTCTCAGATATCGATATTTACACAAGTCCTGCCAGGCCCTCCTTAATGCGTGCTTACTGAACATAAGGCTTTTACTCTGTCTACGCAGCTACGTGCAGATGCATGACCACACACCCCCTGGGTGCTACCGCTCTCCAGCAGGTGTGCCTGTTACATAACACTGCCCTCGTTCTGCCCAGGTCTTTGCAGGCCCCTTGGAGGAGGCTCAGTTGACCAAACTCATGGCCGGGTTCCTTATTTTGGAGAAAAGTTCAGGCAAAAATAAAATGGGAGTGATGGGGGCGGTGGGAAGCAAAAAAGGAAGAAGGAAGCAGCTCTGCCTGCTAACGCTATGGCTGAATAAATACCACGGCCCGCAGCAAACACGGGTGCGAATCCCTATTTGGGTCAGAGAACCAAAACTAAGTGTTACTCCAGATGAGAGAGTCCAGAAAGTGCTAACAAAACAATCTTACCAATAGAGCGAATATGTATTTCTGGTCCTTTTCTTGCAGGAACACCAAGACATCAGAGAGGAGCAGGGCTTGGACGTCTGAAGGGAGAGGTTAGGGGAGGTTAAGGAGACGCTCCAGGGCCCAGGAGATGGGGGAGGAGGTGCTGAGGGCCGGAGCTCACCCTTGAGGCGGCCAGCAGAAGTCTTGAGCTGCAGCGGCCCGTCGCGGAGCAGACTGCGGCCTCGCACCAGGTCCTCGCGTGCGAACATCTGGCCGCTCTTCATGCGCGTGATGGAGCGCCCGTCCACGCGCCCGTGCACCTCCTGCAGCCGCCGCTTACGCTCGTGCTTGTGCACCTTGCTGTCGACGGCAGCAATCACCTCCTTCACCAGCCGCAGCGCCTCCTCCACCTCCTTGTGGTCTTCTTCACTCTCTGGGGGGGGCAATGAATCGGGGAGGGTGTTATCAGTGTACAGGCCTTAGGCGGACACGCACGCAGGTTCTTTAACCAATAAATCACATTTATAGATAATTAAAGCGACTTGCAGAACTAATTAGATAATTAACTTAGATAATTCGACATGTTCAACAATTAACGACTAAATCCACCAATTAAGTCATAGGAATAGGTTGGAATGAAACTCAAAGTAACGCAAAGACTGAATCTAACACCACGCTGGACAAAATCAGAGCCTGCTCACTGAAGTCTGCTGCAAGAATGCTAAAAACTGACTCTCTACAGCCGTAAAGCCTACTTGTGTGTATGGAGAATATGCCACTGGGGGATTTTATGGACAAAAAAAGTCCCCACAAACCAGAGTTCATGTCCCTCGGCTCATCAAGGAGAGCCTCACCTTTGGTGTGCTGCAGAATTCTTTGCAGCAGCACTGGGTACTTGGTTATTCGTTGCGTCACCAGTAAAATGCATTCTGGGATGCTAAGCCGTCGAACAATGGTGCTGCTCATCTTTTTCTGAAAGAAACAGCCACATCCAGTTAAGGAGGAGACATGGGGGGGGGGTGGTACTTATGAGGTTCAACTAAAAATGAAGTAAATACATCACATCACGTTTAGCAGAAGGCTATTGTTGGGGAGCCGAAGGAGATGGCGAATGCGATCACCTTAATGAACGCCTGGAAGCGTTTATCTTTGGCCAGAAGCTCCTTGTAAAAGTTCACCCCCTCACTGTGCCGGCTGCAGAACTTGCCGTAAACTTTCTTCATGTGCTCTGCGTTTTTCCCAGCAAACTGGGTGGGGGGGGGGGGGGTTGTATAGGGGTTAATATGAGCAGTTTGTTAGCAGACCAAACTGCTACCATGCATCTGGGTCCAGGAGACACCTTCAGGGTACCTCACCTGATCCAGCAGGATGTCCCCGACCTTGTGGATGAGGAAGCCACCTTCCCTGCCCTCCTTCTGCGACTGCCGCTTCCTCTCCAGCAGCCGCCCCAGGAGCTGCGTGTGGAGCTCCAGTAGGTCCTCCATCGCCGGGAAGATCTTCTCCACCATCTGAGTCTCCAGCAACACCTCCTTCTGTAGCCCCTTCCCATACACTTCAGCCATGATCTTCAGCGTGCGCAAGTGGTGCATCTCAGTCTGGACCAGCTCTGTGAGACCGGGGTGGATGTTGAACACGGGTGCCATAAGCATCTAGCTCCTTTGGTGACATCTCACTGTACAGTACATTCAGGAAATACTCAGACCCCATCATGTTTAATTTATTTCACCCATCAACCTAAACCCAATACTCCATGATGACAACACAAAAAAAAGATTTAAGATCTTAACTGCAAAATATTTTTTTAATATAAAAAACTAAACCATCGCACTGACATATGTACCCAGAACCTTCACTCAGTACTTCGTTTCGTTGCTGCATCTTTGGCAGCCATGATGGAACCCAGTTGTCTTAAGAATGAGATGCCAAGCTTTGCACCCCTGGATTTGGGGACTTTCTCCCATTCAGCTCTGCAGACCCTCTAACGCTCTATCAGGTTGGGTGACTGTCAGTGCACAGCTACTCTCAGGACTCTCTGCAGATGTTCCATTGGGTTCAAGTCTGTCCGTTGGCTGGGTCACACTATGACATTCATTCATTAAGCACTCCTGCATTGTCTTTGTAATGTGCTTCGGGTTATTGTCCTGTTTGAAGGTAAACCTTTGGCCTGGTCTGAGGAGCCCCACTGGGATGGTATCACGCAGGTGCCTGATTACCGTTGGACATGACACTTAGAATTGAGGCCTAACAGTTCAATCTTGGTTTTCATCAGACAAGAGAATCTTGTTTGTCACAGTCTGAGAGTCGTTTAGATAGCATTCTGCAAACACCAAGTGGCCTTTCATGTGTCTTTTACCAAGGCTTTTACTGAGCCCAGATCAGTGAAGTGTCAGTGATGCTTGTCCTTCTGGAAGTTTCTCCCATCTACACACAGGCTCTTTGTAGCTCACCCGGGGTGACCATAGGGCCGGGTCTGTGCCTCAGCACAATCCTGTCTCTGAGCTCTGTGGGAAATTCCTTTGACCTCATGCCTTAATTTTTGCTGTGATATATTGTACGCCGTCAACTGGGGGACTGTTGTAAAATTGGAAAATTGCGTGCCTTTCCAAATCAGGCTTGATCAATTAAATTAATCATATGGAAACTCCAAAAACGGTATAGAAACATTTCAAATTTGATCAATAGAAATGGGATGCATCTGAGTTGCATTTCAAGCGTGATAGCAAAGGGTCTGTGGTATTGAGCGCAGATTGATAAAGGAAAAGCAGCAACATAAAACGTGAGAAGTGGAGGGATCGGAGTGCTTTCTCAATGGACGATACATGCTGAACTTGGGAGCTACAATTATACTGGATCCTCTATTTCCCAAACAGATCCAACATGCTACTATAGTTGGCTAAGTGTATGAAGTTTGTACTCTGGCGGGTAGCATGACAGGTTGACGCAAATGTGATGATTAACCAGTGAACTCATATGTTTATGGTATCTGCAGATCTACTGGAATCTCTGGTAGTCACCACTGGTCCCAGGTGCATGTGGACCTTCTCAGAGTAGCAGCTGTCCACAGCAGACCACTTACCGTAGATGACATCCTGTCTCTTGATGACGTCCTTCTTCAGGTGCTTTAGATACTTCTTATCTACAGTGAAGCTCCAAGAATCGGCCTCCAGCTCCTTGGCGTCAGCCTCGAACTCGCCCAGAAGCTGGCTGTCCATCATCTCCGTGCCTGACGCAAACAATGAGACGGTTACCAAGGAAACATCTTTCACGTCACCCCCACTGCTACTCAGAAAGGAGATCCCTGGTAATAGTGAAGCAACACTTTAATTGACAGGGCACAAATAATATAGTATTATACACTGCCTGGCAAAAAACATCACCACCTAGATTTAACTAAGCAAACAAGTAAGAGCCTTTAATTCGAAAAGTACTGCAGTGGTTAATATATTTCAGCTGGCAACAAGTTAATTAAGCCTAACTTGTGCAGTGAATAGCTTCTTATTTCTTAAACAACCATGTTGGAAGACATATCCTGTAGTTGTAAAGATGTTGAGCTGTATCAAAAGGGTCAAATTATTGCCCTCCATCAAGCAAAGAAAACAACTAAGGAGATTGCTGAACTACTAAAATTGGGTTAAGAACTGTCCCACGCATTATTAAAACCTGGAAGGATAGTGGTGAACCATCACCTTTGAGGAAGAAATGTGGTTGGAAAAAAATCCTGAATGATTGTCATTAAAATGTTTGGTGAAATCGAACTGTAAAACAATCAACAGTAGAACTCACAGCTATGTCTAGTATTGAAAGAAAGAGCATTTCCACAAGCACTATGTAAAGAGAACTTGAGGTATTGAAACTAAATAGGTGTGTAGCCTAAAGAAAACCACTTATCAGTGAGGCTAATTGGGGAAAAAAGGCTTCAGTTTGCTAGAGAGCATAAATATTGGATTCTGGGGCAATGGAAGAAGGTCATGTGGACTGATGAGTCCAGATTTACCCTTTTCCAGAGTGATGGGTGCATCAGGTTAGAAGAGAGGCAGATGAAGTGATGTACCCGTCATACCTAGTGCCTACTGTACAAGCCTGTGGGGGCAGTGCTATGATCTGAGGTTGCTTCAGTTGGTCAGGTCTAGGTTCAGCATCATTATGTGCCCAAAGAATGAGGTCAGCTGACTACCTGAATATACTGAATGACTAGGTTCTGCCATCAATGATTTTTTTTTCCTTCCCTGATGACACGGGTTCAGGGAGCATGAGACATCATTTTCACACATGGACTGGCCGCCACAGAGCCCAGACCTTAACCCCATCGAGAATCTGTGGGATATGCTGGAAAAGACTTTACACAGCAGTCCGACACTCCCACCATCACTACAACATTTTGGTGAAATATTAATGCAACTTTGTACAGAAAGAAATGGGCGCTGTAATCAGAGCTAAAGGTGGTCCAATGACATATTAGTCTGTGTGACTTTTTTTTGGCCAGGTAGTGTACTATTACTGTGTAATAATCAACCACAAACTTCGACTTAGTCAAATACTGATCTCATATTTGTTCACCATGATGCATCTTTCATCCCAAGCAGTGACTATATTTGTTGCTATAGCTGTTAATTCTGTAAACCTTTGTGAAGTACTGAAGGAACAAGTAACGAATACCAGAAGTGAAATACTGATCTCATGTTTGTTCATCATTAATGAATCATGACGCATCTTTTATCTCAAGCAGTTACTATATTTGTTCATGATTTGTTGATAATTTGTACTTCAGAAGTAAACGAGTTATTGCTAAGTGTTTCTGGCCACTCAAGTAAAGTGATAACAATAATTGACCATCTTAATAATGAGCATCTCTGAGAAACAAAATGCCCCTTTGATTCCCCTCAAACATACACTGTAATTATCTTAAAGGGCTGTATTAAAATATTTTTAGCGAAGCTACAGCTAATCTGCTTCTTTATTGTGCTTCATTCATCCTTGTCTAGTCCTTGCCTTATGGAAAAGGGTGACTCTGGGGTGACTCTCCCGCTACTCACCCTCATCTGCCAGTGACTCCATGGACTCGTTGACCTTGCTGGTCTTGTGCAGCGAGTCGGTGGACTGGGACAGGTAGCGCTGTCCTTTTAGGGGCATGTCGTCCAGCACTGGGCTACAGCAGTAAGGACGCAGTCAGGGAGTCAATGTGAGGTCATGGAGAGGGCGTGCGCAATGGGGGGGAGGGGGCTCACCTTGGGATGTTGCTAATGGAGATGCTCTTGGACAGGTTGCTGGTGTGAAAGGGCATAATGGAGACCGGCCGGCGGGGGGCCACCCCTATACTGGCATCTTCGGGGATCAAGATGGCTGAGCGAGGTCGCTCCCGCACCGGCGTGGCTACACAGTTACACGTGGGGGAAACACAGGCCGGTCAGCCATGGAAAAGCAGCCATAAAGTAGAAAATCTAATTAAGAAACAACCTACTTTTATGCCTCATAGTGACGGTTTGGACCGGGGCTGCATCTGGTACTGTGCATTGCTGTTTCTGCAGCTAAAAAAAGAAGAAAAAAACAACGTAAGTTTCCTTCTACACATTATGCCCCATCACAGATCAGTCCTGATGTATAAAATAAACGAGATTTACACAGAGAATTCCCACTGACAAACATCTGACATGCCTCCATACACCTCACCATGCATGGGAAGGCATGAGAAGGGGCCTGAAGTCTGTCCCAGAAAGCATAGGGCACAAGGCAGGGGTACAAGCCAGGCTGGGACGTCAGTCCAGGGTACAGCATGTACACACACACACACACACACACACACACACACAAGCTGCTAGGGGTCTCACTCACCTTCATCTTGACCTTGGTGCAGGTGGGGAGGTTCTCCCTGCAGCCTTTGTGTACATGAGCAGCACAGTCTGAAACAGAGACACACAGCGACCTGGATCAGAGAAAGCGGGGAACACAAAGACGAGGCCCGCGGGCCTCTGGCCCACGACCGGCGGTGGCGAGCGCCAAAGTGTGCGTGCACAGACAATCCATTTATAATTGGCTAAAAATACAACTGGGAAATTAGAACCTGTCAGTTTCGAGAAAGACAGATCTGCTTCCTGGTAACCCGACTGCTCAAACATTCAAACACTCAAAAAAAACAAAACATAAACAGACAGAGAGAAGACACTACGTATAACATTTGGAGTGTGCTAAATTTATGTTTCACCTTCACATTTATGAGACAATACATATTTTAGTCCTGCTTTCCAGCGATCTACCATCTCCCAGGGCAGCAGTATGGGAAACAAATGACACTCTGACCCCATAGAACTTCACTGTTTCTAGTTCCGCAAACATCAGCAAGAGCTGCAAGAACATAAACAGGAAATCAAGTTCCTGGATCTGGGGTGTGAAGTCATTCTGCCCAAGAGATACAACATTATCGCCCATTTCTATCTTAATTTAATACTTATTAAGATATGTACAAATGTCTTAGTGATACATCACAACAGCTGAAAATACTCCATTGTGAAGAAGCACAAACATACAACATGGCTCAGCTTCTAAGGGGCTGCATGCCGCTCACATACTGGGCTGAGTGAGAAGCGGCTAAAAATAGAGAAACATTAAGCACTTTGTCATCCTGAGAGGAAAAACGGAGCCTATAGACATATGCAGACGAGCTGCAGGCGGGCAAACGTGGGTGTGGGCAGACACCTCCACGGAAAGAGCAGCGCAGAATAACAAGTCGATGGGCCGGGCCGGCCAGCATTTTCCTGGACGGGCTGGTGGGCGGAGAGGCGGCGGATCCTGAGGACCGGGGCAGGCTGCTGACGGACAGGGAACTGCACGCTGTACGTAGGCGGCGAACAGAGGGTGTAAGAGGACTGATCTATTCCAGATGGAGGGG
>JABJVO010000020.1:10086849-10102106 GCA_026770805.1 Boulengeromyrus knoepffleri | reverse complement strand
CGGGCGGGCGGGGGGGGCGGGGGGGGGGGGGGGGGGAGGGGGGGGGGGGGGGGGGGGGGGGGGGGGGGGGGGGGGTCACTAAATGTGGGAGGAGAGGACACAGCACACAGGCGGAGGGAGTGAGGAATCACATAGCTGACCTGTTTGAAAAAGAGCCCAGAGTCCGAGATGAGGACCTCATGCCTGCAGAGAGAACATAGAAGCTGTTATCTCGCTGTTATCTAGCAGAACAACCGAGCCGGCCTGCAGACACTGGCTAACACAGGTAATGACCATGACCACCTACTGACATCCACTAACACAGCTAACGACTGAGCTGGCCCACCAACATCCGCCAACACAGCTACGGACAGGGCCAGCCCGCTGACATCCACTAACACAGCTAAGGACCAAGTCAGCTTGGAGACATCTATTAACACAGCTAAGGACCAAGGCTGCCTTCCAATATTTGCTAATACAGCTGAGGACCAAGCTGGCCCACAAACATCTGCTAACAAAGCTAATGACCGAGCCAGCCTGCTGACATTCACTAACACAGCTATCAACACCTGCTAGCACAGCTAAGGACCGAGCCTACCTGTGAATATTTCCTAATACAACTAATGACCGAGCCGCTCTTCCAAAATCTGCTAACACAGCTAACCACACCTTCATATTACATTTTACCTGTATAAGGTAAAGTAAATACCTTATGAAATGTAACCGTAATTACCCAGAACTAGACTTCGGCTGTCTATTAGTACACTCCCTGGGTAAGACCACAGATTTAGCTGCCACACACAGGGGAAACACAGGTGGGCTTTATTTTTTTATATCAAACATATTAATGTTTACAGGAGGGAGGGAATTGGGAACAGCATGGGGAACGTAGACAGTTAGGACCTTGTCTAGAAAAATCAATGAAGAAAAATCCTTGATTTCCTTTTACAAACCTAGCAGTTTCACAGATTTTATTCAAATGCTGCAGTATGACAAAGGCATCGGCAAATCTTAAAGCATCCTGGAATTTTCTTTAAAAAAAAAAAAAAAAAAAGTAAAACATATCATTCAACCAGTAACTGTTCACACGCAGAGCAAACAAACGACAAGCACCTGAAGGTTGTCCTTGACATGACTGAAATATTGACAAAGACAAGATCTACATCTGAAACTTATCAAAAGTAGCTCGTCACTGATGGGGTTCTGTACCTGGGGACAGGTCTGTCTATGTTTTCTCTGTGAGAAAAGCCAGCCACAACTTTGTTTAAATTAAACAGGATATGACTTTTGTTCTGAGAAATCAGAAAACTACCCACTGTTTCGCACCTTAAGCAAGATCATAAAAAAAAATACTTCTTAGAAAAAGAACGAGTCACTACTCTAGCCTTTAGTTTACTTCCAGCTTTGAGAAACATGTTTTGTTTGACATGTCAAGAAAAGTCTAGATGCATCAAAAAAAACAAACAAACAAAAAACAAACGTTCATAGTTTAGTAGAATTTCAATATATCTGGTCTCGGGGGGTGATAAATTCAACTGAAAATGAGCACAGACATCGTGGATGCAAAGACGTGGGAAATACGGACAACTTCAAATGCAACTGGACTGTGTGGTCTAAGACACAGAAGTAGGGGATCTTTTTGGCCTGGTGGAAGCACCGAGAGATGCAGAACTATCGTGAGAAGCAAACGGCATCACCTGTGCCTGGCTGGGGAGATTAGGATGGTGGTTTATTGCAGAACGCTGCCGCACGCCTTTGGTAATGGGGTTAAAGAGCGTCTATAGAGGCAGGAAGCCTACAGCACAGACCACATGTACTTACTCTATGACACATGTACTTACTCCTCCTCATCACTGGATGAAGAGCCAATAGAAAAGAGAGTTTTGGATTTGGGGAGGACAGGAGAGATGCTGAAGGAGAAGATGACATGCCTCCTTTTCCGAATAGCAGCAGCACCAAGCAAGGAGCAGTCTGAGCTGGTTCCCATGGCAGCAGTTTGCACTGATACCTACCATCCAGGTCCTTCTGACTGATGGCCAGCATGGACACGGATTTGGTCAGGGGCAGAGTCATGGACGTGCCGCTCTGCATCACAGGTCGGATGCCCATCGAGTTCTGCGACAGGAAACAGCTCATCCATAAGCTGCACAGGAAGAGCACCAGAGAGATGGCTAATTGCACCGGCTGCACACAAACAGTGCCTTCACCTGACTGTCCAGGCTGCTGCAGTCCCCCAGGTAGGACTCCTGTTCCTCCTCAGTCAAGGAGATCAGTGACCCCCTGTCTTCACTGTCCAGCTGGGACGACGTCCCGGGATCCCGTGGAGGGCTGACTTGCGGGAGGGGCTCCTTGGCATCCCCATCTGCGGTCAGGCCCTCCAGGCTGTAGCTGAAGTGAAACAGGTACACTGGTGAGATTAGCGACACCCAGGCACAGCAGACAGCTCGCCGACCACCATCGAGCAGCTAGCTGACTGAAGTTACTTCCTGTTCGAAAGACCACTTTCTGGCATCACTCGCACGTACCGTGGGATGCTGCTGTTGAAACGCCGATTAGCGAAGCGAGCGTGTGCAATGATCTGCGTGACAATAACGCTGTTTCTTGGTGGGAAAATAACCCCCCCAGGACAACAAGCGACAAGGGCAACAAGTGTGAACAAGGGGCAGGGGATGGGTTGGCAAGGGCACGCCAATGTACACGATGATATGGGAGAACATGAAAGCACAGCACTCCCTCCGTTATACTGCGCAAGTCTCCATGAAGGAGGGCAGGGAGACTAAAGAAGGGCCAGTTAAGCAGGCAGATGGTGAGCTCTCAGGTCAGGCTGGAGAGAGACGGCTTTCTGCACACTGATCACAATGCATCCCATGCACACTAAAACGCTTCAGTGAAGCCATGCAGTACGCTTGCCGCAGAACTGTTAAGCTGGACGGAGCTGAAAGCACACCCTCACATTCACACAGCAACAGGACTCACAACTAAACAGCATCAGATGACGTAAATGACTGAGAAGCCCTGCTTACCTGATCTCTGGCTCTGTGATGCAGATTATTATGTCAGTCATTGTTAAATACAAGGTGAGAATCACCAAAAGTCAAACACCAAGTGTGAAAATCAGGCAAAAACCAAGAAGAATTTGATGTTTGTTGTTTGTTCATGGAGAATCTTGATATTCTTAGACTTCCTCAAATTATGAGAAGGAAGTTACTGTTGGCTTGAGGGTTAGCAAAGATGAGCAGAGGGTGGAGACAGAGAGAAAGAGATGAACAGACACTGACAAATATTGTTCGTCCACCTCAACCTCAACCTCACACCCTCCTCCCCCCAAACTCTTCCTAACTTGACTCCGCCCCCTTTCCAGGCACAGCGTACCTTCTGGTACTGATCTCGTCCGTGCTGGGACCGGGGCCATCCGAGGGACACCAGCTCATACTGGAGCGGAAAAATGACCGGAGCGGCCAAGGGTGGGCCATGGAAACGGGGATAGAGAGGATGGAGTTACTGGGTGGGTGAGCTCAGTGGAATGCACAGGCTGCCACAATTTGTAAACGCCGCTCACACTTCCCTCTACAGTAGCCTGAACTGCCCTACAGCAGCTCCAAAGATCCAGCTTCTCCACAAGTCACAGTGGAGATATACATCTAGCATCATGTAGTTATGTCTCTTTGAGGGCTGCACTCATCAATAGATGCCTAGACACTTACAGGGTGTGCTAGCATTAATTGGAGAGCAAGTTACCTCCCCTGCTGACCATGGTGTGAATCACACGCATTAAAGCCTGTTGTGTGATATGCAAAATTCCCCAGCATGAGAGCTGCTGTTCTAGATGATGGCGCAACTGGTAGCAGTTTTTTCAGAAAGTGTTTTGTAGACCGGTGGCGATCAAAAGAAGAATCGTCTTTGCTATACCTCCTCCTATGGAATGACGGCTTCCTGTCGTCCGGCCTTCCCAATGTACTGAAAATGATGGATGACAAAGGATGGAATGACAAAGTGGTAAAGCTCATTTGTTCAAGCCCTGGAGAGTTATCACATTGAGAAGAAACTGATTAATGTGGTTTTTCAAAGCGACAAACTATGGAAGTTGGATGGAGTTTCTCCAGAGAGTGGATGAGAATGGGATGAGGAAGAAAGAGGAAGTGGTTGTCGGGCCAGACCACTCTCTTTGAATGGGGGTGGGGGGGACCAACAGTTCCTCTGAAAATACAATATATCTCTCTCTCCCACCCCAGTACCCAGGAGATCATGCAGCTGTTTACTAAAGGTCACAGGGTGCTTTCCCACTAGGAAGGACTACGCCACTACGCTCCCACCACGGTTACCAAAGAGGGCAACTGCTATCCCAGAATGCAACTGTAATGATGCTGAAACCCTGTGCCCCAGTAAGGGGTGTGCACCAAAGAGGTACAGCAGGGGTGACAGCTTAAATTGTAGAGAACCACGGCCATAGGATGGATCATTCATGAGTGCGCGCACACACACACACACGTCTGCATTTGTTCATTCAATATCGGACTTAAGAGCACTTAACATGCATGGCCCCAAAGGCACTATAACATGTAGACACACAAACATCCTCATCCATTGTTTGTTTGATTAAATATTTAATTAAAGCAGGAGCTGAGTAATCCCCCCACCCCCCCCCCACTTCCTGTGCAGCAAGCCACCATGCTCTTGACTCATGACCTGCCTCAGTTTGCTGCTGCAACCCCTACGATGACTCCAGGAAACCCCTGTGCCTCATACATCATATGTATTTATTCAGACAAAAAACTGGCAGCTGCATAATTAGCGCCCTCCATAATCCTCAGTGTTGGGGGGGGGGGGGGGGCAGTTTCTCACATTCAGATACAGATCTTACATTCGGTAGCTCACGTCGGCTGACAAACTGCAGAAGCATGGTGACCCACTTGCGACCCAGGTGCGATCGGGGGTAACTATACCCAGAAAACCCTACGACTCTTAGAGCATGTCCCAGGGCAAGGCGCCCAAACCAAAACAGAGTTCTCTTACCCAACACATTAACAATTTACAGTTTAGCTAAGCAAACGATTTTGGCAATCAATAACCTAGCAGCCATTCCAGACAGATCCGACAGCTCAGGACAAAGGTGCCCAGAGTCTGACAGTGTCTCCCCACCGTTTGGGGGGAGGTAAGAGACTCACCTGCGTGGACTCAACTCTGCCTCCCCTGCCGCATTCTTTCCTGGCCCCCAGCTGTGGCGGCGGGGGGGCGACAGGGAGCGCACCGAGGGACGCAGGATGATGGCGCGGGCCGGCACCTCCGTCAGCCTGTCCTTGGCCTCCTCTTCGGCCTCGGCCCCTCCCGCACCCCCAGCCTTGCCTCCCCCCTCCCCAGGGGGCCTCCCTTCCTCTGAGCCAGAGGTGGCATCCCGGGCACGGTGCCCCCGGGCAGGACCCGGCGCTCCTGTACTGGCCGTGTCGTCCGTAGAGGGACAGGAGGCCCATACGTCACTGCTGCTGTCTCCAGTTGCTGTTCCGTCCCCCTGTGGACCGACACGGAGAGACGAGTTCAGACAGACCTTTAGCTTTTCAGCTCAGAAACCATTAAGTCATTCAATAATTCAGTAATAAAACACTGGCAGGCTGTTCAGTGCAGAGAGATCATCATCGTCATCGTTATCATGCAGTACAGGTAAGGCATTAGCACATGCTTGTGTTTGCTAACCATGCTAAGCTAGGCTAGGCTACATGTGTGAATTCCATGTGTGAGCCCTTTCACATGTATTACAGTATAAAACAGTTTTGCATATGAATACAGTACATTAGCTATAATGAATAAACGTTTCTGAACTTTCGTTTCACTGAACATTATAGGCTACCTGTCACTGCACTCCTTTCGTGATTCTGTTGTCTAACTGTATACTTACTCTACTGTGTGTTGTCTTCCCGCCCATGTAAGCATAATGAAACAAGGAGATGTGGCCATTGTAGGTTTTAAACTGATAGTTGATTACTAAACGTCATTTAAATTCCTTACTTTGTGAAACGACATTGAAAAAAAGTCGAGCATAAACTGATGTGAATTTATTTTTCTAATTTATTTTTTAAAAATCAACTGTGCTAGTGATGCAATTTGACGTCCTCCAAAAAAATCTGGAACCTAGATCTACAAAAACAGAAGGTGGGACAGGCTGCTCTGAACATAGAAACACCAGTGGAGTGTTAAGGTCCTCAGAGCTGGACTGAGCATGTCTACCAATGGGCTACCAGAAAAAGCTTTTCCAATGGTGTTCCTGTGAATTTGTATTAACTTCCTCATTGGCTAGAGGGAGTACCCTGTAATGGAGGGATCACCCAAACACTATAAGGAGCATTTCATTCCAAAACACCACATAGGGTGAAGACAGGCAACCTACGAGAAACACGGTACTGGAAGCTTGACCTTCTCCACCAAACTTATTAGTGTTTGCATTCTGGTGTCAGGAGGTAAACGGTGGGGTGCAGTGAGTCAACGTAATAGCCATACTCGATTTTAGTAATACTGGGCGGTGAACGGGGGTGGGGGGCGGAGCTTATCCAGAATACATGACTCCAAATATATGCACATTTCCCAACATCTTCCAAGCATGTAGCACAGCGTCTCAGAGTCAACAGAGAATGTTGGGTTAAACAGCTAAAGTTAAACCCTTTGTTATTAGTACTTACATGTAGTTTGAGCTGCTAAATCTGTCCAAAACCAATGCATATGACACAGCATATGAGATCAGAGACTCTACAGTACAGATGTAAGAAAAACACTGGATGCCGATTTCCATAATAGCTGCTCAGTGAGGACAGGCCACTTAAATAAAGACAAATAAATTTGCCCTTTATAACGCAGCATAAATGCAGGGGACTTCCATCGGCTTGTACGTCCTAGACCTCAGCAGCAAGCCAAACGCAGCTGGAAGAGTTTGTGGGGTGAGAGGAACTGGCCCAGGGACCAGAGAAACAGAGGGCTACTCTGAAGAAGCCGACATCAGCGCCTTACGTTCATATGCTCCATGACCGAGAAATGACGATGAGGTCATAAGAATCCCCTGGGGCAGACAATGCCATCGGCATTAGCAAAGTGCAGAGGAGTGATGCTCACAAGTGATATGGCGGTGGGTATGCCCAAAACATAAAGGCAGGGAGCCTTAAAGAGACAGCAGAGGGACAGAGATATCCCTGACCTCACACTAACAGCCACTCAATAGGAAATGAAATAGAAACTACGCTTGGAAGGCATTTATCTAAAATGATAATCTAATAACGGGACAGCACTAAAATGGGGTCACAATTATTAAACCCAATTAAATATTAAATAGCAGTATAAATACTTGACAACACTGATCATTGTAATTTTAAGTGAACAACAAAAGGATAAAACACAGATTAAAGTGCAAGTAAATGAATGCGCTATTCCCATCCCTCAATGCCAAGGTCAGACCAACTCACAGCCCCGACCCACCCAGTGAGCTCACCTTCTGGAACAAGGCGTCATCCCCGGGATCGGTGCAGGAAAGGCCGTCTGCGTCGCTGCCCGAGTCCCGCTGCGGTGTGGACAACGAGCTCCCCGTGCTGCGAGGGGTGAGCGACTCAGGGGATTCTGGGAAAAGGGACACAGACGGCTGAAATCCGAAATGCTTGTCGCGTTTCACCGAAAGCCCTGAAAGTCCAGCTCACAAATGAGATGATGACTAGATGGGAGAAGCCCAGCCAAACTGGGCTGATGACAAAATTAGACGTGGTCTGTGGCCCAAAACTCGCAACGACAGAGCAATCGGTTATTGCTCTGCTGCTCCACCCCAAGCAGGATGTTGAGTTCAGTTAGCAAAACAGATGATCTCTTGTAATTTTCTTTTATCATTGTCTTCTTGTTCTACAAAGGAAGGCATTTATTTCCTTCCGCGACATATTCCCGTTCCATCTCATGTTAACACAATGGGAGCATGAGTCAGCATCGCTCAGACACCGGCTAGACCCTGCGGCGATCGATCCCAGGGGAAGGGCAGACAACATCTGAAAACCAGTATCCTGAGCATGTTTCAAAGACGACCCTCATGAGGTAATCCCAACACAATGGCGAGCTTCTGATCTCCCAGCATTCTTCAAATATTTCACAAGGTGTGGCATTACAACCAAAGTCAAAACAAAACAAAAAAAGCCTACCGCAGCCAAATACTTCAGCAAAATTAACTGTGATTGTTTCACACTTAACATTCTTTACTGGACTATGGCAGTATGGTATGGTATGGTACTTCAAGGATCAGTTTGCATGACAAACCAAACCACTGAACAAGAGGTCCAGACCCACAGGGCTTGGCTACCAGACTGACAGATCCAAATACACAGGGCTTGGCTACTAGACTGACAGACCCAAATGCACAGGGCTTGGCTACCAGACTGACAGACCCAAATACACAGGGCTTGGCTACCAGTCTGACAGACCCAAATACACAGGGCTTGGCTACTAGACTGACAGACACAAATACACAGGGCTTGGCTACCAGACTGACAGACCCAAATACACAGGGCTTGGCTACCAGACTGAAGATCTCTGAACCCTAAGAACTGGGTCACCTGACTACGATAGCCAAGACACAGACCTGGGTTATGAGACCGAGGGGTCCCAATAAACTGAGCTTGGCTACCAGACTGAGAGGTCCAAACCCAGAGAGCTAGACTACCTGATCAAGAGGTTCAAAACTTTAGAGACTGGCAACTATGGCTCTATGGGTCTGGAAACTTGTCCACAGCAGACTGTAATGGCAAAGCAATTGGACGAAAGCTAAAGTGAATTTTCATTGGTCCTCAGTCATGGACATGTCTCCAAACATAACTGGCCACATGCCACATGACTTACTACTGCACTAACTATGGGTTGACATTTCCCCATAACTCTGTGTTTGTCAAATGCATCAGAAATACACATATTGGCCTGAGGGCCATCATTCCTCACCTCAGACACCGTTCATTAAAGGCAGATGTTTAGCATACTTTAGCAGTAGATGAAAAGTTAACACTTTGCCAGTAGCTGTGAGGAGACAGGCCTGACAGCTCGTACCTCAGGACACAAAGCAGATCGGTTTGCTCCATAAAGGAACTTGGCATTACGTGCCTGCAACTTTTCTGCCCTGGACACAAGACAAGTGCATCTCCATGAACTTGGAAGGATTGTACTGCCAGCAGTCAAATCACAAGGTAATCTATAGTATCTATGGTTTTTCTTTTTAAGTGTTAAAAGTGGTTGATGCCACACCCACGCTCCATCTGGATCTTCTTGGGATATCTATACCACTTGGCCTCAAATAAACTCATCCAGTTATCAATTACCTAGGATACTTGATATTCCGGATTCCGAAGAATGCTGTTCTTACCAGGACTTGCCGAGCTCTGCTTCCTTTCCAGGACATTGGGCTCTGAACAGCAATTGACAGAAGGGAAGGTGTCCCTTTCTCTGTGGATCTGAATAAAAAGTATAAGATAAACACACATTAACAACACTGTGGAAAAAATGTGATTTATAATCATATACCACGTAAACTATTTAAATATCTTCTCTCCGTTAACATTCATAGTATTCGATATCATTTCAAAACCTGACACCGAAGGACTGCATTGTCATGAAGATTATGGGGACAGCAACAGATTTCAAAGACAGATTTTAAATATGGTCCAGGTCACTGGTCACAAACCCTGCTCCTGAAGATCTACCACCCTCCAGAGCTTAGCTGCAGGCCTGATGTTAAACATCTGATCAGAGGTGGAAAGCTCAGGTCCAGAGAGTAAAAGTCCAGACCAAGATTTCATTTCAACCAACCAGTTGAGTATTCTGTGACTATGATTCTTTATACTAAACTGGTTGGTCGAAACAAAATCTTGGTCTGGGCCTTTACTCTCTGGACCTGAATTACCCACCTCTGTACCTGATACAGATTAACTGGCCCTTCAGTACCATCCCAATATGAGAGCCAACTTAGCTTCAACACAGCTGGCTCCAATAGTTTTCAGTATCAGTCGTGTAAAATTAGGGCTGCACCTAATCTCTGCAGGGTGGTAGATCTCCAGGCACAGGGTTGCTGATCTCTGGTCTAGGCTCAATCTTTTGCATAAACTAAAACCTTTCTTCACTCTTTAGATTAGCAAGGACAGTCCCGTCACCCCCTCCACCCAACCTCATCCCTACTCCTCCCACAACCCCAACCTCTACAATTTCCAGAATTACTAGATGGATCATAGAAATGTGGAAGTCAATAAACATGCTTTCCTAGTCCTAGTCTTAACATGTAATACTGTTTTTGACTGTACACACGCAAGCTCCAGTTAGCTGAGAAAAACGTTGCCCCATCATCATGGGGAAGTGTGTAAAAAATCTAGGGTTGTACCTAATGATTATTTTTCTGTCTATTAATCTAGAAAATATTTTTTCAATTAGTCTACTAATCTAATAACTAACTTGTTGAATAAGATAAATTAACTACTGCATTAAAAAAAAATCAAACTTAAAATTATCAAAAATACTGTTCAGGAATAAAGGGCTTACATCAAAAGCAGGGGCTTTCAAGTGATTGAAGGTATAACAAAAATGTATGCAGCTTAAACTATATCAGTACAAACAGTCAGATCAGATTTCAAGGTCAAATAACATTGGAGATAAACTATCGCAGTTTGAATCTGATTTAAATAACGCAGAGATAAGTTGGTTAGCAGTAAACATTACGGCAAATATCAGTTTATGTACCACTTGAACAGAGCTTATTCATACTGGTATTAGCCAATAATCGTTAAAAATCAAGATATCGGCATTAGTCCAATGTATCAGCTTTGGCTGATACTGATGACCGATATTTAAGCCTTATCCTTTTTCAAAGTTAGCAGCACCAGAGCTAAGGACGCAGCCACTTTCTGTAGTAGAGGAAGAAAGATTTAGTTTATTCACTAGAGAAAGTCTTAAAATACTAGCCCGCGAGATAAATTCCCCTGCAATATATTTTGCTGAGTTACCCATAATACATTTTGCCAACCAGCTACCAGACTGCTACCAATAAAATTTGCTGAGTCCTTCTGCCGATGAAATAAACTATATTTTAGAATATTCAGAACATCACCTTATATTTTATAAAGTTTGAAAATCACTGACCTGTACAAATTTTACAGGTAAATCTGCAAAACGTTCCACAGAACACGATTACATGATAGATGATTGTGTTCACAATATGGCGGCTGCTGCCACCTATTGCTACAGTTTCAATTTTTGGGCTATTTGTCTTAGGTCTATCAGGAGTAGATGTTCATACGTACAATGTTTTTATGAAGTGGTAATAATTAGGGGTGTAAATCGCAGCTTTCCTCGCAATATGATACAGTATCGATTCCTTAAGCCGACGGCTCGATTTTTTTTGATACCTCGGAAATTCCCACGATACGATACGATTCGATTCAGTTCGATACTGGGGATAGTAGTCGAAATTATGAAATTTCACACAATCCTTTACATTTCAATGGATTAAAAAAGGCAAATATAATTAGCATTTTATCATATTTTATTGGGAACTGTAAACAAAATCTAGTGTAGTCAAGTATGTCCCATAAATCAAGCAAAATAAAGTGCAATAAGGTAAAAATAAAAACTTTGTATGGATGTAGATTGATATGGTGAATAATTTTTATTTTGAATCAAGTCTTCTCCAGACAAATACAAAAGTGTAACAAAAAGTGTCCATAACTGTCATGACCTGCTCGTATGACCCTCTCGTGCGCTAGAGGCCTCTTACTTGGTCCAGCTCCCCCATTCATTTTTATACCCTTTCTTAGATTTAGTAGAAATTAATTGGAAGCTAACTAGGCGACTCGGTAGCTTTCTAGAGTTTTGCAGCAGCTGGTGCGGTTGAACGCGTCATCCATCCTCTATTTTTTATGCCATATGATCTACCCACACTACCTTTGCAATCGACCAGTAGATCGCGAGGTATTGGGCACCCCTGGTGTAGACCATGTATACGTCGGAGTGGATCATGAAAACAATACTGGAACAGGCCAGAAAATAAAAATGCATGTATCGATATTTATGCAGTCACATCGATGCATCGGATCGTTTGCCGTTGAATCGATGTATCGATACAAATCGATGTATTGTTACACCCCTAGTAATAAGATCCATCAAACATCAAATTGAGTAAAGAGAATAATTTGTTCACAAGGTCAAGCACCTTAGACATGTCACCCTTCCCACTGCATTCACCAAGTGTCGTTGCTTCAGTTTTGAACAGGTCCAAATCTTCACCCATATAATGTATCTGCAAAGTTTGACAACGATCCATCAAATACTTTTTCAGTTATTCTCTCAACAGGATCAAGTTTCTGAATTCAATTTTGGGTGATCTTCCTCACCCATACAATGCTTCTATGAGGTTGACAAAGATCTGTCAAATAGTTTTTGAGTTATCTTCAAGAAAGAGTGTCTGTGGCAGAAGACTTGTCCCAAAAGCATACACATTTACCGACAGGGGAATATGACATTTTTTTAAGGACTAATACACAATATAGTATGGACTAGGCAATAAAATACTTCAAATCCAACTAGTAATCACTCCTTTTATTAACATAAGCTTTTAAACTTGAGATATGGCAACATGTAGCAGAGATCAATATATTTCAGATAAAATTCCAGTCAGTCATGAAATAACAGCATGTCACACCTGATATTTAATTCCAGGTGCTTAAAGGGAATTTCCACCAAAATCTGCGGAAGTCAGGATGCCATGCAAACTGTTGCCAAATAAGGCCAATTCCATTTCTGACTATGGGAAAAATTCGTTTTTGTGTTTCTTTAGGCAAGTCAAGGCAAGTTTATACAGGCAATTCAAAGTCCTCTACAGAGGCACAAGGATACATTAAAATAAAGACATAAAAATCACTAAAATAAAGACATTAAATCACTAAAAACATTAAACTCACTTTTAAAAGCCTAAAAAACAAACACACAAATAAATAGGAAGGTAAAAAGAAGTTACATCCTAATGGCAGTGTGTGACTAAACTCCTGCTGATTTAATTCACTGAAAAGCTGCAACAAACAGTAACGTTTCAAGCCTGATGTAAATGAGCCGACAGTGGTAGCGGACCTCAGGTCTTCAGAAAGCTTGTTCCACAGAAGAGGAGCATACCACATCTAGACTTCTTGCCTTCACAGCACAGAGGCTGGTTGAACGCTAAGCAGTAAATAAAATCTTATTGTAACAATGTTGAAATCAACGCTCAACAGGCGCTTGATGCTGAAGGCAGGTAAACACGATTTTTGGAAAGCATACTGTGACCCCCCATACAAAATCGTGAAAAAGCATCTTCTCATGATCCATATTTTTTTCTTCGAAATTTCAGAGTTCACGTAATAAAACGTAATGGATTTGTAAGGAATGACCTCAACGAACTGGCCTTTAAGGTTCAACCAATCTGCCGTCCTGCCTGGAGACCCAGCTTGACACTCTGCTGTTCACAGAGCGATCACATGGCCCGGCGGGGACCAGCTCGCTGACCCCCCTCCCACGCCAGGCTGACCCTGACATAGCTGCCACATGACGCCAAGGACAAGCCCGCCCTGCCACTCGCGTTCCCTTCACCCACGTCACAAACAGCGGCCTGCTCTGGGGGGGGGGTTCTGGAATTCAGTCTCGTTTACAGACAGCTGGGGTGTCACAAACAAAAAAACAGACTTTACTATGAGCACGCCACAAAGGTTACCGAAACAAGCCTTTCTCAGTAAGAACGCATGCATGACATTGCAGTTATCGCGAGCCTCGGGTCAACACGCGCCGGCTGCTAGAGCCGGGCTGCAGCAATGGCCGGCAACGTGCTAAGACCCTTGAAAATACAACGAGAAGGGCACAGGCTTACTCCAGGCTTACTCCAGGCTTACTCCAGGCTTACTCCAGACCTTTCTCCAGGGACTATTATTACGCCCTTCAAGCTTTTCGACTAAGACTCGAAGGCAAACATTCAACATATATGGATTTCAATACCTCTAATGCACACCATGCTAAAGGCTGGTTGCTGACTTGACCTTCAGTTAACTTTTCAGCCTGCTATGCAACTTTACGGCCAAACCAGAAACTTCCATAGTTCAATGTCATTAGTTCAGAAAACAGACTGTGGTCTTCACCGATGGCTGATCTGATAAATTAGTTTAAAAACATTTGTGCCTGAAAACAGGCAGCGGTCAGCCCTAAACCCTTAGAAATGGATCCGAGATAGAACAGAAAAGAGGTCCCAGAATCCTTTGCTGCTTGTGAAGGAGTGATTGACCCAAGCATTTACGTCAAAAACCACTCAGAATCCATGTAGGTTTGTGCATACATAGAAAATGGATGCACACATGCGTTTATCACTTGGGTAAAGCAATCTTCATTAACCGCTAAAGCAGTGTTTCTGAACCTGGCGCTTTGGGCCCATCAGACGGTCCATGTTTTTGCACCGTCCCACCTCCCTACCGGGACACCAGGGATGGGGTGCAATGCATGTCATCCTCAACTGACTGGGTCCCCAAGGCTATAGACGTTTTTCAGTGTGTGAGCTAAAGGAACCAATCGATGAAGAAGAAACCAGAGCGGCTAAGGGAAGAAGGGAAGAAATCGCAAATCCTCACAAGGGATATTGAGTTTCTCAGTAGTTCTCACCTATGGAATGAGTACAAATTTCACACCTTTTCTTTCACAGTATCGCTGATATCTAACACGTGTGTGTGTGTCTGTGATGTACATATTACATTGTAGGGACCAAATGGCCCAACAATATGATAAAAATATGTTATTTTAATGCGGGGACCATCTTTTCTTGTACGTTACTTATGGTAAAGTTAGGCCTGGGTAGGGGTTAAGGTTGTTACTGTTTGGATTAGTGCTTTTCCCATAGAAAGATATGAATGCAAACATCTGTGTGTGTATTTGTGTGTGCATGTGCGTGTATATTACGTTTATACATTTACGTTTATGGTCCCCACAATGTGATAAAAACCTGTTATTATGACATTGTGGGGACCATTTTTCAGGTCCCCACAAAGATCTGTAAATGCAATCAAAAAAATAAAAAAGTCTCGTAATTTGTTTGGTTACTTAAGGTTAGGGCTGGTAGGGCTTAAGGTCGTTTTGTTGTGATTAGACTTTTCCCCATAGAAATGAATGGAGAGTCCCCATAAAGATTAGTAATTAAGATTAGTTTCCCCTACCATTATATTCGGGGAGCGTCCCGCCCCCCCAACGGCACCTCCCGCCCCCCCCTGAAGGTCAAGTTAATTTTC
>JABJVO010000020.1:10072023-10082033 GCA_026770805.1 Boulengeromyrus knoepffleri | reverse complement strand
ACCCAGAGTAAACCCTTCCACATTTCACAAGTCTCACAGTCCTACAGCAGACCATTTTCACACACCAGAGAAAACGTACGGCCAATCACACTCCCCCAAAAAGTCTTTTATTTAACACAGAAAACTAGGCCTAACAACAATATTACATTTAACTGTAAAAAACATAAAATAATAGTAGTAATAATAATAATAATAATAATAATAATAATAATAATAATAATAATAATACTATCATTTATCAGTTTACTCATCCTTCAGTCTATCAGATAATTTTTTGCCTCAGACACTTAAAAAAAAAGTTGGATGAATAATAGGAAAAATTTAAGTTTGGGGGGGGGGGGGGCTAACATTTCCAGGCTTCTACATTCACTTCCACTACACATACAAACAGACCCCCACATCAAGCCCTTTCTCACAGCAGAAGGCCCCTGCAGGCCAAGAGATAGAGATGGCAGAGTGGGAAGGTGGCGGAGATGGAGAAGCACATTAGCCACTGCACCTCCGGAATGTTCCAGAATGTTCACCTGTCGAGCGGCATGCGTCGGGACACCCCCGCTGCAAGAGTGCGATGCAGATGGAGCCGATCCCCGCCCCGCCCCCCCCGATAAACAGACCCTAAACTCCACCCCCCGGTTGAGGAGCGATGAATGGGCTCAGTGTGTCTGGCTGGACACGGCGCTGAGTGCCATTCAGCAAGGCCGCGCTTCTCCAGCAGTGGAATAGCAGGCCTCTGAAACCATGTGCTTCAGGTGTACCTGCCTCACTGGATGCAGCATTCAACTTCCCACTAAGTTCTTTCCACAGGGCTGCATTGAGGATATTCCCCCCAGTCTCTACTGATAGCTGTGCATGCCATTCAGACTGTTCCACAACTCCCAGCTGCTCAATAGCTGGATTGGATTGTAAACACGGCCATTCACCTACGACAATCACCTGGAATGAGTAAGAGGCATCAGGTGATGTTACCGGAATAGTGATTCAAGACAAGCCACGGACAACTCCTGATCACAGCTCGGAGTAGGTTCCCTGACACATCCTAACGATCAGAGAGTACACCAATACATTCCATACAACTGTCTGCAATTCACCACCATTAACTGATCTTCAGAAATTATTTAAGCCTTAAGTCCCAAGATTTTTTTGAAAATGTTTGTAAAATGTTCCTCTGCTCTAAGAGGCTCATTTCCTCTACTGATTAATTGCTCCAATATTTCGCTGTGCAGCTATATAAGTGTATAATAGCTCATTAACCATAGCAATTATACCTTCCTCAGTATCAACAACGAAATCGGCCAGCTATGGTGGCACATCTGGAAACCGTTATACCAAAAGTGAACACCAGGGGGAGTCTAAGAACATTCTGTGATTGAAACCAAGCACTTTAAGTAATTTTGTTTCTAAATGTATCCAAGCTTATAAAGACCCTTTCCAATGCTGCAGAACAAACTTTTGAGCATTTTTTTATCTGTATGTTTATAAAATGTGTTAATGACCTCAGAACATTAAAGCACACCATTTTAAAGCTTGATATTAACAATATTTGTTTTTTGAAACTGTCGACAACAGTCATTTAAATGAGTTGGAAACAATATATGTAAAATACAGCTTTTCTAAAACACCTAGAGAATCATCATTTATTTTCTGACCGTGATGACCTGTTGAAGGTGAGATAGGTGCATTGTGTCACCACCTTGCACCAAACACGGATCCTGAATCTTGGGTTTTTCGTTTTAATTTTCCCTCCTCGCAGAATCAGAAATATTCTCGCATGAAACAGCCAGAGGAATACTCCCCTTCTGAGGCTCCTGACTCAGCCTAGCTGCTGACATCTCTGCCTTTGGAGGTGTGTGAAGATCTTGGCCACTTGTGGGATCTTGGCCAAACGCAATGATAAAACTGCCGTCCATCAAATGCTGAGTAGACATGAACCTACAAAGCCAGCTGTGGTCGCCAGAAGACACCAAAACACCCATTAAGGCAGGGGGACACGCCCAAGCTTGTTTATAACCCATAATTCAAGCCTGGCAACAGCACAATCCCTTCCTAATCCACAGCTCATCCTCAGCTCCAATATCAGAAGGTTATCAGTTCATGTCCCTGAAATCATAACAAACAAAGCAGTTCTACCTTACGAATAAAGTTCTCTCAGCAGTAAATGCCTATTTAGAAGCAGAGGTGGAAAGTTCCGGTTCAGAAAGTAAAAATCCAGACCAAGATTTTGTTTCAACCAACCATTTCAGTACTCTGTCACTGTGACTCCTCGTACTCAACTGGTTGGTTGAAACAAAACTGTGGTCAGGATTTGTACTTTCTGGACCGAAACTTTCCACCTCTGTTTAGAAGACACATGATCCATGGTAGATATATAGCAAGCTAGATATATTGGGATAAGGTCAAATATATGTATATACAGTAAGTCCCCAAGATACCAACAAGTTCCCTTCCTATAGTGGGTTTAGAAGTCCAACAAAGTGAGTCTAGGCATCCAGCTGATTTTGCTCCAATTCCTAACTCTCAACCCCAATAGAAAACATGTACATATAGTACAGCTATTTATACATAAGAAAATGCTTTTAAAAGTTAACATTTGTATTTTTTATATATTGTATATATAGTGTATTTTAACAAGAAACAACTGATTTATTTATTAATTACTTATTCCCACTGTGTTCCATCAGCTGATCTCATCACCATTATCGGGCCAGCCCACACTGCAAATGCACACCTAACCAACCTCCCTCTTCTCAACTCTCATTGAAAACATTTATGCTTTTAAAAGTTAACATTTGCATGTTTGTTATTGATTTTGGGTGCATTTTAACAACCAACAATTGAGCTCTTTATTTTCCCCTCGTTTTCAGTCAGCTGATCTCGCTTTCCGCTAATGAGCGAGCATTCGTTTCTATACCTAGAATATGTATGCACATCTGACGGCGCCAAAGAGGAAGTAACTTACGTTCTGCCATGAGATTTTTATTTTGCAATTATTGCAACAATTTTTTTATTTATTGGACATACATGTTCACATTTCTGAAGGTTCTTATCTTGAAGGTTCATATGTGGAGGATTTTCTGTATCATAATACTCAACGATAGGATTGTAAATGACCAATGAATGCTTACGTTTTCCATAAAAAAACTAAGTCCTATACTACTGGGTATATGTTCCATAAACAATGGAAATTCTGGAAACAATGCCGACCTCCACAGGAAGATGACACAATCCCATTCTTAGCGCTTATGGAGGCAGCCACAGGGACTTGTACACTATGGGTGGAGAATGCCATCATCTCCTGCATACACATTTAGCCCATGACATCATCCCTTCATGTCCTCCTGTAAAACTGAACGCCCAGGGCCCACACCTAAGGGGCTTCCCCACTGTGGGCAAGCGGACCTCTGCTACAGCACCGCCTGTACTATAGCAGGCCCTTCCGGAAAAAGAGCCCTTAACAAAACATCCTTCACATCATAAAAATCAGCACAGCGGCCATTAAAAAGCGCTTGACACTCACCCCTACAGTACATACGTCATCTATCCTCACGCCGGAGGACGAGTCCTTCTCACAGGCCGCTGCCTCTCCAGCTGCAGCTGTAGGAAAAGATGGGGACTCAGCCATGGGAGAAGCAGCCCCCCCCCCCCCCCACCCACCTGCACTGCACTCCCCAGAGGCAGCAATCTCGTCACAAAGCCTTGAACCTCACACCGGTCCCCCAGTTCACTCAGAACACCCATCAATCCATTTGTGAAAGCGACACAGTGGAGAAAATTCAATCTTTCAAAAGCTTTACTTTAGATTTCTGATAGAGATGGAATTTAAAACTCGATTACCAGAAAACTGAGAAAAATAGGCATCAGACACTGTAAAAAGCTTACAAAAATGTAGCTCTAGTTATTTTTAACTAGACTTCAATTATGTTACAATACACTAACTGCTGCTCATGTCAATGTGGTCACTTTCTTGTTAATTAACATAAATTTAGATGCGATGGTCTGTGGCAGATATATAAATATCCAAATGAAACTATTTGCTTTCACATGTTCTTGAAACAGAAATGATAAATGTAGTCTTTTAAAAAAACAGGAACTGTTTCTTAGCTCACAGAAACTGGCTGAGGCTGAACAGACAGGGCCTCACTGCGAGACATAGGATGAGACTTGAAGCACTGCAACCTTGAAGCCAGCTGACGGTGCCATTTAATTACAATGCGACGGATGGGGTCGAGATGAGCACATATTCTCCTATTACAGCATGTGCCACACTGAGCTGAAATGATGGTAGGTTTTAAGTGTTGTGTTTATATTTCAGGAGGATAAACAATTGGCTTCTTGGTGGGTTACTGGAGTAGTTTTATCTTGGAGGTGGCGACATAGCAATAGGACAGCATGTATCTAGATCCCACCCAGTACACCGTGAGCCGACCTCTCACCTGCTGTGGGGGCATCTCCGCTGCCAACGGTCTCCTGGCCTGATGTGTTCCTGGGCTCTTCCTCGGACACTTTCCCCATCATCTCTGCCACTTGCACATGTTCGGCCTCAGCAGATGGGCTGTTGCGTCGGTCCAGAGGAGAATGGAGCCCCAGGGAATCCGGGGCAGTCAGCTTACTCACTTGCTCCATGGACCCTGGAGGAACTGGCAGCTCATTCACAGGTGGAGTCACAACCTCCCCTATAGGAGATTCGGGGTCTTTTTGCTCAGAGACCTTCTCTAAGGTAAGAAGTTCCACCTCAGCGGTGTCCTCACTGGTGCTCCCTGTTGCCACACTGCAACCCGCTGTGTCTGACTCCTCACCATTTACACATATGTCTCCATGTGGGATAATTTCCTCGGACACAACTGGGCTGCCGTCTGGCACAGAAGGAGTATCAACGCAAGATTCGGAGGCACTGTGTTTATGAGCATCAGTCTGGTCGTTCTCCGGAAGAAGGAGACCTTCTCCCACAACCTGTTGGTCAGCAGATGTGAGCGTTTTGTGAGTGACACTCGACTCTGGCTCAGGCTCCAGTGTTTCCCGTATCACCTCACATCTGTCAGTGTCTTTCTGCTCCTTTTTGCTGCCAATATCTGTCCCAGGATGGTCATGTGATGGGGCTGGTTGCGCGTCTTCTACCGAAGATTCCGGTGGTTTCTCATTGCACAATACCTCCGAGTCAGACTTCGTCACGAGCGACGACTGGCCCTCGAGACCCTGTTTGGGGGGAACCTCAGGTTCTAGATGCACAACAGTTTTGCTTTTTTCTAATGGTTTGCTCACGTCCATGACCTCCTGGTGAACCATTTCCTCTGTGGACATTACTTCATTTGAGATGTCCTTTCCAAGAGCCACATCACTGATATTTCCACCTATGTCCTCTACATCACTGGAGAGTGAGGATTCAGATTTTACATCAATGTTGTTTGCAGCAGTGCAGCTTCCTTTGTCTTCCATCTCCTCCTCAGGACTGTATTCCTGAGAGGATGTTACTTCACCACAGATTTCTGATCTATCCTCTTCTACAGCTGTGGAGCCAATCACTGAATTCAGGGCTTCCTCCTCATTGGAGAAGGGAACAGAAAGCAGAGGCACAATTCCATTGGTTTCTCCCGCCTCCGTGGGACCCCCTTCCTGTGTAGCTGTTACTTCAGGGTCCTTCCCCTCTGACAGAGCATTCTCTATGCCAATCTCGGGAGTGTGCTCCTCACTAATGTGAGGATGCTGAGCGCTGTCTTGACTTAAATCCCTCGCAATGATGCTTCCCATATCACCACTGTTTACTACAACAGACTCAGCCTCGACTGGACTAGAGAAATCATTTTCTGTAGGCTCATTTACCTTGGATAACATGTCCCCATTTTCTGATGCACAGCCATTTTGATCCAAGCAAGCCATGTCTTCTGCTGGTAGGGGCAACTCCATCCGGTTAGATGCCCCTAATTGGTCATGGTACTGTGCTTCCAAATCTGACCCACAGGACGCCGTGTTCTCATCTCCGTCACAGTTCTCCTTCTTGACCTCTGCACTTTCATCCATAGTTACGGGGGTCAATTCTGCGGCGCAGTCCAGCTTGCATGGCTCCTGCATCTCTGCGCCCAGCTCCCCACAGTCACTCCAGACGGACTCTGCCTCCACAGACTGCTCCGTAGACTGCTTGTTATTCAGTGTGCGGTCGTCGCTCCCGTCTGCTTCAGCGTAATCCACTGCAGCTGTTTCCTGGCTTTGTTCGCAATGGCTCGTCCCCAGTTCTAAGTCTGCCTCGCTAACAGTCGAGGGGCACGATTGTTCGGCTCTGACCGCAGCCCCTTCGGAGTCTCGGCCACCCAACTGACTTGCAGATAAATCTGAGGAGTCCCGTGTGGTGCGATCCGCCTCTGCCACATTGGTACCCTTCATTTCACCTTCCTCTTCTTCCTGTAAGTCCGCAGTGGTTGTGGTTTCTTTCTTGATCTCTTCTATCTGCTCTGCGTCCCGAGAGACCTTCTCGGGATCATCATGGGATGTTCCTGGGTTCTCCTGCGAGTGTGAGTGGCCCATATCTGTTGCGATGGTGCTCTCGCCAAGGACTGATTTTTCGTTATCGTGTGGCGGCTTTGCACCCGCCCTTTCTGCTGTTCTCGCTGCTTCCTGGCTCGAAATATCAGCCCCCCCCAGGCCGCCCTGCGGCACTCTGATTGTGCCGAGGTTAGTATCAGTTTCCTCTTGCCGGCTTCCCCAAGACAGCTCACTGAAAGCTGGGTCAGGCCCCACCTCCAAAGCCAGGGCGGCGTCTCTGCTATCTGCTGACTCGTTCCTGGACTCTGAGCAGCAAACAGGGGCTGCCCCAACCTCCTTTTCCTCCTGAGCACCACAATCTACACCGTCGTGCAGACAGGGGCACGCCTCAACATCAGAGCCTCCATTGCACGAGGGGGGTTCGGATTGTTCTGACCCCTCAACCTGCCTCAGTAACTGGCCCCCCTGCCTGTGTTCTCCACAGAAATCTTCAGAAAAGGACTTCTGCTCTGTCACGCCAGAGCCACAGTCATGTGCAGCCACTCCTGCACTTGTAACGCATTCATGAGTGGCGCCCGGCAGCTCTGACTGCGGCCGAAATGAGGGTCCCCCCTGACGAGAGAAGCGGGCAGAGACACAGCACCTCAGCAGACGGTTCTCTGAGCGAACAGGCGAAATGTAAAAACAACAAATTCTTTTACGCAACTCTGCTTTTTTTCATCTCTATGCACAGTACACCTTTATAACAACAGGCAGGGGATGACAGAAAAGATTCACACACCTGGGGCTGGGAGGGGGGTAATACTTCCACTGATGGAACCAGGAAGCATGGGCATGAACCCAACTCACCCGATTAATTATTTGCGTCAGCTGGTCCACATCCTCCTGCAGGCCTTGGGGCGTGTCTCCCGGGTCGGCGGCCCCCGTCAACGTGTAGGTGTTCAGGCCAGGGTGGTGCCGCACGGCCCAGCCTCCAAGACCGGGCAGCGAGGGGGCCTCTGGATGTGGTCCTGCAGCCTCAGCCCTGTATTGCCACAGACGCCCAGCTGAGAGGATCTGCGGCTGACACGTGGCTCGCTCGCAGAGGAAGCGCGTCTGCGGCACACCTTGGCTTTAATCTCCACGCAGCAGTCAGCTAATTTTAAGCGATTTAGCGCGCCCCACCCCGCCTCGCAATGCGGGCCGACTGTGTGCTTAAGCCCCTGAACAGAGCTGTCTCTCCTCACCTGTTCAGTTTCTAACTCCGTCACTGCAGCAAATAATTCAGCCCGTCGGAATAAGAACCGAATGAATGCATGAATGCAATCTCAATGCAATGAAATTTCGTAGGAAACAAAAAGGCACACACACAGTCTCACACACACACTCTCACACACACACGCACACACACCAACACCACATAAACACAGAAACACAAATAAATTGTCAGGAGCGCCTTGTCAGTCACAAAACCGACCCTGGAACCAAATGCTTCACTCTACAGAGTGCAGGACAGAGTCTACCCCAAGTTGGCACACTGCTAAACACACTGGGCCCACCCCCCCCTCACAGCAGCACCAGACAGAACTGTACTGTGACTTATCCACACGGCACACATCAGGCACTATACAAGCAGAAATATCCACTTTAACTCTTTTGGCTCCACCCATGTTGACTGTATGACAATGCTGCTCTCTCCCTTATCTCAGTATCTCAACTGTATTCCATGTAATCCATTATACTGTGCAATAATGCCGTTTGTAATTCCTGTACTCTCAACTGAGGCTTTTCTCATGTGCAATAATTCATGAGCAGTATTCCTCCTATACTTTTATACTATGTACTGTAATTGCTATGTTATTTTATTCTATATATTTTTCTTTTATTCCATAAATTTTCTTTAGGTTTTTGCTGAAGCTTCTATAGGAGGATCCAAATCTCACTGTACTTGTACAGTGGCAATAAAGATATCTTGTATCTTGTATATGAAAGAGAGATCCGACTTTGCATGAATGACACTGACGTGTCTAAAAGCCGATCAAGACTGAGAACCAGCATCTGGCAGCATCAGATAAAAGCCCCCTTCATCTTCAACGTCAGCTGCTAGGGTCACCTATTCAGAGGAGGAGAGCATGACAATCGTCCAGCAGCATTCACAAAAAGGAAGAGCGGGAGCGATCCCTTCCACACAAAGCCCCCAGCGTACTTTTCCTTAAATGTGTTAATAATTGATGACAACTGGCTTCACATTAAACCTTGGATTTAAAGCCTATTACATGGAATAGGCCACCGAAATAAGCTTGCACTCTGCTTTAAGGATTTACTCAAATGAAAGGCAATCCTGCCTGGTTACACGCTGCTGATCACTCCACACAGGAAACGCGCCCGAGACGACCGGCTACCATGTGTTACCGGTAACGGGCAAACAGAGCTTTCTGGGAAAAAATAACACAAAACCAAAGCCCCCATCACCCTGAGCTGGATTCTTTATAAGCCGATTGCCTGGACATAAGAGCCACAGGAAGATCTTTTTCCCTTCTAGTGATCCTGCGTCATGTGACTGTGGGTGAGGTCAAACGGAACCTCAGAGACAGAGGTGAAGGAATCGTGGGGGGGAGGGAAGGATGTGCCCCCACCAATATTTAATTTGGATTCATTCACCCCTCCAAAAAATAGAACTTTACAGCAACAGTTTTGCAAGGTTAAAGCTGCCCCCCCCCCATAACCCAAATCAGCCCAAGTCATCTCACAGGGTTAAAGCTGCCCCCCCATAACCCAAACCTGCCACTGGTGGTTAAAGCCACAGCTGTGTGTTTTAATCCCATTTTTAACACCATGTCTAATTTTGCCATGATGCATCTGCATGTGTGTCTGTGTTTGTATTTACACCCTGTAACTTTTTAGCTTGAGAGAGAATATATCAAGTTCCCACAACATAAACCTCAACCGTATACAAATCTGTGGCTGCAATCAAAAAACTAAAATAGCTGAAAGTCTTGTATTTTGTTGGTTTACTTATGGTTAAGGTTAGGGCTGGGTAGGGGTTAAGGTTACCATCGTTGGGATTAGAGCTATGCCTTTGTGGGGAGAGTCCCCATAAAGATATGAATACCAACATGTGGGTGTGAGCACCTATGACTCACTGAGACAGTGTAGCCTGAAAACACTGGAGCAGAAATGCAGCACACAGGCACTCACACATTCACCTGAGCCCAATACATGGGGACAGATCACCTTTATCTCGACTCCCGAATAACAGGACACCCACAGTTCACAGACACAACCTGGCTCTGCACTACACTCTATACCACCCCCCCCCCCTGCCCCCCAGCGCCGGTAGAGTGCTTGCCTGCGGGGAGAGGGGGTTGTACAGTGACTCACTTACTGGATAAGGAGGTGCTGGGGCTGTCCTTGGTCCCCCGTCTCGACCAGCGAGAGAGGGGGGGGCGCCTGCTCATTGGCCAGACCCGGGGCCTCGTGGTCAGCCGGCTGCCACGGCGGGAACTCGGGCCGCGGGGCAGTGTGCGGCACCGTCTCCTGGGGGGTAGGATCTGGAGTGG
>JABJVO010000020.1:10037806-10061188 GCA_026770805.1 Boulengeromyrus knoepffleri | reverse complement strand
CAGAGAGGGACAGCACAGAACCACGAGCATCATCGCTGTGTAAGGCCCGGTAACAGCAGAGAGGAACAGCAGAGAACCGCGAGCATCATTGCTGTGTAAGGCCCAGTAACAGCAGAGAGGGACAGCAGAGAACCGCGAGCATCAACACTGTGTAAGGCCCGGTAACAGCAGAGAGGAACAGCAGAGAACCACGAGCATCATTGCTGTGTAAGGCCCAGTAACAGCAGAGAGGGACAGCACAGAACCACGAGCATCATCGCTGTGCTAATATGACTGCCAAGGGGTCTCTCTCAACCTATTAAAAATGCAGATATGAGGGACCCTGCAGTTAGGCCAATGACTTTACAGGACTGCCCTCTCCCTGCCAATACCGCGTGAGGGCCTTGGGAGGAGGGGGGATGCAGTATAAGAAGTCATCACTGGACAGGGTGCAGCATAATGGTCTGTATAAATATACATGACAAGGTTAAACACCAACGCAGGGAAGCAAGACCCCTGGCCTGCTGGGATACAAGGCAGACTAAAAATATACAGCATCAGCAAAAACAAGATTTCTATCAAATCATATTTGACAGCAGCCATTAGAAAATACATTTCAAAGGTCCCTCATATTTATGTGGGCATGCACCCAGAAAACAGTCTGCAGCATACAGGTTCCAATTCACACAGTGGGTCCAGCTACATTCACATGGCATGCCCTATATCCCAGGCCAACCAATAAGAAACGTAATACTTACACACAACGGGGCTTGCTGTGGATTGAGTTTCATGACACTGGACACTAAAGAGGAAAAACAAGGAGGGGGGAAAGAGATTAGTCACATTGCAAAAGCAAACAGATAAATACTGAGACCTGAGGGGGGTCACTCTGCGCCTTATGGGATTTTAATTTTTTAATCGCTTAACTGGAGCGTTCCGATAGTGTAACCCAAACAGGCAAGGCTGTGGTCAGCTAGGCATCAGGGGCGTCCAGGCGCATGCCTGATCAAAAGTAACAGATCCTGTGGGTCATTATTTATTCACTGCACCCTATGCAACCGCCCGAGGTCAGCGTCCTACCAGACAGAGACACTGCAGAGCAAAACAGTCAAGAGGCATACATTAACATAGAGATACATAATGAATCTAATTAACATATCAGTATTTCGTAACAATTAATATATGATACCAGCATTAGTCTAATGTGCAGATCTTGGCTGATATTGCCAACTGATATTTAAACCTAATAAATATTCAAAGTTAACAGCACCAGAGCTAAAGACATAACTACTAAAATAATGGAGACGGCTGCATTGGACAATCAGGTCGAGGAATTTCATTGGCTCATTCCCCTCTTAGAAGACGCCCTAAATGACTGACCTTTGACAAGTTTATAAGTCATTATTAAGTCTGTCCAGCAGATCAATCTTTAATTTTCCATAGAATAAAAAATGACAAAGTCAGTACACTAATCTGCACTGGCAAGTTCAGAAGTTTCACCAAAGGTGACTCCCCCCCCGCTCCCCCCAGGTAGTCAGTTACTGCTACTGGCAATATTAGAAAAAAATATTGGTTGCCAGTGTTGGAACTTTAAACCCCCAAACCATACATATCGGTAAAAACAAGGAAGTAGCTTGAAATACGGTGTGCATCTGTGTCGGTGATGGCTGTCTTTTAGGCACACGGCCAGCAGGGCAGCGACACCATGACTGCTAGTGAGGTCTTTTCTGAACACTCCTGTCTACCCCTCTGGTGTCACAATGGTCATTTCGCATTCAAAGCTGGGTTTATGTTACCACCTGTACAGTAACTAGAGTACAACAGAAAGCTCATTTACCAGTCATGTAGAAATAACATTTAAGCTGTAGTTTAAAGAACAGCACAAGTGACTAGTTCCTCATGTAAGCTAAACCACATGCAAGTGACTTAAAGAAAAAACAATTGATTTTACAATCAAGAAATAAGGCATAAACTATTCTTAATTAAATAATTATTATTGGAAGCTTTAATATCCATGCGCAATGATGTTCACACGCATAATATGCTGACTGTTGTCAATTTCACCCCAGTATCAGCAGTGTGTTCCAATTCCTATGGTCACTCCCTCATAACCCTGAAACTGCCAGGTCCACCCTGTCTTTCTGGCACCCTTCCTTCACACTTCACCTGCCCAAACTCCCCTCTGGAGTGCACGCTGCCTCCCTCAGTTCATACATTTTCATGCAGGAGTGAGCCGGAGTGAGCTGCTCGTGAGTCACAGCCCGCCTCAGAGGGGACGCTGGTGTAGGTCAACATGCCCCACGAAGTCAAACGGAACCTGTCCTGCTGTCACCCTCATCGATTAGGCCGTCCATCCGGTCAGAGTCCACCGTGAGCACGCGGCGTCTCAAAGACCCAGGTGCTGGGAGGACAAGGAGTAGACGATTCCATCTGGTCCAAATCACCTAAATTTACCTAAATCATCTAAATTTCCTGTTTGGGTCTTCCTGGATCTGTGTTGCCCATTTGGACCCAACAGAACAGTAATCAGGAAATCCCCGTCAGAATCACACAGCATCGCCACAATAACTTTATGATTTAATTACTCCTTCCCAGTGCCCCTCATAACAGCGACATTCCAACATGATTACAAACACACAGGAACCAAGCTCTCAGACAGGTACTAAAGTGCAGCTCTATCAGTCAGCTCAGTCTCCCTTTTAGCTAAATCTCCAGCAAAGCTCAGAGCCTCTTCCTGTTTGTGATGTGGCGAGCAGGAAGCAGGCTAAATGGCTCGCAGGGAAAAGGGCCAGGCGACATTGTCCTCTGGTCACTGCATGCTATTATGTGGTCAAAAAAAAGCCCACGAGGGCCAGAGAGGTGAGCAGGACAGCTGGGTCTGAAGCCGCTCGCTTATGTGAGCCAGACTGAGTTCCTGCAGCTGGGTGACTGACCGCCAGGGCCTGACGCATATGACCAAATTTTACCCGGTCCAGACCCAGTTTGATGTTTCACAGAGCGCTTCCTGAATGCGTCAAATGGAAGGAAAGAGGCCTGTTACGCTTCGGGCATAAAGCTGCATGTCGTCCGGCACAGACCACATGCTACAAAGACTGAAAGCCAGAAAGATCCAGGTCAGCGCAGGGCACTGCACCCGGCAAATGCAAGAGGGTCTCTGCATGGTCAGGGCTGCCAGATCCCACGGCTTTGTGGCGGGGGAGGATGCCTCTGCCTATTCTTTAGCCAGGCTGAAACCCTACACCACGCATGTGATTGGCCAACTCGCTGGCCCGTGAACCTGTGAAAGCCTGGCATTTAAAAAACAACCAAGGTGCAGAGTCTGTGCCTTTAGCAAACGAGAAGAGCTGGGTGTGGCTGCACAGAATGGCCTCCTTAATGTGCACAGCCTCCGTCAGAATGAGGCTGGACAAGATATACAGGAGAATCAGCGGCTTCTGATGATGCCCCCAGGGCCCCTGAACATGGGCAGAGCTCACCTCCCTGCCACTGGCTCGGCCTGGACACCCCCTGCCCCAGTTTCCCTGATTGGCTGGAATCCCAGAGAGGCGCCACTGAAGCGTCTGTCTCATTTCCAAAGGAGCATCATCACCCTGCCGGGATACTGCAGCCCGCCCCCCTGCAGCTGTAACGCGGCCGGGCCCTGAAGCGAACCGCTCCGGAATGGACTGAGGTAGCAGCCGGCTCAGAGGTCAGCCATCATACCCTGCCGGTGGCCGCAATGACGACGTGCGGGCGAGGCCCTGCACTCAGCTCCGTGACGCAGGGCAGGAAGCCGACAGTGTCACCGCTAACAGGCTGCACCAAGAAACACTGCTGGCTGAGGGATGTGGCTCAGAGAATTAAAAAAAAAAACGTTTGTATACATAAATGTGCCACTGCAGGAAAGAGGAGGCGTCAAGCAAAGAACATGCTGATAGCATCTCACAGGGATGAAAGCAATTTCAAAATATGAACCACACCGCAATATTGCTCTCGGGTGATACGGTACACGCTCTCCAATCAGATGGAGCTGCGTGCCAGGAAATTCAATGCGGTGACTTAATTATCCATCTACGGCTGTTTAAAATATGCGGGAAACCACCTTGATCTGCAAGGCATCAACACAAAGCAGCGAAGCCGATTATGTACAAAGAAGAAGAGTATTATTATTTTCTTACTATATCATTCTTAACCATATTATTAATACCACAACACCAACAAGGACAATATCGATAATAAGATTAATAGTTATTTCATTAAATAAACTATTTATAAAATAACTTGCGCAACAAAGATTTAGCACCAACTTTTAAAACAACAAATTCTCTGTAACACTTCCTGTGTACCAAGTGACGCCTTTGAGGATGTACTGAATACACATGTAGTAACACTGAACTAAGTCAGACTGGGCTGGATAAGACCAAAAAAAATTAGAAATTTGTGAATGCTTAAATTTCATTGCCCGCATGCCAGCAATAATCAGGGCACATTACGCACAACCAGGAAATAACAAACCCAGCTTTTGATTGGAGGCCGTCTCTAGGTCACGTGACAGGGGTGTGTCCAGTCAGCACACACTTATCAGGAGCCATGCTGTGTTGCAGTTACTCCGGCCAGGATGGCAATTATGTTGTTTGGGGTGTGCCAGCCAATCGCCCACCACGCCCAGCCCACCCCTCCCTCATACAACCCCCCCCCCCCGAGCTCTGGGCTGGCAGGGACAGCTCACCCACCGGCGTCTCTCCCAAGCCTCAGTATCAGCCTGTCCTGTTCAAGCTAAACAGAGCCACCCCCACCCAGTGCTTTGGTCCAGTGACTGGGGCACAGGTCAAGGCTGCTGCAGGACTGGGCACCAACTGGGAACGGGAATAATGAGGACGGGCTTCCTGTGTTCAGCCAGGCCTCCCTCTCAGCACAGAATTAAACCTGAACAGAAAAGGCAGGCACAGTCGAGGGTAATTTGCTCATTTATTGCGCATTAGGCAGCCCTACATGACACGATTAGCATATCTGAAGTAGGAAATCCCGTTTAATAGGCTTTGCGACGAGGCTGGGAGCGACTGAGCACCGCCCTGATTTCCCTCTCGGCCGATCGGCCTCACGGAGGGGCCCGGTTCGTGACGGGTCCCGCTAGCGCCTGCATGGGGGCAAAAATATGCACAACAGGTTCCTGGAGCTCAGAGGATGGCTGCAGTGGAGAAAAACAAGGTGTAAAAGACAACAGGAAGGCCCGTTTAGGACAACAACAGGAAGGCCGGTGCTGAGAGTCTGGGAGACATCCTCTGCTGGGGGGGGCGGGGGGGGGTCGACTTTATGTGTACATGTGGAGGCAGCAATCGCAGAAGCCCGGGCTTGGGTGGGGGAAGCAAAATTCTAAAGGTGCAAAATTAATCAGAAATTCCTCTCCCCGAAAATACGTCACACCAGCGCCTACACGGTCACCCAGGAACGTAAAAGAAAAGCGATGAGCGTCGGTCTTTGTCCCCGTTTCTGTATCGCTTCCATATTACGTCAGACGGCCGCTCTCTGCGTGACTGAGCAGCCATCGCAGCTGAGGTCAGCCCAGAGAGTCACGCTCAGGCCCTGAAAGGTGATGCCACGCCAGCCAGCAGGCACGCAAAGGTGGTGACAGCATGACAGACGGCCGACCAAAATGCCCACAGAGGGCTTGTTTGAGAAGCAGGCTCCAGGCAAAATCAGCCAACGGCAGCCAACGTCGATCATCCGGTGTGACCACAGTGATATTTACTTGCCACATATTTGCCTGTGTCACATCTAAGCACAAAGGGACAGAGGTTAAATGCTTGCATTGTTTTGCGGGGGGAAAAAATTGCCCCCTTGAACGATATTGAAGTGCCAGTGTTTACCCCTGGGTCTCGTGGACTGTGACTCAGCACTTTCATGATCACATGATCGAGGGAACTGTCCAGATAAGGCAGCGAGCAGTGATTCTCCCCATACCAGCACGCCCCACCCCACACGACCGCCTCTGAAAACCCAGTCAGAACTTGGAGGAGTGTAAGCAACCCAGCAGAGGGCTGGGAAAGACTATGAGCAGCGCTGGGCCTTGCGTATCGTCCACTGGTGTGACAGCAGGCACCAGCAGCCTGCCTACTCCCAGCAGGAGCGTGTGGCCTTCCCAGTGCACACCGGGCCCCTCTCTGTGAAAGCATATTACTGACGCACTCAGCTGTGCATCCAAAACACGCCGAGGTCATAGCTGACACCCCCCCCAGCAAGGTGGATTACGCATTAACTGAAACCTGCCTTGGCGATCTCAGTGTGGACTGTCTTGGTTGAGTAACTGTGTCATGCCGGGGGCAAGGGGAGGCGGGGTTTAAGTTTCACCGGAGATTTGTTTTAGGAGGCTGATGAAGGGGTCAGCCCTCGGCCCCTCCAACTGCACTGGGACCTTGGACACGCGCCAGAGAGAAGCAGAAGGGAGTTTCCACTTTATCAGTGGCCTGCGCCCCTCGCCAGCAGGTTCCCAGGAGGAGAGCCTACTGTGTCGAACCCCATTCAGGGCTAAGTGAAGCATGCCATGCTAGCTTCCGAAAAACGGATTCCTAGGCGTTCACCAGATATATGCATACAGGTTGGAACCTCACAATTTCGAGGGGAAACCACAAACATAGCAGTGAAGCGGAGGAGAACAATATAAACCACTCAGCAGAGGTCAAAAGGTCAGACACCTCTATCCAGGGGGTCAGACATGTGATTCTAGAGGCTTCCGCTCTTGTTCTATTTCGATGCTGTCAACCAGGACGAGGACCCTGCCAGCAGACATGGCTCTAGAACAGGCACGGGTGACGCTGAGTGACTGCCGATCCCTCTGTATACACAGGAGACTTCAAACAGAGCGAGGTGCCTGGTGATTTGCCACAAATGCTGGGGAGCAGATTACATAAGATACGAGGCAGTCAGCACTAGGGTCCCAGAAACACGTCCTTTGAAGGTGAATTTCATAGGCCACCTCATCCTAAAGCAGGAGGCCCGGGTTAACGTGCAAATATGCAGGAGAGCGACCCCTACAGGTCAGCGTGGGTATTTCAGGTCCAGATTATATATAGGTACTTAGCTGGTGAGCTGAATAGTGTGTGTTTGAGCAGAGAAATCTGAAAACTGTATAGCCTTCCAGGACCATAACTGGTGAACCCTGCTATATAGGTTTGTCTCTCTTGAATGTTGAAAAGCCAGAGAGGACACACCAGATTTGACAATCTGAAGAATTATGAAAAAACAAGATCTCATTTGCACAGAACACAGGCCGGTTATGGATGGTGCATATATATTGGTAACATTGTAGTAAAATTAAATTACGTAAAGGAAAACTTACGGATATTTAAATTCAAAAGATAAACAGATTTTGGAAACAAAGCCTTTGTTAATGTGTTTTTAAAACCCTGGAACAGCCTTTCCTGCTTCACAGCCAAGTCCATCCATCTCTGCCCACACTTGCAGTGCGTTAATTGAGGGGGTGGGGGGGCCTGAAAGGTTCTGGACCTCTATCAAACGGATTCGCGATTACGCAACAGCAGCTCTGACTTCCAGAATAAATACCATAGGCACAGATAAATTGTCCCGCAGCGATTCTTACAATCTGGAATCATTCTGAAGGAGCCCCAAAAGTTAACACCATCCAACCTGTACATAGGGGGACACGACAGGTTTTTAAATCAGAAAGGCACAAATTAAACCGCGTAAATGAACTACAGAGGCCATTAAAATCAAGATTTGGAACCAGTTCATGGAACGAAAATGAAAACCAGAAACAATCATTATTTCACAATGAACAAAAACAAAACCAGAAACTTTATATTTTTGAATGTTCTGGAACTTAAACATTTATTTGAAATAATAGCAACTGGTTAATAACATTCTGTGTGAGTGTGTGCGCCCTGCGGTGTGTTGGCGGCTGCCCAGGGTTGGTTCCTGCCTGCACCCGTTGTTCCCAGGATAGGCTCCGGTCCCCCTGTGACCCCGGTTGGGATTGGAGGTTATGCTGATGGATGGATGGATGGATGGATGGATGGTTAATAACATTATTTTTTGGTTCTTTTATTTATCACAACAAATTTTTATATTTTCTGCTTGCAATAACTTTGGCACAGGGTTTACTTTGTCAGGCTACCGTCTTCCTCTGAACATCACTCACATCTTCATATAGCAAATATACCGGCGGCAGGTGGTGATATGGTGTGAAAGTGAGAGGTGGCGTGGTCTCTGCCCTTGTAACCACAGAAGGTTAATATTATGCCACGTAACTATTTGATAGATATTCTACAATATAAAGAGAACTAATCCTGGAAATAGCTAGCTAGCTCCAGTTACGCAAAAATAATGCAGCCTACATAGCCTATTAGCAAGCTTTCATTTCTCATTTTTGCCATCTAAACATTTCTGTTTACATGGGACGGCATCGAGAAAACCCAACGCGGCAGCATTTTTCATTTGTAGTGAGCAAACATGCGGCTGACGATGTGTTTCAAATTTACTTACAGTGTAATCTGTTTTGACGATGATTAGGTCACATAAAGGCCATAACACAGGCTGTTTCCGTAACTGGCTGTATGTTCTTTTCACAGACGGCAAGTCTGTGAAAAGACGGACTTTACAACGGTAAGTTGCCATGTACACCACAGAAGTGCCATAAGTGGCCATATAGACTAACTTTTTATCACGGTTACAGCTAAATTGCCTATTTCTAATACTTATTTGCTTAAGCTATTGAGCTATCGTTGTAGACTATTGAGTAGCCTAAAACATATTTTGTTGTCGTTGTTTGATAATAAACAACCTGGCATAAATAACCAGTGTCTTCATTCATGGATACAGGAAAAGCCTACATGTATAAAAATTCATTTGAGTTTCACTTCACGGGTGACATGCCTCGGTGTTCTTTGTTGTTGTTACTCGAGCACACTGCGGGTGCCAGGTCACGCCCAGTTCTGTGATTGACAAAAGTTGTAAACCAAGTGCAGCGATGGTGGATTTCGGCCTGAGGACAGTCTGGACTACAGTGCTGCTAGTTAGTGATTCAACGCATTTTTGCAATGTTCAGAGACATTAGCGGTAAAGTCTATGGAGTAAAATATCTATCATATCACATTTTTATACCATCTCAAAGAATCATATGGTCACGTCACACAGCCCTACATGGAACGTTATTCACTGGTATTTCCTTTGGTTCTAACCAGTTCGGGAGTGATAATTAAAGGTGGAACACAAAACTGCAAATGTTAAAATACCGATTCTGCTCAGAACAAACTGACTGAATAAAAATCTGGTTTGAAGTCCTGCTTAAAATCAATTCATTCACCTCCACTATACATTACATTAAAATGACAGCTACCGTTCATCATTCTAGGCTACAATTGACTTCTGTCTGGTATAAAAATGGACCAAGAGCCACAGGCTGAATAATTCTGTTGTGCACTGTTCTGGTCTGACGGGCTTTCATGTGCAGCGCACAGCCGAACAACCCTGCGCAGTCGGAAGTTTAAACTTGCGCAAGAAGCAACCCCAGTTCTTCAGATTTCAAACTGAAACCGTTTAGCAAAGCTTTAGCAAACCGAAAGTAGAGGCCGCCAGCTCAGGCGCCGCTCCGCTGAAGGCAAACCGTGCCTGGTTATGTGCTGACAGGATTCACACAAGGACAGCCTGTTGTCAAAGTGAGCATGTGAACAAATACAGGCCGATCTGAGGCCTGTCGCATGTACAGTCCGGTGCTGATTGGCTCGCTCGGCGCAGCGGTCACCAGGCCAGGCAGAGCGAGGCAAGCATCTTTCAACAAACACTAGTTTTGCAAATAGTGGAGCCATGGAAACCTGTGCATTGGTGAGTGGCGTGGCGCAGCGTCGAACCACAATCTGTGCTTTAGCCGGAGCTTAAACCGTAGCCATCCACTTCCTGCGCATTTCTGTGCTGCCTGCGGTGATGCTCGCTTGTGCCTGGTTAAAACATGAAAGCGAGCACATCTGCAGCCTTTACACGAGACCGAGGTGCGAAGCAGGAAGAGCATCGACTCAAAGCTTCCTTTGCCTGCTTCATTTCCCTTGTATGTTTGATTTACCTCCACCCCCCCATTACAGTTCACTCAAAAAATCCAAATCGGCGCCATCCCCTGGCAGTATGGTAGAGATAGTGGACAGTAGAGCACAGTAGGGCTGCACAAGTAATCGTGAAAATACTGCAATCTCGAATCACACATCTATGCCATCTCATTTCTGGATTACAACGGTTCTTCGGCATTGTATTATATCAGCTGAATCAAAACAAGCGCTACTTTTTTTACACTGCATTTGCCCACGAGTCTCAAGCATCCCATAATCCTGCATTCTCTTTAAAGGGCGTCTTCCCACTACACCAGGTACCTTACTTTTGGTTCCTCGGGAAAACACCAAAAGTAACAGCACTGAAAGGTTGTGTAACACCACTGGTGTAAATACTGGCACTGAATGACATCACAGCGTGAGGCAGGGTATTTTGTACTGAATTTGAAAAATGGCTGTATATTATAGGGCTGACCGATGTGCAGTGTTAATACCAACATCACATGTTGTGCATCTGTGATTCTAACTTCGCCAGTCAGCTAGATTAAGATCAGGCTTTTTCTTACTTTCAATTCTGTATATGGACATTATAGTGCAGGAAGTTTAAGTTACATTTTTACTTTGTCATAGAAAAAAAAATCAAGTTTTGCAATTTTAATTATTATTCCTTTTCAAGATTATTTAGTATAAGTTTAAAAATCAGTGCAATGTTTACCTCTGCTGCTTTCGCATGAGCACTGCATGGCTTCCTCAAGACAATCATAATCATTTTCATCCTTGTTGTTTAAATCACCTCTAGATGGTTTTTGAGAAATTTATGTTGAACTCCTTTTTTGTTTTATAAATACCCCACTTAGAATTTTTCCAATACTGTGCTGTCCTAATAAATTATACAAAATACTTTATTTCTTTTCATGCCATCCTGATCTCTGGTTCTTCCGACCAGATCGCAGTTAAAGCTTGGGTCACTTCATTTGTCCACGCATCCATCATCATTATTATTTATTTATTTATGTTTAACCTTGTTTATCGTTGTTTGAGTTCACAACTTTTTTCAAGACAGCGGTTGTATAGCGGTTCAGCGCCAGGGTATTTGCATAACCGTTCGACAAAGAAAGCACTTCAGGTCCCACCCCAAAGTACTGAAGTACCCCCACTGTCACTTTTGGCTATTTTGGCTACCTTAACTGAATGGCCAATTGAGCATTTCCTTTCTGGCAGAAGTTGATATGCCGGTCCTGGATCAATCATATATTTGGCACAGCCGTGTTTTGTTGTGTTCCCTTTTGCAGTTTAATGAGTGAAATAAATTTTAAATTTAAGGAGTAAAAATGTTACAGAGAATCGTGATCTCAATTCCAAGCAAAAAAAAAAATTGCGATTCACTTTTTTTTTTCAGAATGGTGCAGCCCTAAGCACACTACACCTTTGCATGCTCCTGGTCATTCCAGCTCAAGAGTCCCAAAGAGACCCAACTAAACAGCCCATTGCGGCTTCTCACAGACTCACAGGAAGGAACAGGAGGGCATGCTTGCACACACAGAGCAAACTGCCAGGCCACCCAGCACTGCGTGGCCCATCCACATTGGGCCTCTGACAAATACCATCACTTCCTCAGCTGTGATGGAGGCTCTGTTATCCCATGGGCTTGCAGCTACGAAACACTGTTCTAAGTCCAACTGCGTCAATCCATAAACGGACAGTCAGTCCTCCCCCCCCCCACCATGAAGCTCCTCACACGGTCTGGCGATTTTCACAGCATAGCCTAATCAGTAAACTTACACCATTCCTTAGACATGACCTCACCTCAGAGTAATTTTCAGAGGTAGATAATTTTCTACTGGTAGCTGGAGAATCCTTCAAAATGGACTAGAGCTGGACCCCACACTAGACTACACACCCATAACACACACTGAGAACACATACAGTAATATTTTCATCATTAATTCTTCATTTTACTTTAGACCCTCATATGATACTATCAATAAATAATTCATGCAAGTTTACAAGTGGATTGTAATTATTAATCTATCCAGGCATCTAACTTCATAACTGTCACAAAGGGCCTGGCGTCTAGACGCTAATTGTGCTTCCACACAGCCCTATTTTAGGGCTGCGCACCAAACTTCGATACTTTTATAGCACCGATCGAATTCCATAATACTATCGATTATTGAGAAATGCCTCGTCTCTCGGTACCAAATTTCAATACCTAGACTCCTAGAGTAAATCTCATCCGCATCAATGAGCCAATAAGCATGCAGCATAATAATGTTACACAAAAGCCATCGCAGAGGAACGCAGGAGAAGCACTACGTTACAGCCAGAGACGGGCCTCACGTGTGTGGCTGACAGGTCTGAGCGTGCACAGCGGAGAACGCGCTGATATTAAACGTGCATTTTGCAATAGAATCTTTGAATTTGCACAGTATACTGTGTCTTATCATGAACAGTAGGCCTGCTTTCATGATAATTACTAAGAGAATAATTTGGCAAACCACAATTAACTTATACCGAAACTATGCGAATAGCAGTGACTCGTAAGTTCCATCAAGCTCGTTTGGGCAGAACTTAACTCATAGCTCAAAGTTGTTAAAATCTTATCTAGCTCTGATTTAAAGGACCCCAGGGTTTTAGCTTCCACTACACTAGCAGGAAGACTATTCCATACTGTAACTACACGCTGTGTAAGGAAGTGTTTTCTCAAATTCAGTTTAAAATGTTCTCCCACTAATTTTAGCCTACATTTCAATACAGATTAATAGATCAGTGTCTGTTTTTGTAAACCTGCAGGCAAACAAAAATCTATGTTTTTAAAGTATATACATCTTGAACATATATATGCTACTTCTTTCCCAAGATTTGTGCAATTTTGTGGTTAAGTAAATATGCAGGTACTGTGAGGTGGTAGGAGAAATGCTGACAGGAAAAAAAAAATACATATATATATATATATACTGGGTTTTTTTAAAATGGGATAATGTGTACTGTAAGTATAGGCAAGCATATTGTAGCGCCGGTGAGATCTGTGCATCCCCATATGCCTCGCGAGTGCATCCATATAGCCCTGTGTAAATCATTGTAAATAGCCCTTGCATTTTTCTTGTTGTAGTAGTTATGGTTAAGACTTTCCTGATTGTGGCATGTATGTTGCCCGTGTCTTGTGTGTACCCTGTCTGATCATGCCAGTCCTTAGCGTGTATAAATCTCCCACCGTCTGTGCACCTTATAGTTCGGCGTCTGACCACCTTGTGTTCCTGCTGTTGTTTTGGGGTTCGGTGCCCATTGGGTGTCTGTTATAATCCTGTCAAGGACTGCAGTAAAAGGGTATTGTTCTCTCCTAAATCCTCGTCAATCGCCGTTGTTGCCGCGATGCCTCGGTCTGTTTATATGTTTCTGTAGAAATTTTTCAACTGTTGTGAAATATAACATGCAACTCATGATTACATAATCCAATCTTCCCATTTGTGACATCTGCCCAGGGAGGGTGAAGGACCTGAAATTCGTAACAGTATTAATGCATTCATTCATTAGAATTGATGTTTCTGCTCAACAACTCTGTGTGCTTTTTGTTTGGGCTACAGATGTTTTTTTTTTTACCCTGCAAGCACCAGTGGGGGGACTGGACCAGAGAGTACACTGTACTACCAAAAATGTATTTGGACTGCCGAATTCAGATAGTGAACTTAAGTGAAATATCTTTTATGTTATCAAACTGCTTTTTGAGTTGCAGTGTGCACAGTGTGGGGCTGCAGTGGCCTCCTTGAGTCAAGCCTGGTAGCACAGCACACATGGCACCATGCAGACCCGGGACGAGTTGGATAAAACACTCTGTAAATGCCAACCTGTCCACCACAGCTTCACCAATCACTGTCCGAATATGGAGAAGGAAACCGCATACAAAGGCAAACAGCAAAAGACAATATAAACGAAGATAAACGTCACCAAACAAACGTGCAAAGGCCGCGACTGATTACCAGGACACGAGTGACCACTGCTTACTGTCTTTGATGAGAAGCACAGTTTGTATTGTTTAATACAGACAAAATACAATTAAATAAAAATCAAACTAAAATAAAATAAAAGTTACCCTGGAAAGATCTCAGCTAATTCATCCCACCACTGATCTTCTAGTTTGGACTTGTTCTGCTTTAGTCACGGCCTCTTGGCAACACTGCATGCTCTCTTCCTGTATCTTGCACTTGTCTAGCACTTGTGGTGTTCAGATGTTAGCTTCTAACAATGACTCGCATAGCTCTTGCTGACTCACCCTTGTTACTGACTGGAAGCCCAGCTTAGCTGCACTTGTAACTAAATCAGCTCCTTGACAGCTGTGCCCTTCTGATGCACCATCTGCTTCAACTCACTTTGGACAAACGTGCCTGCTGAATAAATATGTGTAATATTTTCTTTAGAGATTTGCATTGAACTCAATTTCACATTTATTAGCAAACATGATTTCCGTGATCAACAGCAGTACAACTTTAAATAGTTAATTGTCTTTTGGAAGCTTCTCTATAGGTTCCATCATTCCTTACAATTCCTTCATGTCTGCAGCATGTGCTGAAGAGGGCCTGGCTTTGTAATAATGAAATTAGGGTCAGAGAGATGATGCAAGTTCTCATCACATGCTGGTTACAGAAAGTTCCTTGTTCATCATAATTCCATGCAACCTCCCAACTCTCAATGTGAAGAAAGTGCCGGATGACATCAGCTGAAGTTTGAGGACACAGTACTCCGTGAATTTTGTCTTCAAAATGATCGATAATATATGTGAAATGAATGACAGATTCCCAATGGCTTTGTTTATTATTATTATTATTATTAAAACAAAAATCCGGTCACACCTGACTCAGTTTAAGTGAACAATTGACCACGGCAGACTCAAAACACAAGGTTTCAATGCATCACATTTAACAAAACTACCAATTCACAATAAAACCAGACCACTGACCCATCATATGGAGTCTAGGTGTAACCCATAAGATCAAACTTAAGTGTGTCTTACCAGCAGAAGAATCCACAGTCTTCTGAAAGGCTCTTATTTTCCAGCTACTCCCACATTCAACCTACAAAGACAGACAACAGAGGGTTTCAGGTGTGCCGTGTCCCAGGGGGCTTGAGTGCCTGGCTGGCGCTCCGGCTACGGAAAGCCAGCAGGGCCACGGGACAGGCCAGGGAGCGACGCGACGGCACTGCTGAAGGAGCCCAGCTGACCCGTAGAGACACGACGGGGGACACGCAGAGGTCGACCCATGTGGGTGTTTCAGTGGTTGATGCCGATTTCTTTTTTTTTTTATTTTTTTTTGCGGGGGGGGGGGGGGCGTGGGGGTTGACCAATATCCGGGAAATTTTTTTTTAACAAAAAAACAACAAAAGAGTGTCACAACTGCTTAACATTGAATATTTTTTTTACATTAATAACGTGTAAAAAATAATAATTTTAATAAACTAATAAAGTCATATTTTAATCAAGGGCATACATCATTTTAAAAGTAATAGAAAAAAACAATAACAATGATTTAACCACATTAAGTGCTCTGTTTGGTGTTTCACGATTTAATTTTTGACAAACGTAACAAAACAATGTTTCAAAAACCTGATAAACCACACTGCAACATTGACAAAGTGAGCGCTCTGCAAGGCTGCGCATCAGTCATGCAGCCATGCGCAGCCACGTGCAGCTATCACTATATCGCCAATGTAGTGTGATTAATCACCCAATGACGAATGAAATAAAATGCGTAAAGACCAGCTGATTTTTTTTTTTTTTTGGCCAATTGATCGGTTGACCTCTAGTGACAGGAACAGCAGTGAGGAGCCTACAGGTCAATGGCCAAACAAGAGTTCCTTCCACACAGAACACAATGAGATTCAAGCTACAAATACTCAGAACAGCTAACATACAGGGTACAATTCACAGCAAAGACAGCAGTGTCTACTCCACTGCAAAAATGTATTTCTGAGGGCAAAGGACAGTAGTAAATGTCACAGTGGATAATACATTTTAAAACAGTCATGAAATATCCTTTCCTTCTCAGTACAGTTGTACTATCCTTACAAGGCAGTGATTAAGAGCAGTATCCAGACACTCCCCAGGTTACAATGCCAATATTTCAACTTTACGATGGGTAAATATTTTTCACTTTCAGAACATTATTAAATAAATTACATGAGATATTCAACATTTAATTACAAAATAGGTTTTGTGTTAATGATTTTGCCCAACTGTAGGCTAATGTAAGTGTTCTAAACATGAACAAGGAACCCATAAGCTCGGCTGTGATGTTTGTTAGGTCAGGTGTACTGTATTAAAATGCATTTTCGCCTTACAATAAGTGTGTCGGAACGTAACCTCATCGTAACCTGGAGGCTGTATGTTTTATAATGGACTAACCTGAGAAGTTTGAAAATATAAAATGCCTATTCATATTTATCCATAGGGCAAATAAAAGATACTTTAGCAAAGGCCCACATAACCCATGATGACCTTATGTTGATCTTTTATGTGTATGCTGATTAGTTTCTTCTACAGTTCAGTTTCGTTTCAGTTTATCTGAACCAACACACACCCTGCAGTCATTCTCTTCAATACAGATTATATATGGTGCTAAATCAGGGCCAATAGTTTTGTTAATTTGAAAAAAATAACTGAAACTGAAAGTTCAAGCTTTGATGCTCAACTTTAAAAAAAACACAACAATTTATTCAAACTAAAAAACAAGTTATTTTTTCAGGTCCTATTTTTTTACAAAATCAATTTTTTTTTATTTCAGATCTTTTTCACATTCTGATCTCTTTGTGCTTTCAGATCATATTTTTTTCAGTCTCAGACCTTTGGCACTGATTTAGCTGGGGGGCGTGGTATCAGCTAAGAGGGGCGTGGCATCAGCTAAGATGAGCGAGGTATCAGCTAAGAGGGGTGTGGCATCAGCTAAGATGAGCGTGGTATCAGCTAAGAGGGGCGTGGCATCAGCTAAGAGGGACGTGGAATAATGAGTAACAAAACAGGTTGAGAACCTTCATCATTGCCTTCGGTATCAACTTGAGCTAGATACGAAATATCAAAGCCACAACCATACATGGTATTCCGTTCATTAACACGTACAATCCGTAAAAGTGACATCCATAAATCTAAACATTGTTTGCACATTTAATAACAAGTTCTTTTAGTTTTCAACTGTCGAATAGCCATTCAGTGCGATCAGAATCGGGTGCGTCTACCGAATCGCAGCAGTATATTTTGCCGACGCTCCCCTTTTGCCAACTTCGATTAACTGGTTGGCCACCAATGAAATAAGGTAGCACACATTAATCATCTCGCGATCTACCTGGAAAAAACGGCAATGGGTTAGGCACCCGTGCGTTAGACTCACTTCAGCACCGAAACTCATCTGTGGTAGGAAGATGCCGGACCCATTCAGTTGCTAATGTACACTCAGTGACAAAAAAAGTTAAGCACCCAGACAGAGCGCTGGAAATAAAATGAATCTGCATGCGGTTAAAGGTCTTGTGACTGTACTGCAATGAGTATAATAACAGATCAAACGGACAACATAGTTGGCAGTATGGGCAGACTGCTGGGCACAATGCTCATACTCCACACCATGATGCCAGGAGTAACGGCATTGTGTCTCTCCACAACATTGGCAGGATTGGTCGACTCCCCTCGGCACCACCATACGCACACGACCAGCATCCATGGTAATCAAGAACTGAGATTCATGACTGAACATGGTACGATGCCACTCATCATCAGTCCATGCAGCCGTCTCTACGCTGGTGTTAACGGCAGCCTACACGTGGGATGGTGAATCTGGAGTCTGGCTGATGCCAGGTGACGAGACACGGTGTGGGATAACACAGGACATTGTAGAGAGTCCAATGCCGGTGTCCGGATGGCAGGCGCAGATGTCATGGGGTTCTGTAATGCTTGGTGCACAATACGACGATCCTCCCTTGGTGTGTCTTGGTCGACTGGAACCTTCACCACGTGTGTGGGTGCCCTCACGTGCCCATTGGTTCCAACATCAGGCGACTGTGACATCTGCATGCCCCAAATGCTGGGCAATTGCCAACAGTATTTCCTGTCACCACTACGTTTTCTAGATCTACATATTAATAAACGAAAGATACCATATATGGTTGTCGATTTGGTAGGTCATATCTAGTGCAAGTTGATGCCGAAGGCAATGACGAAGGTCCTCAGCCTGTTTTGTTACTCATTATTCCACGCCCCTCTTGGCTGATACCACGCCCCTCTTGGCTGATGCCACGCCCATCTTGGCTGATGCCACGCCCATCTTGGCTGATGCCACGCCCCCAGCCAAATCAGTGCCAAAGGTCTGAAACCGAAAAATTAGATTTGAAACTACAAAAAATTTAATTGAAAACAAAAAATTGCAAATGAAAAAAATAGAACATCAAATATCAAAATATGTGAAAGTGAAAAGAAAAAAAAAAACCAATTCAAGACTTATTTTTAGGTTGAATGCATTGTTGTGGTTTTTATAGATCAACATTAAAAGCTGAAATTTTTTTTTTCTCAAATTAACAAAACTGTTGGCCCTGATTTAGCACCATAGTTGTACAGGTTGTGTCTAAGAGCTCCATCATTACAACACTGCCTCTGCTTAGCCTTTACTTCACCAGAGTCACCATGACCAAAACATGCAGCCTTCTTAACTTCCAGTCTATCCCAAACATCCACGAGGAAGGCACAATCACGGTGCGAGGCCTTTGTTTTAAAAGAAAATGTGTGATTTTCCCACAATGCCGTCTGGACAATTTCAGCAGAGGAAGTTGCTGGGCAGGCAGAGTATTCTCAGCAAGCATTGGGAAAGCCACGCAAGAGGGAAAACGGCGTCAAACCGGAAAAACAGGAATGTACGAAGTGGTTACAATGGGCTTTCAAAACGAGAAGACCACGAGTGTATTATAAACAGCGGCAGACATTAGGAATGAGACGGGGAACTGGTAAACACACCTTCAACCGGCGTGGAGAGAATCCTAATAACAAAAACCACCTCATAATCTACTCTTAGCAGGGAGCGGACGTCCACAGATTCCACCCTAATTACTGCAGCTCTGAGTAGATATGAGTAGCTATAAATGACCACATTGCGAGAGCCCCAACATTGATACTACATGCTGTTGTGGTCTTTAAAAACAGAGATCATGACTAAATTGAAATCGAAGACAGATCTGAGGTTTGTGCCATTGTTCTTACAAAAAATGTTTTACTCATTTCATCCTTTTTAGACATAAATTATCTAGAACTTAAGTTTGTCTTTATTTATAAATTATACTCCAGAAACCCAAAGCATTCATGTCCTTTGTGTTACATTACCACCAACAGTACCATATTTTTACATGTAACGGTTGAGTTTTGCACTGAGGAGTGACTGACGAGTAACTATTGAGCAATAATTAACCAAGACTTCAGCTGTACTTTTGTAGACACCGGTGGGCTGATCAGTTCCGGCAGGAGCGTGAACTCATTGCAAAACACAGCTGTCCTCGCATGCTTCGAGCAGAAGGTCGGTCAGCTAACACCGCGATCTGAATTTGCAAGAAATCTTCAAAGCTGAAAGTGTGCGATCGTGGTCATTTTTGGGACTGTTACTAAGGCGGGCAGTAAATCTAGGACCAAGACCTACAGCATGACAGTTAGGTGGTTGTGTAAAAACGGCGCCCTGGGAGATGAAGCACAGCTGTGGTGGGAGGGAAACGGGAGAAGCACCGGAATGTTCCACACACTATGCTGCTCTCCTCAATCAGCAGATGGGAACAAAGGTCAAGCTAGCTATCGCAGTAGTGACCACCTTATTCAAGACTCCAAAAAACACTTATTACAAGTGTGGAACTAAAAAAAAAAAATCATCATTTATGACAGATATTACATTATACTTTTAAAACACCATTCACTTCAAAGCTTAAATTTCAAGCCCAACAACTTGTTGATCCTGATTTGTTCAGAATTACTCACTAATCTCTAATCTCTTCAATGTTCTCTTGGTAATCAGCTCTCCAGTATTCTTCACTAAAACCCCAGAATCTCCGCTTCATTAACACTCAGTATTCATACCTGGTAACTCATCTCTCCATATCTGAGGTTCATCATTCTACTACAATAGCTAAGTCTCCTCCATCCTCAAACTCCAGGATCAGTCTGCAGACTTCAATAGAATTGACCATCAGATCCTTCTATCATTGCTATGATGGAAATTAGAGCTAGAGTTTTGAGCCCTCTCCAATTCTCTCCCTACATACAACATCAGTTGGTTCCACCATCTCCTCCCTTTTCTGATTTTCCGCTTTGCCAACAGATCTATCTATCTGAATCAGCACATACCTGGCAAACATCTCAGCCTTGATGACTAACCACCATTCAGGACTGAACCCATCAAAGCCAGAAGTACTTATCCTCCCTGCCTGTGCCTCAGTACTAACATGGTGACACGCAAAAGGGTCATGATGTCAAAGCAGCAAAAACTTCTGCATGGAGAAACTCAGCCTCTCCCAGTAAATACTATCTGTAATGTTCTATCTGTAATCAAACAGCGTCTGTCCTGAGATCCTGGAGGTTTCTCCTCTATGACCTCTCTCTGAGTGATTACTTGTGATGTGAAGTTCAGTTATACAAAAGAGCTGAGAAGAATGATGCTGTTTCCCTGTCTCCTGTGGATGAAACTCACAATCCATTCATTGTCCTCTTGCGAAACCTTAGTCCAAAGCATTTTTTTTTAACCATTTGTCTTTTTGAAACGTACACTGCCATCATGTTGTGCCGTAAGTACGGTTTTGAAAACTAGCAATTCTGAAAGGCCACCTGAAAGCATCAAAACGTCTTTCAAAACAAATTTCGTCGCCATGACTACCTTACAAAAGCACTTCGCTGTTTTCCCCTGCTGGCAACCTCCACTGTAGTTTCGTAAAACTTCCTTCATGTCACATCAACAGATGGCACAGGAATATTCATTGGGGGGCAAAAAATAGGGACATACCAGATCCACAGCCTTTAGAGACACAAGCTCAAGACCACATATATCAGAACGCCACCAGAAATGAAAGATAAGCAGTACAACCAGTTGTAAAGCGAGTGTCAGTCCTTGACAACATGTATATTTCTGATACAGTGAATTTCATATCCTCAAAACTTCCAGAGTGACACAATTTTATTAGATGGGCTCCACCGAAGATGTCATACTGGTAACAAAATTAGTTTCACACAGAAGAGATGTGGTTTTTATAGAATGGAAGAAGTGTTAACTTCCTAAAATAAATTTTCAGTTTCACCACTCAAAAAGAGATTTGTTGTGATGGTGTGTAGACTTGATTTCAGACACAACCAACCACCCACACACACAGTTGAGAAGGAAGTATGTTTAGTGGCAATAAGTGACACAAACTGCTCAGTCAAACATAATTTTTCACAAAACAGACTAAAGATCTTATTTTTGTCTTAATAATTAAGCTTAATCGCTTGTTATTGACTGTTTAAAGTCACCCATATTCACCATCATAATTATCGTCATATAAATCTGAGTCAAGTTCATTTTGTCAAAGGTCAGGACCCAGACCGGCTGAGATATGGCACAGTAATGCCCAGTGCTACACTGTCATCCCGGAACCCCAAAGCCGACTACAACACCGTGAAACTGACATGTAATTTGAAGCAGCATATTACAAATTTATTAACGAAGAACATCATTGATTTAAATGCATGTTATAACGGACCGCTGAGTATCTCGAATACCTGATACAAGACATAGCATGGACAGACTACCAGAAAAGTACAGAACGACTGACATGTCAACACAAATCTAATGATCACAATTTTACTGGCATTTTTACTGGCACACTGCCAATTGAAAGAAACCCGCCGTTTGCAATGCAACTTTATGAACTTGTAACCATTACTAATTAAAAAAAACGTTCCCTGATGATCGCTGTACTCCCGTCCTTGCGCTGCGCGCAGGAAACCTCTAAAGGCTGCCCGATCGAAGCGTGTGCGCCCCCGTACAGCGCGTCCTCTTCCGTGCCTTACCTTTAAATGAGGGCTGATCAAAGCGTGCGCTCCCCAGTACAATTCATACTCTTCCGTGCCCGGTGACAGTTCAACAAGCGCAAACCAACATTGCCTCAAAGTAATGTTTGTTCCCAGTCATCCCCTCAAATGTCCAGGACTTGTCCACTGTTAATATCGCCCAAATCTTACACTTCACCAGCAAATATAAGTACAACGGGACCTTCTTTACTGGTTACTGTTTTAACACCGAACGCAAACTTCTTTCTCTCCCTGGTAATTCAGGGAGCGCGTCTAAGTGGGCGGGAGTTACGTAGCGATACCCAGCGCTGGTTGGAAGAGGTCCGAGGAACGACTTTTTATCATTGGCTCAAACAGCCGTCGTTCTTTATCGATTCCCATAATTCAAGAGCGTATTGCGGATTTGCGCATCAGCAAGCGCGTTTACAGTCAAGTGTGTTAAGAATTATGGTTAACAGGTTGCTTTATAATCTTATGTAAATGGCCATTGACCTGCCAATAACGACCGACCGATCTGTTACAGTATTTATTCTTGTTACTTTTCTGTAATATAAATGTTTATCATGCACAACAGATTCTTGTGGGAAAAAACTCTGCAAATCAGTGCCTCGGGCGACGGTTTGGTATTATGTATAACTACAAAGTCAGTGGTAGTTTTTAATGTGAAATTATTTATCAAGATATTAAAATTAATTAAATTAAAGAAACAACATGCAACATTTTCAAACCAAAAAACACTGAATGTGAAATTTGTGCTGTATATCGAGTTTCTACTAACTTGTGATATTTACATTTGTTGTGGATGCTGTATCCCTCTAGTGGTGATTTTAAATAATACATGTTTTTTGATATTTGGCCGTCCCGTCTTCTCTTGTTTATTGCGAAACCTTTCGATCAAGTTGGATATTATAGATAATATTATTAATTGAATTATCAAAATCTTTTAAAGATATGAAAAAATAAATGCAAGTCCAGCATAAGAACACCCTGGATGGGATGCCAGTCAATCACAGGACACAGATACACAATAAGCTACCTAAAGATACAATTTCACCTGTTTTTTGGACTGTGGAAGTAAATCGGTGGAGGAGAAATGCTCGACACACACAGCAGGGGCAGGATTGGAGCGCCCAGCTCCACATCTATAGGCCAAGCAAGAAAAATACAACAGAAAATCCTTCAATTTATGGGTGTATGTCTGTGAATAATATATATATATATATATATATATATATATATATATATATTCTTCCCTGTTTCTCATTAATGAAGGGCTTCTTCCTTGCTTTATGGGACTTCAATCCTGCTTCTAGGAGCCTGATA
>JABJVO010000020.1:10014295-10025178 GCA_026770805.1 Boulengeromyrus knoepffleri | reverse complement strand
ACCACCGAGGGCCAAAAGCAGTTTAATGAGGACCACTTCATGTTTCAGTGTTTCTCAGTCGATGTTTATTTTATTCTTAATTTGAATAATGCTTACACCGCATTATATAATTTCGGAATGTTGACATCACAGTTGTCATGGTAACATAGTAAACATTCTACTTCGAAAAAAAACTGCTGTCACTTCTTCTGTGGTGCCACTAGTTGTTAGAAATCATTGGTTTACACAGTAACAGCACATATTGCATAGCAAGCAGTGGCACTTGCAGAAAACTTCTGTTGTGGCCATCAGTGACCAGATGTATTTGTCTCTTCTATGGTTCTGCTTAAAAAATTAAATTATATATATATATAAAAACATAGGGTGGCAACTAGGATTGTAACTATGCATCGATTTGTATCGATTCAACTGCAAACGATCCGATACATCGACGTGACCGCATAAAAGTCGATGCAAGCGTTTTTTTTTTCTCTCGCCGGTCCCGGTATTGTTTCATGATCCACTCCGACGTATACATGGTCTACAGCAGGGGTTCCCAATACGTCGATCGCGATCTACTGGTCGATCGCAAAGGTAATGTGGGTAGATCGTATGGCATAAAAAAAATAGATGGGAGACGCGTTCGCCTAGTTAGCCTCCAATTTATTTCTATTAAACTTAAGAAAGGGTATAAAAATGAATGGGGGAGCTGGACCAAGTAAGAAGCCAAAAACCTACCACTTCCATACGGAAGTATGTACAAAGACTAGGGTAACCTGACTTCAATTATGAAAATAGCCACAATGCCTTGCTTTATGGAACTCCAGTCATGTGCAGCTTAGAAGCCAATTAATCAATAATCAGTGTAGGGGATAACCTGCACACATCCAATTATTATTTACTGCACCCAACTAATATCAGGACAAATTAATTGAACAGAACAGCACAAAATGAAAGAGGTGAAATATCCTCCGTCAGAGGAATATGTTGCGTGCCAAATGCACAACGTCCAAGAAGGGACTGACATCAATGCAGTTTACGTAATTGGGGTAAAATTAAATGTCTGGAAAGAGCTGCATCATCCTCTCCTGTCCTCTCACTGGTTCTGAGCGATTCAGCATCTGTACCAATATGAGGCCCCCCCAGCTGCACAATGGGGAGCGGCAACACCGTGCAGATTAAATAGGCACAGAATTTAACAAGACCCTGAGCTTAGGAAGAGGGCTTGCTGTGACCTGGCATTGGGGGGATTAGTGGATGGATGTTTCCTCACTGCAGTGACATGAAACACAAATAGAAAACAGCTCTAAAACAGCCCAGATATGAACAAACAGCAAACACTTGTCAGGGAAGTTATTTTGGAGCGCAGTGGCATGAAACATAATGGTGTCCATGTAAGTGGTGCTCTTCTGATGCGAGATGAGGCGCGTAATGGGGGCAGAGGATTTTGTGAAGGATGAAGTGGTTTATGCCACAGATTTGGGTGGGATTGCTAAAGTGGGCGGGCTCTACCCAGACTGTGGGATTTTGAATCAGTCACTTGCATCAGGGCACAGGTAGTCTTGTATTGGGAGCTGATTGGTGGATAATAGGACTAGAGGTGGAGCTCTCGCAATCTCTCATGCGTGATTTGCTAAGGACAGTGAGCCCCCCTCACACACACTGCTGGGGGTTACCTTCATTCCCTAAATCACGGTGAGGATTACCGTCGCACGTACCTTTCTCTCTAACAGTTGGGAGACGGGTGTAAAGTTAATCCATCACCCCCCAGGAACATGTTCTAATGGAACAGGAGGTGATGCCCCACAGCACAACATTACACACTGCTGTAAAGCATGTGACACGCCTGCCATCCAATCACCATTCATGGCACCAGCTTCAGAGTTATCTGTTCTATGCTAAAAGTCACAGGCAGGATCCTGCACAGAAGCACATGTGATGGTCAATCAGCGGTTTCAGCTGTTCATCCAGGGGGGCGGCTTTATGGGATAAGGTTTCTGTGAGCCTCATCAGGCAGCCTGTTGTCCCTGTAATCCGAGTCTCCACAGAGTGGTTCTGTTGGAGAACCCGTAAGACCCAGAGATAATACTGCATCAAGGCCTCTCCTCTGTGGATTTTGATGATGTGAGGCAGCCTCTGGTCTGATTGGAACCACAAGACACAAGGCCCAAGGAACATTGTGCTTTCATAGGCAGTGGGAATATCCCAGTACCTCCTCACCATGAAGGAAAGGGCTGTGACATCAGGGCTTATTTTCAGTTCGTCCAATTTATGCACAGGCAGGTGAGGGAAATTCACCTGATTCACTCACATGAGTAGTAAGGAGGATGTGACCTCAGCAGTGGGGGGGCCACGCCCCACACATTCTTTCTCGGTCCTCTGTCAGTCTGCTGCGTGGTTCTGAGAGCCATGTGATTAATCACCATGCGGCTTTCAGCTCATTAGCTAAAGGCTCCAGCAGCCATCCTGGGAGCAGCATCTCCCCAAAGTGGAGGGCAGCTCAGATCTGCATAATGGTGTCACAGTAGGGGGGCAGAAGTGTGGAGCTGGACACACAGCCTCCTGAAATAGACAGGTGGCAATGACCTCTCAAATCGCATGTCCAGTGAAGGGAAGAGATCAATCTGTGACAGTCTGGGGACAGTCTGGCCGGTGAGGCTCTGCACATCTGGGAATAGAGGGACCAAGAACATTCCCTCCAAGGTCGTCCGAAACACCACGGACATTTGATATCGAGATGTGGATGCGTCCAAGTACAAGCAGGTGGATCAGACACAAGTCTACGGCTTTGTTGTGCATCTGAAGCTTGCATGTTCCCGCATTGTGGCACAGGGGGTTTCCCCGAGGTCCACCTGTTTCCTCCTGCAGCCAGACAGTTATGTGAACCAGTGCCTCTTTGGGATGGGGTTCAGGCTCAGGGTTCAGGGCTGGTACCCTGATGTTCTGGCTAAAATCGCCCACTGTGGCCTTTTAAATCTGACTTCCTAATCATCCCCTATATCTAACTGGTGAATCCTCTCCTGTCCCTTCACCACCTTAGCTACAGTGTGGTGAGCGTACTGGTGTAGAATGGCTGCCATCGCATCATCCAGGTGGGGGCTACACAGTGGTGGTGGCTGAAGTGGCTCCCCATATTTTCTGTGAAGCGCTTTGGGTGTTTTGAAAAGTGTTGCATACATGTAATATTCATTCATTCAATGTGACTGTACTGGGGAAAAAAAAAAGGTTGGGCGATAAACAGGTTGGGCGATAAACAGATGTACCTCAGTGAGGTCTGAGGTGATCAACTGTTGATGAAAGATACCAGAGGGTTTGCATTGTGGCTGGATGAAGGGTAGGGGAGAGCAGAGGTGAAGGAAGAAAGGAAAGAGGGACAGTTGTTTGTTCTATATTTAGGCGTGGGCCCTGATTGGGCGGAGCTAATCCTCTTTGCATTAGAATGATCTGAGCATGAGATTAGGGAGTTTTACCTCTGTGCAGGAGATCATCTGCTTCCCATAATGACGTCCTGCAGTGGCACAGACCAACATGGGCTGGCAGAGGGGTTAAAGCAAAGGTGTAATGGGAATTCAAAGGCAGCAGCTCCTCAAAAAGGCCAGTCTTAAAGACGACAGGGTGTCCCTTAAGAAAAACAAACAGCACTCAGAAGCTGATCTCTGAATATACTGGTCCATGAATTCTAAATACCAACTAAAGTCATTATAGGCAAAAACAGAAGAAAGATTTCTTGCTTAGGAAGACAGTTGCACTTGTCATGGCCATGCTAGGCCTTTCCTCTTTCTGTGCAGTACCTGTGCCTCCTGCAGGTGGCGTTGGTGCAGGAGTCCTGAATAACACAAATTACTTCCTGGTTTCTGGTATTCCTTCAACTCCGGCTGAGGAGGACTATCTTCATCTCCGGCACTCTTTTGGAATTATGGATATATACGCATACACACACGTACCATATATATATATATACTGTGTATATATATATATATATATATAGAGAGAGAGAGAGAGAGAGAGAGAGAGAATTTTCACAATTATTCTGACTTAATGTAAACTCCATTGTTAAGTTTTACACGCTGAAAAGGTAAAGTTGGAACAAAGGCGTTTCTGCAAAAAACAGTCAGAGAGCAGTGTTTAGAAGGGATTAACGGCTGGATGCTGAGTGCGCTCCTGCTCATTGGCGTCTTTCTGAATGATTAGCACAGAGCAGCCATCTGTCACAGGACCCGTGAACACAGGGCATCATGTTCGCGGGCCTGTTTGCTTCAGACTGTCTCCGGCCAATGAGCCTTATCCGAGCGCCATCCTGCATCATCATTCTAAAAAGCATTATAAAAGCACTATTAAACACAACTGTCACAGACATAAAGGCACATGAAAAGATGGAGAAGTGCAGCTGGTGCATCAGAGCAAAGGGGGGACACAATAGATGCTTTGGAAAGGGCTGTTTGCTCTGAACCTGGGCAACCCTGGGGGGGCCAGTGACACCTTTTATTCGCAGCAAAATGACAACAGCATCTCTGTCAGAGAGCAGGTGTTGACAAACAGCCCCACCACCATCCCCGGCCCCCAGCTCAACAGACTATTGCTAAAAAAGAATCAGACGAGACGCAAAGTGTGAGTTTTGTGAGGCATTTAGATCTTGTAATTCCCAGCCATCCCATGGAATATGGGGTGACAGAGGACTGGGCTCCACCATATCGCTTACTCTTCACTTTAAAGATGAACACATCTGTCAGTCAAAGCCCCCCCCCCACCCCCCACACACACTTATCTACTGCACTCATCCCCTGTGAGCCTCCCTCTCTCATTTTCACTCACACACACTCTCTTGTCAACACCCCCCTCCCCGGGTTGAGCTCCTAAGCCAGGGTGGACGCTACCATTTCCTCTGTCAGTCGGGAGCGCGGGGAGCTCTGGTGGGGACGAGCAGGAGCAGGAAGGATCGCGAGGCCACCTCCTCATCTCCTGTCTCACGACTCCAAGTGGCTGCTAGCTGACTTGTAGGACTTCCATTCCACACCTCCCTCTCTCTCTTTCTCTCTCTCACTCTCTCTCTTTAGAGTTCCTACATCCCTTTATTCCATTTCCAAAGAGAAGAAATATTTTTGTGCCAAGGGGATGCAGTTCTGGTAAGAGTCTCTAACTGGATTTGTTTGCTTTTATAAAATCACAACTGGTTTAATTTTGGATGGGATTACAGGCTGTGTTCTGCTAAGTGAATTTTTAATTCAGGATGTGTGATTTTAACTAACCATTATGTTCCACTATAGCATTTGAATTTCTTTAGACGTAAGAAAGGAAATGTGACATAAAAGTATTTTCCGTGTATCTCGGTGATGTCTGGCTGAAATTCAGCACTGCGATTGGGTGCGTTTGTGGATCATATAGCAGAATCGTTACCCTACTGGAGATTGATTTGTTTCTTAAAACTGCCACGGCATAATGGTCACAGTATGAATAGATTATTACAGGAATATGTAACCCAGGGAAACCAACAAAGAAATTATTTGCTCTATAAGCTAAAATCATGCCGATTAATCAGATTTTTGTATGAACCAATCCAAAATTTGGAACAAACTTTTGAGGAGGGAAGGTTACGAGTTTCATAGCTGATAACGGGCAGAGGGACTGAGATCATGGGACGGTTTTGTAATCCCTTCTGGGGTCAGTCTGCAAATTCCCAGATCTCACAATGGCTGCAGGTGAAATAAGTCTTCATCCTGCATCTTGGACTCACTCAGCTCTTGTGGGCTTTCACTCTATCCCTGCGGTGAAAAAAAAAGCCCATCGTGCATTATTTATACATCGCCGACGCCTCGCGCAGGGCGAATGGGAGGGGCACGCCTGCCTGCTGGCTATCTGTGAGCTTCACCCCCACAAGGGCCGCATCGAGCGACGATTGCGAGGTGTAAATGGCACACCGCTTGAATTCCTGCCCCCGCTTCCACCCCACTGGGTCCCAAGCTACGGGGCCAGCTGGGAAGGCTGGGACTCGCTTCCTCTCCAGCTTCTTAAGATCATAGACAAGCCGGGGGGGCTGTGGTATCATGGCAGCCATGGTCTCCAGCTGCGGACAAACTTTCAGCTCCCCCCAGATCACACATGAAAGGCCAAACTGACCATAACGTGAGTGTCCCTGAACTAAAACCCATGGCCTTTATGTGCCTCTGATAAATGGCATATTTTAGAAAATGACGACACAATAATTATCAAAAATTAGATATTCTCTATGCAAGGTCAAACTGAGAGAGAATCGTACAGTTTCTACAGGGTTATCTGAGTTCTACTGGAAAATCTCAAAGGTGCGATATAAGTGTCGTATTACAAGAAAAACTGCCTCTTTAAACTTTACGTTCTCCTAAGACACACGTTCCCTTCTTGCACAACCTCAGGCAATCAGTCTGTCTTTGCTGACATCACAGCGGTTCTAATGCTCTTGCCCTGATCTTGCACACCATAGCATGAGTAATGAACAAACAATGGCTATATGCTATATAATAAGTATGGATTTGTAATTTATCTGTACCTCAGTCTAAACTGCAAGTGATACTATTGTGTTTACATCTGAAGGTCAAGCATTTAGAGTAACGTTCATTATTCAGCCAGCTGGATATTTACTTCACTCAGGCAGGATTCATATTACAAGCAATCTGTGCATTTATTTTTACTCTTTTGCTATTATGCAATTCTTCCAAAGTGTCTGATAGCCAACAGACAAGGGCAGAATGGTGTTTATAAAACGGGTATGAAACTGACAGTGACAGCTCACAGCAATACCTTAGTTAAACAACCAAGGTTTGCAGACTCTTGTGAACCTGAAACTCTTCCGATCAGATGATTTCCTTATTAAAGTGTCATCATAGCACATTGTGGTCATCATCACAGCTCATGCTAATTGCCCATCTATTGTCATAACCACTAATCCAGCGCAAGGTCAGGCTGAATCTTAAGTCTGTTCCAGGAAGCAGCGAGTATACCCTGAATTCTACCGTACAAAGCTATTTAATTTAATTTCAATGAAACTCGTACCGTAACAAACAATCATTATGTTTCTGTCAGCTGAGACCAGAGGTGGATAGTTCAGGTCCAGGAAATAATGATCCAGACCAAGATTTTGTTTCAACCAACCAGTTGAGTACTCTGTGTCTGTGACTCTTTATGTTCAACTGGTTGGTTGAAACAAAATCTTGGTCTGGATTTGTAGTTTCTGGACCTGAACTATTGACCTCTGGTTGCATCAGGCTCATAGAAATTGGTCTTTCTGTGCTTTTGCATAGTAAATGTAAAATATTTTTAAAATATTCCTGCACTCTTCTTTTATCATTCTGTCAAAGCCGCTTGAGCTCCTACCCCTCGGAGCATCTCAGAGCGTTAAACAGCCACTCGCCTCCAGAAAGCTATCAGGGCCACGAACTCAGAACATGCTGCAAAGTGATTATGTCATACTGTAGATGCTTGTGGTTTATATTTGTGTAGGCACACTCCTCCCTTGTTGTGACTTTTAGGGTCGGCAACTGTGGTCCATGCTGGTGGGTGTTGAGGGTGGAGGAACAGTGGAGGGGGATGCAGATACAGCCTTAAAAGGACATTACAATTTGATGTGGTGCCCTGAGAGCCGTAGATGCTTATTCAGTCCCACGCCTTGCTGACAATCCTGAATACCAGTCACCTAGGTGTACATTCAGTCTTATCCTCTAAATCGTGTCCTACTAAAGAACTATTTCCACAGCCAGAAACTTCAGCTGTGTCACATCACACATCACTGCCAAACATCAGCTAATATGTCACTGATGAACCTTAAATTCTCAATGTATCAGTCAATGTCCATTCAGCCATTTTCCGCACCCTGAAACAAGATCATAGATCCTTCCTTCCTTCCTCCCTCTCTCATTCACTCATTCATTCATGTTCCAAACCCACTTATCCTATTCAGAGTCACGGTACTCCGGAGTCTACTACATAAACAATGGGTGGGAATAACCCAGGAAGGGGGTACAAACCCATCACAAGGCCTCAATATACTTTAAAATTTAAATTTGTTATTTAGAGCAAGATGAAAATTTCGGACTAAGAGCAGTAACACAGGTATAACTACTAATAAATTTGGGTTAGAATAGTGTTTCCAGTAGACCTTCTTGTGAACTGTTCATCCTTCCGTCTTTCAACTGCTTATCCTAGTCAGGATTAGAGGGGCACCTGGAGTTCATTCCAGGTAGCACAGGGTACCTGGCAGGGTGACACCCTTGATTGGAGGGGGGACACAAGGCAGGCAAAGACATACACACACAAGCTCATACCATGGACAGGTCCAGTTAGCTGCCTTAAACACACAGAGAACATGCAAACTCCACAAACGCGGGCACACATGTGCACACACACGCACAGGTGAGGCGGGAGGGTGGAGGCATTATGGTATCGGGAGTTTTGCAATTTCTCGTTGCAGAATGTAAATTCCATTTTCATGCTGTGAATTCGGAAAAATGACCCACATTAGTCTTACTGACGTGCCCCTTAACCACATACCGCACAGGAAGCAGGACACGCGTAGAACGGGTAACACGGTTCAGTACAGCTCTGTAACAGACTGCATTTTACTCCTAATACTAAACCAGTTAAATTTCCATGGGTACTGACTAACAGGAAACGGACCGCTGTTTAATTAGTTTACTGTCTTAGTGTTTTTTCCGAGCCATAAATCTCTTTTACTACTCAGAACGGGAGTAGGCTGCTGCTATAATATATAAACATTCTTTCTGTGTACTGCATGAAACTTCTGGCTAATACATAACCGTTTACAGTAGTTCAAATTCCCATATTCGGTGTTAATATCCAACATAATAAAAAGACTGTCAGTCCAATGTGCATTAATTAGTTATAACTGACGTTGTCATAATTACCTTTTCAGCTGCCCTTCAATTACTGTAACGTTTGCATCGCTTTACGTTTGTGAAAAATTCACATTGCCTGCGTACGTTAGTGAGGGTCCCCTGCCTGCACACCATCTCCTCTCCTAAGGAAAAGCATACTTATATCCCTTGTTTACTTTGAAAACTGCAGTGATGCATAAATTTGGAGCGTCTGAAATAAGCCCTGATACATCCACACCCTCCATCTGTCGAAGGGTATTTATTGTATAGTAACTGAATGCCAAGATCAGACTGATAATTTATTTTTTATATTAGATTTTCTTTGCACTTTATTCTTAATAGCTACCGAGATCATTTCTGAAAAGAACAATGAGGACTATTTGATAAAGGAACAACAGCGATAGATCAGCAAAGATTATTATAGTAAAATAACATCGGGCTGCTTCTTCAGAATGATGGCATGATGTTCCTCTACTGCTTTTTAAATTTGATGAACTATAACAAATTTCCTGTCAGATTCGGTTATATTTTAAGCAGGTCTTCGGCTCAATTAATAGTTATAAGCAAGAGGGCATCTCGTCCTTCATCGGTGCCAATTTCTTGTATAATATATAGCATATTATTATCACAGTCAGGTCCAAAAATAAGAAATACTTTGCACATATTTATTTAGGTCGAACGCTTCAGCAGAATCATTGAAAAGTGAGAAATGTCCTGACTTTGTTTTTGGCACTAATTAAGAGTTAAATGTGATGTTACAGGAGAGTGTGATATGAACCCAAGCAAGCAGATAAAATGTGTGACCTCAGCTGTTTTACAGCATTCACTGAATTCTTAATTATTAAATACTGGGGATGCTTTTAATGTGAGCATGAGAACAGAGCATGTCAGACAGCCCAAAGCACACTGGAAAATGCGCAGTGCTAGATTAACACTTGTTGACATGATGTGTGCAACCCCAGCTGACACAGGGTGTGGGAATCAGGGGTATAGCTAGAAAATCTGGGTCACCCCCAGTCACTTAGGACCTCCACCAGGGTTGCCACTTTCAATCTAAAGAAATATAAGTCCCCCCCTACAGATTTTGCTGAGCTGGCGGGGGGTGCCATGCTCTGCCAGTTAAGGGCTCCTCCTTTACCGGCAGCGGAAACGCACTCAGAGGGGGCCAATCCCATGTCTGGTGGCTAATCTTCCACGGCCCCTTCAGTTGTCCTACGGCGTGTAAAATCGCTTATACGGGTACCCAGCGAACACCTTCCTCGGAAATTCCATAGACATTATGAGCAATCAGCTTAGAGTCCATCACTAATTACAGACTGAAACACATTCATAAATATGGTATTCACTCATTGTGAACAGGTGAATTGCTGTGACCTGCATTTTTATCTTACGGCGTGAGCAAGAGCTACGGAGACCTTTCCTCCAGAGCACTTTTCTTCTTTGCATGCATTTAAAATATAAAACTTGTCATGGAGCTCTGGGAAATTAATCTGAATAGTCCACTATACCTAAGTAGCATAGAAGATGTTTTGCTCCGTTGTCATATTGCCTCAAGCCTTGTAGTTTGGCTAATCAGCAAACCTGAATTGCCCAATGTGTGTGTGTGTGTGTATGTACCCTGTGAGGAACTGACAGGCTTCTGAGATAGACTCCAGGCCCCGTTCCACAGCCCTGAACAGGATAAGCGGCTGGGAAGTGATGCAGAGATGGGTATATGTGTTCTCCTGAAACAATAATCTAAAGCACAGCCAGTTGTCAAAATGAAATTTCTGCAGCCTTAAGCAGGATTACACGGAATGGGCGATTGGGCATCGTGGCCTCCCTCCCCGACAAACAGCAATTCCCCGGTGAGTGTGGGGGGCAGAGCCGCTGAGGAGGGGCCTGAAGATGGGCGTGAAGAGAACTGTTTAAGCCCAGAAGCCCATGATGAACAATGCAGGGGGGTATTGGTGGAGCTTGGGGGGGGGGGGGGGGTGGGTGGAACAGGTCTTTTTGTGTGTCTGTGGGGGTGACAGGCGGATTAATGGGGGGCTTTTACGCTTT
>JABJVO010000020.1:9977073-10009898 GCA_026770805.1 Boulengeromyrus knoepffleri | reverse complement strand
TAACAGTGAGTGGTGTGTATGCAGGTCAGCGGAGCATGTAGTAAGTATGCAGGTCAGCGGAGCATGTAGTAACAGTGAGTGGTGTGTATGTAGGTCAGCGGGTCATGTAGTAACAGTGAGTGGTGTGTATGCAGGTCAGCGGGTCATGTAGTAACAGTGAGTGGTGTGTATGCAGGTTAGCGGAGCATGTAGTAACAGTGAGCGGTGTGTATGCAGGTCAGCGGGGCATGTAGTAACAGTGAGTGGTGTGTATGCAGGTTAGCGGAGCATGTAGTAACAGTGAGTGGTGTGTATGCAGGTCAGCGGAGCATGTAGTAACAGTGAGTGGTGTGTATGCAGGTCAGCGGAGCATGTAGTAAGTATGCAGGTCAGCGGAGCATGTAGTAACAGTGGGTTTGTGGGAACCTTCCAGTATCCCTGTTTACACTCATATTTCCTTTTATAGCTACTCCAATGATGTTTTAAAATGTCTTACTCTATTAAAGTAGTAGGCTGCAGAAATTAGCTACATCATGATAGCTATGCCAGTTCTACACTTGCAGTTATGGCCAAATCACCCCTGCATTCATGCTCCTAGTTTTGGGAAATATTTACACATTGCAGGTTAAGCCTATAGAAGCGTTTTGAAAAGTCCTTCAGAACCTTATGACCTATTTGTACGTTCCTGGGCAAATTCTTGCTATGTTTTGCTTGTCTCTGTGGAAGCCATTTGCTTGTTATCTGACAAATTAGTGACAGCTTTTATTTGTGTAATAATCATCAAAACGTAAGGCTGATATTTTTGAAACAGGCCTACAAAATACGATAGAATTTGAGGTGGTTTCCATGGCAAAGATCTCATTATTAGGCTGTTAGTTCCTGGTGGAAGACAGGGACTGTGGAATGACGTGCATCTTCTTTGTCCTGCTTGACTGCCCCCGGCTGACCAGACACCCACAAGGGACAGTAATGAGAAGATCAAAGTCCCCCATCACCCCCCCGGCATAGCCTTTTGGATGTAACCCAGCCTTGTGCCCTGTGATGGACTGGCATCCCGTCCAGGACGTAACCCAGCCTTGTGCCCTGTGATGGACTGGCATCCCATCCAGGACGTATCCCAGCCTTGTGCCCTGTGCTGCCTGGAATTAGCTACAGAATTCTGACCAGGTTAAGTAAGTGCAATATGGATGTTTGGTGGGTTGGTTGCAAGGACAGAGGTTTTGTTTCAACATTTGTAGGGACCAAATCCTGAACCCCATCCCTCCTAAACACACACAGTACTCCAGCAGTATTGGTCATGTCCCTACTGTCCATGGCCAAATTTATGCCCTTGGTTGGTCTAAATTGCACTACTCTGTCCAACCGCAGACCGTCAATGGTATTTTATGGAGCTCTAATCTTCTTTGTGAGGAAAGGCTCAGTAAACCGTATGCAAACCCGGCTCCCTATCAGGTTCCTGACTTTTGTAAGGATGCATGAAATCAAAAAGATGCAAAGGCAGAGATGTAAGTGACTGGACTTGCAGGGTCAGGCAGAGAGGCACATCCCTCTGTCTGCCGTAGTAACCCTAGATGGCTCCACAGAGACATGAAAGTTCTCGTCCAGCCTCTATAACTGATGTCTGTCCGCATCCCTGTCATGATGGGCAGCTGTGATCTCCTCGATCTCCATATGGGATGGTTTTTCTCAGCCCTGTAGCTAAAGCCAACCCACTTTTTCACTTCACCAATTCTCCTCCAATAAGCCTGTCTTCTCCCACAATATTTGAGGAAGGTATCCATCATCGTTCTAATATTAGAACTGGGCAATTATGGGGCTTTAATGGAGTCAAATTCGGCTGAGCAGCTGCAGCTGAAATGGAAAACTTATTTAATCAGCGTTCCACCCCCTTAGCTGTATGGATCAAGCCAAGGCACAAACTGAATTGCTGCGGTCACTGATCGGGTAAGTGCATCTTCCTCGGGTCATACCACGCAACAAGAGGCTTCCAAACTGGGGGGGACTGGTTTTAGTACAGCTTCAATCAGACCTTTCAAGGAAAGACATTTAAGGATCTTTGCTTTCAATGCAAGCCTCTGTCACTTCTAAGTGTGATGCTTCTTGTCCTTTGTAGTTTGTTTGTAATATATACTGGAATATATATTTGGGGTTGACCACTGAAGTACAAGGTCATCTGAATCAATCTTAGCAACTAATGTGTATATCCTGGCTGTTTCACCATCACATGTCATCAGGCTATTGTACAGATCTGTGGCTGTTATTTAATCTGCAGACCTTTTTGCTAATGACATGTTTGCACATGTATGTGTGTCATGGCCGTGCCACGGAATTAAAGGGCCAGCTCTCCCGACATGCAGGTTGAGTGGGCGACTGTCATTCCTGTTCTAGCTGGGGGACTAGGGTGACATGCCACACTGTAGCAGTTCAGGCTGTCACCATCCGCCCTAGTCTTCATATCAGCCTTCTCATTATACATGTGGGGAACTGGCATGTAGGCAGTACAAAGACACACTCAGAAAAGATGTCCAGAATACATAAATATGAAGAGATTCTTCGGTACCACTTTACAATAAGACTACCCTTATAAAAGGTTTATGAATGGTTTATAATTAGGTTGTAACACTTCGTAAATCACTAATGGACTATTATAAACAAATTAACACCATTTATAAGTGGCAAAAGGGAGCCCTATTGTAAAGTGTTACTGATTCTTCTTTTGAAGATTTAATAATAAATACCCATTAATTAGTTCTTGATTAATTAATGTTCATCTTTGAAAGAGTTTCCTAAATAAAAACCACAGTGATGAGTCTGTGAGATGCATAAAATTGTATGTTTCCCTTGGCCATCTGGTAAACAAGCTGGAAGCAGATCTGAAAACCATGTTCTGTAAATTGCCAATGGGGAGTCTGAGTTTTCAGTCAGACCCTGTATGCTTTACTGTCCCTAGTAAGGAGACGGCTGCCAGGACCCTTGGAGTTCCAGGTATTAGACCCCGCCTCTCACACCGCAGAGAGTAATTCCCTGAGATCTCTCCATATGGACCCGGCGACCTTCACCAGTCCTTTTTTCACATCCCGGAGTGGTTTCTGCTATCGATCAGCTCACTTCTACCTTCCATGTCATTCAGCCAGAAATTACAGTCAGTTGGGAAGTCAGTCCTCGGGAGGTTTTGTTGAAAATGAGCTTGATTAGTGAATGAAACGGATGCTTGCTGGGAAATATTTTGGCAGAGTTGAGCAGCGTTGTTTGAGAAACGCTGTTAATGGCGGTGCTGCTGTTTGGTCTCGCTGTGCTCATGCACATGCCCCTGTCCATTGGTTTCCAACACAGTAAAAGCTGATGTTTAAAACAGGCAGAGAGGTGGCCCAGTGGGTGGCACTGTGGCCATCATGTCTCCAGGGCTGTGGGTGTGAATCCTGCCCCTCCATGCATGTCCTGAGTGTGCACGATCCCCTGATGTTCATGCAGGTTTTCACCATGTACTCATATTTCCTCCCACCTCCTAAAAACATGCGATTCAGCGAACTGGCATCCCTGAATTGTCCATAGTTTATGAGTGCATGTCTTGCAATCAGCTGGCATCCCAACCAGGATGTCTCCTGCCCTGCGCTTCCTGGGACAGACTTCAGACTCGCCATGACCCGGAACTGGATACACAGTTATGAGCAGATATTTACCACATAGCTGAGTCATGATATTACAACAAATTTTTGTATTATTTTCCCTGTTTTGTTTCACTGTATAATTTAAGTTAAAATCCAGAAGCAGTAGCTCCTTAGTGAGGCTGTGAATCAGCATCATTAGCTCTGCTGTGGAGTCTCCCGGACTGAATTTACCCTCACAGAAGCAGAAGCAGAATGAGCTGCCCTTACCTCATTACTGAAGCTGCATCATACAATCAGACGCTCATAGGCCTTAACCTATGGCTGCAGAAATAAACATGATCAGAGTCAGGTGCTGCAGGAATGGCACTGCATCAGCCCCTCTTCAGGTAGGAAACACACACACATAGTGTCTCACATTTAGCAGGGCTGCAGAACAGGGGCATTGCTAGACATAATGCTTTAAAATACTTTAAGCCTGCTGCCTATGCAATGAGCTATATTATGTGCTACACCAGCTTCCCTTGCTTAGCAATTAATTATTATTGCCACTGACAAACTCCTATGAAGTATGAAGGTATTTATTTCAACTAACATGAACATTCTCAACACGTAATTATGGCAGAAACGGCATTCCTGTACATACAAATAATAACAAAAGTTGACTCAAGTCATTGAACTTTCTTGGACATTTGCATCCTTCTACATTCCACAATAATAATAAATAATAATCGTAGTTTCAGAGCAAGGAACAATTCAAGAAACGGGTCATTTTTTGGTTTCAACCATCTTAAATGAAGTATACTGTATATAATCTAAAAATAAACAAAGTATTCCTGAGTCTAAACTGAGGTTGTTCATTTTTTAAGCTGTGTTTATAATTTAGTCATTTACGTTTAACAGACTTTCAAGTAACGTTACGTTAGCTAGCTAGCTGATTTATCACCTACAGCCAGATCTCACCTCCCTGATCCTCATCTCGTCTTGCTTCCCTGTCTCTGTTTCGTCCGAAGAATTTCTTTATATCAAACTAGTCATTCAATGTTTTAGCTAGTATAAGACCACCGGTTTCGTAAAAAAAAAAAAAACGCTTTGTCTCATCATATTACCATACCTCAATTCCAAAACTGCACTCGGTTTCGCGCGGCGACACGTGGATAGCTGCGTGCATGCGCGTTATAGTTTACCTGCTGTAGAAATGCACAGAATGTCACGCCCCGTTTACCTGCCCCTCCCGTTTCCCCCTAGCAGGGCTCCAAGGAGCCGCGCCTGTTCTGTGTTTCTCTCCTTTTGTTGCTGCCCCCTTGTTAACTCACTCCAGCTGCCTCCCGTTTATCGCCTCCTTAACCCAGTGCCTGTCAGGCTTGTCTTCCCTAGTTCTGTAATTGACGTCGGTCCCTGCTGGGTCCACTGTCGGACCTGCCCCCCAGTGTTACTTTCAGATCCCGCGTGATCCTTTTGTTTTTTGCCCAGGGCCCGTATTCATAAAGCATTTTATCTAACCACTAAGAGTACTCCTAAATCGCGCTAAAGGTTTTTAACTAAGAGTTTTTTTTTCCTAAAACCGATTCAGAAAATGGCTGAAACAACTTTAAATTAGGAAAAGAGCCAACTTCTAAGCTAAGAGTAGACTCTGTCGCTTAGGCTGACGTCAGTTCTCATGCGCAAGCTTGGCTGGGGATTGGCTGATGAGAGACCAGTATGTGCTGATGAAAATGTACGCGCAACATCCCATAAACACAAATACAGTGGAAACCGCTTTTAGTGATCATGGTTATAGTGGTCAATCGTTTATATAGATAAAAAGCTTGAGACAGAATAATTTCTGTAAAAATACTGTTCAAATAATTCACTTATTTTAATCAAGCAGTCCGCTTAAAGTGTTTATTTTTGTTATTTTTAAACAAGACAACATATGGAAAAAAATAAAACTACATTGTTATTATTATTATTTTACTTTACTTTGATCTTCTGCTACTGGCTATAGTTACCTGAGGCTAATGCTGCGTGCACAGAAAACAAGATGGCAAAAAGAAAGTAATTTTCCCTAATTAAATGACTCATAAGCTTATGATTAACTTCCAAAACCGAGCAGCAGCGAAACGACAATAAGGTATATTTTATGTACAGTAGCCTACTGTATTATAGCAAAAATAAGTACATAGCAACGCTGTCCGTTTTATTACTTATATTGATGTAATAAATGTACGATTGTCGATTAGATGGTAATCTGCCTGAGACATAAAGAAAAAGAAAAAAAAATCGGTGTCCATTGTATATATGATTGGGATGTTTCGGTTTGTTGGAGATGGAGTAGATAAACATCCAATTTTTGTCCCGATATTATCAATATAAATGAATGCGCTGCCAAATAAATTATTTTGTTGTTGAAAGCTGAATATGAGGTTTTACACGTGCCCCAGTAAAAGTGTTCCAGCGATGCCAATGACGCATAAACACCACTAAAAATGTCTGAGTGAACGATGTCTTTATCATAGCACTGTTAATTAGATACGAATGGCGGGAAATCGCGTCGCCAGCTCATTAACACGAAGAGGCTATAATTAAACCCAGATTCACAGCAATTCAGGGTCTCTCAGCAATAAAGATGTTAAACCCGCCATTGTGTTCAGGACTAGTGGCGAACCTCATTCTGCACTTACTAATCTCACTAACCGGGTCAGGATGTGACACAGGGAGGGAACTAACAGATAGTTATTTGACGATCTTCATATGTATGACTTCGCGTAGCAGGTCAGAGCTGCTGCCATTATCCCTCATTGGTATTTAAACGGGGCTCTGAAAGAGTCTGAAAGTAAATCCTACAGCCCACTATTAGCCTTGAGTTTTAATATGAATCTTGCTGCATTCTGTAATATGTTTAAAAATCATTCACTTCCTTCTTCTCCTGTTTTCTGTAAACTTGATAGCGTTTTAGGTGTCGTATTCAGGGTTGCCAACTCTAACCCATCTGGCGTGACACTCACACCTTCAGACTATCATGCTCATGCATGAAATCATGCAGCAAATCTATATTATTCCACTGTAAACCTAAAATTAGCTACATCAAATGTGTTGGGGTAGTTTGCAAGTACTACAGACTATTTACAAGGTAATTAAACTGTTACATGCATGTAAAATGCATGTGCTGACTTGTCTCAAATTGAAAATCTCACCCCAGCCAGCTGAACAAAGCAACCCTGTGTATTAAGGGGGGGGGGGGGTACCTAGAAATTCTGGGCCTTCTGATAAAATGTCACCTTGGGCCCCCAACCCAATATAACATACAATTTTATGTATTCAGTGGCCCCTGAAATGTACTGAGCCCCTTGAATGTTTCCACTCCAGCGCCCTGGGTCGTGGTCACTGGTACATGAACATAATAGGTAATACAAACTGATGAATGAACACAGCATTATTAACAGAAGGTTTACTGTCACGTTGAATGATTCCCATCAGTTTATGGGGCCACCCTGGAATCCTTTAAGTACTTTTTCCACCCATCTTCCAGCTATTTATCCTTGTCAGGATGTGAGGGGGTCATGGGGCGGCATAGGGCACACTCCAGCCGCATGTCTGTGGGTTATGGGGGTGAGAATTTGCAGGCTCCACAAACAGCGAGTGCGGCTGGGATCCAGCCCGTCGACACTAGAGGTGTGCAGGATCAGCCCCACCCACTGAGTCAGCGGGCCGACCTCAGTGCTCATTTATTGCAGTAATTAAAAACAGAGCAGTTCTGTTTACTTAGGTTCCCGCCATCCAGGGCTGCATCTCTCTGTTTGCACTCATCCCTTGTATTGCCTGAATTCTGTTGATAGTCAGAGACAGATGGACAGTGGTTTCCCACATAAAGGGGCACAATATGGATTATTTCAAAGAGTGTGAGACACTCCAGAGGCTCTGTTATGGAAAATATGACTTTACACAAAGAGATGGATAACACACACACACACACACACAGACACACACACACAGACACACACACACACAGACATACACACAGACACATACACACACACAGACACACAAAAAAACACCAAAGAACTACTGGCATGGTGTAGAGCTTATAAATATTTTAAAATACACTGCTAAGAATGCCTTTTAACATAACAGATATTCTGTTTAGCCTGATGATTAATTCTAAAAATTGCTGGTTCCTGTCCCCTTCAGAACCTGTATCAAAATAGTTATATTTGTAATCAAACCACATTGTTGATCATAATCATCAAGTCCTTCATCAAAATGCATGTGAGATGCTTGTTAAAGAAACACACTGTAAGTCTCTGTGCTGATATGACACTGAAGCTCATATCCTCTCTAATAGGTGTATTATCCAGCCTTCAGCAGAAGAGAGCAAAGGAAGATAGTTTTTCTCTTCAAAACAGGGGAAGCCTCATTAGATCTCTGACCCGAGGAGAGGAAGGACAGAACCCTGCCATTTCAGAGCACAGTTACACCCAGAGCGACGTCCACTCTGACACCTGGAAGACTGGAACAAAGCCATCTCACCCCCGTCAAAGGGCACAAAGGATTATGCTGATATAGTTTTCCTCTACCTCCGGAATTAAGACTCTCTTGGCCCGTTTTCATCTGGAAGAATGAACGACCCGTATCGGAACAACGTCTACCATCAGGGGGCTGAAGACAGCTACACCACCTATGGTGGTGACCAAGATGGATATGGCTACCAGGGGGATAATCCCCCACAGGAAGAGGATGCTGCAAGTGATGTCACGGAGGGTCAGGATGAAGATGACCAGATGTACGAGGGCGAGTACCAAGGCATCCCCCACCCGGATGAGATCAAGACCGCTCAACGGGCTGCACGTGTGGCAGCCAGAGCCAAGGCCAAGAGGCAGGCCGAGGGCCCGGAGGAGGAGTCACTGGCAGAGCAATACGAGAACATCATAGAGGACTGTGGCCATGGACGCTTCCAGTGGACGCTCTTCGTGGTGACAGGCTTGGCGCTCATGGCCGACGGCGTGGAGTGTTTCGTGGTGAGCTTCGCACTGCCCAGTGCTGAGAAGGACATGTGCCTGTCCAACGCGAACAAGGGCATGCTGGGTAAGCTAATGACGGTACCGTTTCCAAAGGTGAACAAAATACTCCAGAGATAGAACCATGGTAGCACAATTTTGAAAGTTTTAGAGTCACTCTTCAGTAACTTGTGTAGTTCCTAGTTACTAAATACTAGTCTCTATTACTTACCAGTTAGTGAAACAACAGGTAAGTTGGCTTATGGTCCGAATGTTGCGATATCAATACTGCTGAGATTAAACCAGACCCAGCAGACCCTGCAGCCTCCAGGAACAAGACCTGCCCAGGGTTTTCCTGGATAAGTCTTGGTCACAGAGATCCTAATTCATAACTAATTTCACCGCTCATGACTTTTAGTTTTAGTTATATACATAATGTGCTGAGTTTGTAAACAATGAAATAAATAATTATTAGGATCTTTCTGGAATCAGTAAGTGTTTTAGACTCATCAAATTATGGCTTCCCATGGTTTCGCCAAGTCAAGAAAATTAGTTAGACTTCAAACTGGAATTAGACCAAATTGCTTCCCGTAAACAGCGAATGCTCATGAGGTACTTAAGTAAATCATAAATTAAAAATGTGGGCAGGCAAATTAGCTAATGGCGAGGTTAATACAGTTGTGTTTCAGATCCAACTATACGTTGATGCTTAGTGAATAATGCTGTGGCCCAGCCAAAGGAAGGCTGATCGACCCAGCTAATTAAGGAGAGTGGAGCCACACATGGCTTTGCTTGGACTAGCAGGGCTCTCCATAGACACGCCTCGAACCAAGACGACGCCTAGCTATTTGTGATTTATCGCTGTGGTTTGCAAGCAGATTTCAGATCGAGTCATTCACGTGTTTTACAATGCAGGTAAATGTCTCTGGTCAAGGTGTTTGACATCAAAGAAACGATACTGGAAAAATCAATATTGGAAATTTTCCAAATATCAGGATGTGATTTTTTTGTAATAGTGCAATATTTACAAAGCAAACAAGTTAGTTTAACATTTACCTGAAATAAATTATATCCATATAGAACTTTACGTTATGTACCAATGGAATCTATCTAATAAGTTGGCGATGTTTCCACAATTTGTAACAGACACCAAACCCTCTGGACAATCTCTTGCTCACTTTTCTGCTCCTCAGTCATTTTTGATAAATTTCTCACAAATGTTCCACAGTGTCTATGAGTGAGTCTGACAGCAAGGACAAGTATTATTATGACTGGTTTGGAAAGCACAGGCAGAACTCTTGCAAACATTGCACTGATTTTTTAACGTAATTATTTATTCTAAATAATATTGAAAAGGAATAATCATAAAAATGGCAAAGTTTGCTAAATTTAGTTTCCTATGACGGGATTAAAATGTTTCAGGGACACTAATTGATGATGATCTCCATTTGGTGAAGCTTATCATGGGGATCCCCTCTCCCATCATTTGATGAAGCTTATCATGGGGATCCCCTCTGTCATCATTTGGTGAAGCTTATCATGGGGATTCCCTCTCCCATCATTTGGTGAAGCTTATCATGGGAATACCCTCTCCCACCATTTAGTGAAGCTTATCATGGGGATTCCCTCTCCCATCATTTGGTGAAGCTTATCATGGGGATCCCCTCTCCCACCATTTGGTGAATACTTTTGCCAAGGTTTCAAAATCCTGCAATAGCATTGCTTTTGAAAATACCTTTTGGTTTTATAATATGAATTAGATATTACATAGCTTTGGATACTGCCAAAGCCTGACCTCAGACAAGCTGCATATCATAGTCCTTGCAATATGGCAACTGCAGGGGCATAACATGCAATGTCCATATTAATCTGTAGACTGAGAAAAAACTCACTATTCAATGTACAGTGGATAAACATACACCAATGCCTCACAATATAAACCAAATTCTGGAAAACAAACTATGAGGATAAACTATGAAATGTTTGCACGCAGTGGTTGGCAGCTTCAAAACAATAATGTCATTGCATAATTATACTATTGTAAAAATGATTACATATTAGTGTAATTATTGTAAGCTATCATAATGAAAAGCCATTACACACAAAGGACAAATTGCTAATGACTAAGTGTCGTTCATCTCAAGTTCTGTATTCTGAAGTCATCAGTCTGTCGCTGCGTAGGAGAGAAGCTGGCCCTGGAGATGAGAGGGCAGTTCGGGTTCCCCCTTGGTCCTCTTCCCAGCACACATCGACATCCGAGTCAGCAGGTGGCTCAGCAATTGATGGCCTCTATCCCGACCTTGTGTTTGAGATGCTGCTGGACCTTTTCTCCATCTCTGCACAACATTCACGCCAGCATTTTTTGTGAGAGTCTAGGCACGGTGCAAAAAGCAACCGGCACCCGGGACTGAAGAAGTGCCTGAAAGTGCTGTAATGATGGAGCTCTGTTTCAACAAGGCCAGGGACCACAGCAGAAGTATTTCAGTGTAAGACCTGCAGACACTGTTCACCTGACACTGTAAGCACATTAGTGAGTTTTCTTCCAAAACTGAGAAACAGGAAGTGCAGAGTTTGGTCTTTTTTTGTCTGCAATTTGCAAAACTCAAAATGTTTTTCTCCAAAATTGATTCCATTGGCTAGATTTTTTTCCCCCAAAATGGGACTCAGAGCACAATGTAACTTTGATCGCTCTCTTACTGCCAACTAACATACCTACTAAGGTCACAAGTACATATTAACTGTGACAAAATACAAGGGGAAAAAAACCTGAAACTAAATGAGATATAATGGACTGGAATAGACCTGAAATGTGATCTGATGGCGAGTGATTCACTGATAGATGGTTTATCTTCTTATGGATATTTATGGATGGGAGCAGGTCAGTGTCAGCTGCGTGTGATAGGCTGGAGCTTGGAGCTGAAGTGTGGGCGGGGGCTCTGTGCCCCCATATGCCAGTCCCATGGAGGGGGGCCTGATGCTCTCTCTCCCCCCATCCACCCCGCACCATGCACCCTGGGGGCCATGCCATCTGCAGCAGGCAAGGTGCTCTGGCACCTACAGTCAGTTCTGAGAACAGGATTGTAACAGCTTTGTATTTCAGTGGACCTGTCTTGCTGGGGTAGAATTTCAGAGGATTGTGCGATGAATGAAGATGCTGGTCTTGGGTTTGTGAAGGTGATGTAACTATGGCGAGTCCCGACAGGCAGCTTCAGACCATGCAAGGTTACAGACCAACTTAGCTACACATTCCCTGCTAACTGAAGCTATGAGGCAGTTAAAAAGGACGTAGGATGGACAACATCATGGGATTCTCTTCTGCACCTTTATACAACCTTTATATAGTCTAATACTTAGGTATACATCTTTTATGCTTTTTAAAATGGTTATTTTGAGACAAAAGTTTCTAAATGCCAGGGGAACATAGAAAATGTAAAAAATCCATGCCTCTAGATTTGCAAGCAGTTGAATCACCTAATAAAATAGATGCACTGTGTTAGTTTAAATACGCCTGCTGCTCCACTAACAGAAGGGTCACAGACAGAGAAGGATGTCAGATTCAGTGCTAGTGGGTCCATCCAATGTTTGCCTCTCACCGGTGTAAATGTGAGGTTTTGGTTCTTGAAGGTAATAGTCTGACAGCCAAACAGCATAGCTGCTAACATGTTTTAGTGCTTCTTATTAGTCCTTTCAGACCTGTGCGCACAATCCTTACGAAGCAGTCGGCTGAAATATATCCCCGAGAGCTTGTCTTTCCTCTTTGATTCTTCATCTGACTTCACAACAGAATGCATTTGAAGACCAAGGAGGCGAAAAGATTATTCTCCTTTTAATGATGCCTCTTTCCTACTTTAAAATCTGTGGTTGGTCTTATGCACAAAGGTAAAGATCAGATTCAGCCCCTTAAATGGCAAGGAGAGACAGAGAGAAATATATCATTGGCAGTCAGGGGGGTGTGGAGAGCCAGTCTGTCACTTTCAGAAGGGAACTGTCTTTAGAAATACTGAGCTTATCAACTCCTCAATCTGCCTCCCGCATAATGACATTTTCTTTTAACAGCCACTGCTTCTTCTGAGCAGTAGGGGTTTTTGGGTGCCCCCTAGTGGAGCCTATTTGGAATTGTACCCTTTTTAAAGAAATCTTAACTAGGTTCCCTGATACAAAAATTGCATATGCACGTTTGGTTTTAACATAATATGAAATGTAATGTATGACACATTAAAAAGGTTTTATAAATAATACGCCCTACATCCTGGAAGTACACTGCTTCCTGTTCTGTGCTTCCTGGTACAGGCTCCAAGCTCCCTGTAGCCCTACACTGGAAGCATTAATGAATAAATAATATGTAGAAGTGTCGTGCCCCTGGCCATTTCTAAATATCTAAATCTTTTCTATTGAAATTGATGCCTGACGGTCAAAGGAGAACAACTGTAAATTACTTGGCAGCCCTGCTTTATTATTAAGTGTTGTTTCTGTTAAACAGCTACAAAGGCATGTTCTGACACTGCATCTGAACTGCACCTGAGATGGCAGTTACACAAATGTGACAGGTGCCTTTCCCAGTGCGGCATATGGGAGTCGTAGAAAGGCTTGTAATGAAAGTAAAACTACTTAGTCTATCTAATACACTAGGGCAGGGTGTAGCTCAGCAGGTTGGGCCCTTAAACCTGCTGTGGCTCCAGGTACACTGCATGGAACCACTGCATGGATACACTGCATGGATACACTGCATGGATACACTGCATGGGTACGCTGTGTGACCTGGCTGTCTGCTGCTCACTTGTACATCACTTAGAACAAAAATACCTGCTAAATAATGAAATAAATAATAAATTAATCAGAGAAATGTGGAGACAGCCGCCGACAAATCTTATTCAATGTCTTGATTTCTTTGTTAGACAGTCATCTCAGTCCTATAACTCATGGTAGAGTCCTTATTTCATAATGTTCTTTTACTCTAAGGTCTCATATATGCACTGCAATGCTCTTATAGCTCTGCTTTATGTTTTGCCTGGAATTACAGTGGCGAGCACATGGAGATGTGTGATATGAAGTAAACCTCTACAATGTAATTTTGTCACATTTAAACACTGTGATACGTGTGTAATGTGATGTACGCTGACGGCGCCCCCTGCAGGCCTGATAGTGTACATGGGCATGCTGCTGGGCGCGTTCGTCTGGGGCGGCCTGGCAGACAAGGTGGGCCGGCGGAGGAGCCTCATCAACGCCTTGGCCATCAACTGCATCTTCGCATCCCTGTCCTCCTTCGCCCAGGGATACGGCTCCTTCCTCTTCTTCAGACTCCTGTCGGGCTTCGGGTGAGTCACAGGGGCCTGAAGTGGCCTGGAACAGGACAAGACAGCAAGGTGCTTCTTTAACAGCATCTTTTATAATGACCGCCATTAACAAAGAGCCGATCCCTGGTTGCACAGAGTGAAAGGTAGGGGGCGCCCTGGAGCATACCCTAGCACACCCTCTTGGTGTTTCACAGACACCTCACTGTGTTTTATTATTATAGTAGCAGTAGTACATCCATCTTCTGCACCTGCCTGTCCTGGTCAGGTTCAAGGGGGGTCTGGAGTTTATTCTAGAAACTGTGGGCACAAGGCAGTAAACAGCCTAGGATGGAGCACCAGCCCATTGCAGGGCAGACACACTGTTCATACCTTTGGGCAATTTGGTGACTGTGGAGGGGAAACTTGAGCAAACATGGAGCTGGGGCAGAGACTCGAACCCTGGTCCCAGTGGTGTGAGGCAACAGTGCTAATCACTGCCCCACCACTGTAGCACTGCAATATAATCGATTTACATGCTCTTGTCAAAATTGGTACAAAATTGGTACCGTTAGAGATGATCAGTAGAGATCAGTAGTTGGGTGAGTTAATTAAGGTGTTCCTGGGAAAGATGGGACTTGAGGCTTTTTTGAAAGTTTTGAGGGACTCTGCTGACCAGTGACAAAAATAGTAATTATACATGGACACAGGAAGGGGAGACCGGGCTTCTGACTAGCCAAGGAACGAGCAGAGAGGTGAAGAAGGTGCAGAGAAATGTAATAAACAGAATTCATTGCGATAACGTTTCTGTCCCATAACAATCTTCCTCAGGTCAGTGCTCTCTTGTATGGGACTGGGGTCAGAACTGCTAAGCAAATAACTTCATGATCCAAAGCAGCTCCAGGTGCCAGAACGAAACAGGAAGCCTATTGTGTCTGTGTAATGAGTGTCCGATGAGCAGTGTGACCACATCTGGCCGTGCTCAAACAATACGAATGAAAGAATGAAACAGCCTCATATCCTCTTCGGAAACTGCCGGCCTGTATCCCTCTCTAGCCCATACCCATAGCATCAGCCGTGATAATCATTTAGGGGACAAGTTCCAAAGCAATTTCCGTTGGCCACCTCTTCATTGTGTCTTCCCGAAACGGTATTCCGTAGTTATTTTAAGCAGTGAGATGTCCTCACTGAAAAGTGCCACGTTGGCCGAGATTCCTCTGTTTCCCACAGCATCGGCGGATCGGTCCCCATCGTCTACTCCTACTTTTCTGAATTCCTCTCCATGGAGAAGAGGGGCGAGCACCTGAGCTGGCTGTGCATGTTCTGGATGATGGGGGGCATGTACGCCTCTCTCACGGCCTGGGGCATCGTCCCTCACTACGGTACACGGCAGCACGTCCTGGCAGGGTGGCGGGCTTTTTTTTTTTGCGGGGGGGGGGGTGTCCCTACGTGGCGACATCCAGCTGTGATGTTGCCTTCCAGGGTGGGGCTTCAGCATGGGCTCGGAGATGCAGTTGCACAGCTGGAGGGTGTTCGTGTTCGTGTGTGCGCTGCCCGCCATCGCCGCCTTCATCGGCCTCATGTTCATGCCCGAGAGTCCCCGCTTTCTCCTGGAGGTAAAGCCTCAGTTCAGTGACACTTCCACGTAGTTCAGTTCAAATCAGAATTCAGTTTCAGTTCAGCTGTTAAATGTTCTGTTCAGTTCTGTTCAAGTCATTCCAGTGTTTCTATATTACACTAAATTCTCCATTTAAATTCTGTTAAATTCAAGTGAAACTAAGCTCTGTTCTATTCACTTCTCTGTTTAGAGCAGTCAGATCAGGCGTTATTGTGGCACATAAATATTTGCAAACTTTGGATATTGTTTTACAAACTGAAAAATAAAAATGTAGAGTAACAGTTACAGTAATAATACTCTCAGTGTTACAGGGAGGCCCCCAGTTCCCAGGTTATGAATGAGATCTGTTCCATAAGTCTGTCTTTTAGATGAATGTGTAGGTAAGTCAGAGCAATACAAACAACAACAACAATAATAATAATAATGTAGGTATAGTACATATGATGCTGTACTATACCTAGAGCCAGTCACACAATGTTTTCATGAGCGTCACAAAGTAGTGCGTGCATTTGTTATTGTTGTATTTTACCCAAATTTTTTATATAATAGGCTTTATGACAATCTCTTTGTAAGTATGAGGTGTCCGTAAGTCAGACATTCTTAATCCGTGGGCTGATTGTACTGGCAACATTATGGTTACTGTGCTTTGATTTGATGGTTTGACGACTGGTTTTGTACCTTCCGTTAGAACGCAAAACACGACGAAGCCTGGATGATCCTGAAGCAGGTCCACGACACCAACTGGAGGGCGAAGGGTGAACCAGAGAGAGTGTTCACTGTAAGCGGCACATGGCTTTGTCCGTCTGGTTTGGCGGAATAAATATGTGCCGAGTAACCGCCATGCAAGCGTCTTTCCTGCTAACGTTTTCCGTCACTGACACGCAGGTGTCCCAGATTAAGACCCCAGTTCAGGAGGACGAGTTCATTGAGATCCAGAGCTCCACTGGGACTGCCTTTCAGCGCTGGATGGTCAGGCACATGACTGTAGTCAAGCAGGTGCACCAGTTGTCTCCGTAACCTAGGCTGGCAGTCACGTGAACCCGTCTGTAATATCCGCATGACCCGTTCGTCTCCCACACAGGTGATGAAGAACATCTTAATGCTTGTGTCTCCTGACCTGAGGCTCACCAGCTTGTTCATGGCCATTGTATGGTTTACGATGGCTTTCAGGTAATCAGGGCACCTGGGCTGAAGGGCATCTGATCCCCTCAGCAACCAATTATTTCCATGTTCTTCTTTGAATACTACCTTATTTAGAAGGAACATATTTCATTGTTTTTATTCTTTAACTGGAGTTGAATTTAGTTGCTATTTTAGTTGCTTTTTAGCTTTGTCCAAGCAAGGCAGATAGAAGGCTGAACTTCCAATAAATGACTAGTAACAGATCCCAGATGCCAGAAGCAACATTCAAAATGCTAGAGGTTATATACCAACACTGGCTAAGGAGAACTGCTGTTGTGTAATTTTTGATAATATGAAATATCATATGCAGTAGAATATATTATTTAGGTGTAAAGTTTGTAGGTAAAGTAGGTGTAAACGTTTGTGTTGAGGAAATCCACAGTTCTGAAACTCATACAGTGGATAAAGTAGAATCCTGTAAGAGATCCTGTTTAAAATGTGTGTTTCACTAGACAGTGTATGTAACTTGCACAATATGTCTGTTCACTGTTTGTGTTCCAGTTATTATGGACTGTCTGTCTGGTTCCCTGACATGATAAAGTACCTGCAGTATGAGGAGTATGAATCCAAGGTGAAAGTGTTCCATCGTGAGCGAGTTGAGCACTTCACCTTCAACTTTACCCTGGCCAATCAGATCCACAAGGAAGGGGAATACATCGATGACAAGTATGTGGCTGCTCTGAGCGAGACCCTCGTGACACTTGCAGGTTCTCCAGGATCTGCAGCTGCTGGAGTCAACGGCTGCGGGTCCTTTCATCATAACGTTCAAATGCTCAGTTAAAAGTGTTACGTTTTGCTTTTAAGAGTCGCATGATGTACGACATTGTAGTGCAAAATGTGTAGCACTGTACTGCAAAAGTCAAAGTCAGTCAAAGAAAATTATGTTTAAATTAACTTCATGTTGGTGTAAACCAGGGACAAATGGTCTTTATTCGGGGGGGCGGAGGGGGGGGGGGGGCGGGCTGATGGGAAAATATTCATGACTTAAGCCAATAAATACACATTTGTTTGGGGGGAGCTAAAAGCTTTTAAAATACGGCTAACGGTGTCCCTGGTGTACACTACAGTTATTATTTTACGCTTTTTTAAAAAGTGTGTCAGCTTAGCCATTTCAAATCCATCCAGTACACCCATGTAATTGTTGTCATGACCACTGGCACACCATGTAGGCCTAATCAATACCCTATCAAATTAATTCACTAATGAAGATAATGAATTAAGTGAGCTGGTGGTGAAATTTAACAAGAACACGGGATGGCTGAGCTGCCCCTGGAGAGAAGCTCTGGAACCAAAGTGATGCCCATCTGGCCAGTCAGCAAGTACAGAACAAATCATTCCAGGACCCCTCAGTGGAGAACAGAAGAAAATCTGTTTTTCAAAATTGTGTTATAGTTCATTGAATATCATCTAATGTTAGATTGGGGGTTTTCTGAACAAACATGCACTTACTACCCAGATAAATAGTCTTAAACATATATATGAGGTTAGTTTTGGGCTACTGTGTCCCACTAATGTGCAGGTAGGAAAAGGCCCTGTGCAACAGCAGATGGTACCAGAGTATTTCTTTACTGAAGCATGTGTGTGCAAACCTCAGGTTCACCAACATGGAACTAAAATCTGTCAAGTTCGAGGACTCCCTGTTCGAAGACTGTTATTTTGAGGACATCAAGTCCACTGAGACTTTCTTCAAGAACTGCACCATCAAATCCACAATCTTCTACAACACAGGTAGGAATTAGAAAGCATTACACAGTACTAAAGGTGTCCATTTGTTTCTAACCTGATTTGGAACCCCAGTTTTGGGTAAAATAAAATTCTTTAATGGTTATAGCATTCTAGCATTATAGGTTATAGCATTATAGTGCATTAGACTTTATTTCCTCACATCAAATATTTACAAAACAATCATATGAATACTCAAAAATGAGGAGGATACAGCGCTGCATAAATAATTTTTTCAATCATCTATTCCACTAGTTCAAGAGAAAAAAATCTGTCTTTAATATGTCTTACAGACCTTTGGGAGGAGAAATTCATCAGTTGTAGACTGGAGAACACCTCTTTCCTGCACTCCAAAACGGGCTGCCACCTGAACTTCCAAGAGGAGAATGACATCCTGATCTACCTGGTCAGCTTTCTGGGCAGCCTGGCCGTGTTGCCTGGCAACATCATATCAGCCCTCTTTATGGACAAGATCGGGAGAATCAATATCATTGGTAAGGAGAATTTTGCTATTCTCGCCTCCACAAAGGGGGACTCAAACTGGCAGTGACCAAAAGCATGCAGATTTATACCATGATTTACCTTTATTTACATTTGAGGAAGTGCTATGTTAGTGGGATTAAAGCTTCTTATAGTTTACTAAGATGAAAAGATAGATCGCGGCTGTTTTTTGAGAGGCGTTGCATGTACCCAACTCTACCACCTCCCCACCACTAGGTGGCTCTATGCTCATTTCTGCCGGCTGCACCTTCTTCCTCTTCATGAGCTTCAGTCAGGCGGCCATCATCGCCTGGCAGTGCCTGTTCTGTGGTGTCAGTGTAGCAGCCTGGAACGGCATCCAGGTCATTACCGTGGAACTGTACCCAGCATCCAAAAGGTACACTCACATTAAACCAAATTGCTGTGCTTCTCAGTGGAGTTAGCCCTTTGAACCAAGTAGATATGTATTTCAAAGAGGTCCTGCTGTCACCTGCAAGACGATGGGGATGAATCAGAAACCTTTATAGTGGTTCTGCAAAGGTCAAGCCCATAGAGTCCATGTTGTACTCTTGAGTGAGTAATCCTTCCAGTTGTATATGTGGCATTTTCCTGCAGGCTGTTACATCAAAGGAACATATTTAACACATCCTTGAGTAGCACCAAATTGTGAAGTTTTACCTAGTTTCTATGAAGTAAACAAATAGTTGGATTTTAAAGATAGTTGGTTTCAAAGAGAGGCAGTAATCTGGCCTGCCTCGTCGCGTCTGACGCATCGCTCTACTTCGGACAGGGCCACCGCCTTTGGAGTCCTTAATGCCCTCTGCAAGCTGGCGGCCATCTTAAGCAGCTCCATCTTCGCTGCCTTCGTCGGCATCACCAAAATCATCCCCATCCTTTTGGCCTTCTCCTCCCTGGTCTGCGGGGGGCTGCTGGCCCTCAAGCTGCCCGAAACCAGGGAGAAGGTCCTACTGTGACACGGTGAAGAGCAGGGGGCGGGACCATTCCGGAAAGCGCGAAAGACTGACCAATCAGGAACAAACAACATCCATCAGCATTGGCTGAATCTTTCCATGGCCATTTAGATAGAATTTATATGACTGCCATCTGTTCTAATATCAAGCAGTTTTGTCTTTTCCTTTAAAAACTTGACCCTGCTTTGCTGTTATGCACAAGAACAAATATTTCCTTTTTTCGTTTACCTTTGCTTTTTTGTTCTACATTTGTGTTGTTAATATAATGATATATGGCGATAAAGTGACCCACTGCTCACAGGCTGCTCCACGTGGACCTTGCTATTTGTGATTTTGTTCTTCATGTAGAATCTTAGCTGTAAGAGCTTTGGTCAAGCTTGGTGCACAAACCTCTCATGTCTGGAGGGAGAAGGTTTGTATTTATTCATGTTTGTCTGTGTTTGGTCAGTTCCTCTCCCACCATGTTCCCAGCAGTTTGTACGTGAAGCTCATCGTACCCTGGACTGTGCAGTAGTGAAGAGGGCGACTGGGTGGCTAGAGACATTGCACAAGTAAAAACAGGCCCCTGGTTTTTGGACCCTCCTTCAGCTGGAACTCCAGCTCTTTGCCCCACTTACATCCAGCACCATGAAAAATGAATATTTATGGAAACAACCAGCCATTTTCTAATGGGGCAAAAGAGTAGATCCCTAGGCACTGACATAGATATTTAACTTGTAGAAGTAATTGGATGTATTTAAAGTTAACTAGAATTGTATGAATGTGGACTGGCTGTTAGTAAATGTGTGTATGTTTGCATTGCTCACGGTGGTTAACAGACTACAACAAAAAAAATAGCAAAACAAACCAATACAGATCCTTCCACAGACTAACGGCACTATAATCATTCCAAAAAACATGCTCCTTTTCATTAAACTCGTCTCCTGAAGGAAATCATCTAAAACACTCTGCAGAGGACGGCTTTGTCTGTTGGCCCTAGGACCTCTTCTGTGAGCTTAGCTCAGACTCCTTTGTGTGTCGACAGGCAGAAATTAATTTATTTTGAATGTCTGGCATGGTTCATGGGGTTATTCTGTTGCACAAGCGTGTTACGTGTAAATTCTGTTGCCAGATTGCAGAAATCGACATATTGAATTGAAATTGACACCTGCAAGTCTTGTAACAAAAACAAGAAATGGGTAATGTAACACGCTTGGAAAATAACTGTAACTGTCTTTGATTCCCACAGCGCCCGAGTTGATATCTGCAAACATTTAAATGGAGTTCAGTACAGTGACTGCTGATTGCAATGCATGTGTGTTATTTCCAGACACTGTTCCTGTCATTTTCAACGTCAGTAATTAAATAAATATATTCTGAATGATATTTGTTTGTCTCGCTTTGAATAAGGTGTTCAAACTGAATTCCAGGTTTATCATATAGTGACCTCAGTATTTATTGTGTTACTAGTCATGTATTTATTGTTGATTATCATTGACATCCATTGTCCCAATGAGTCCTGCTAATCTGACCATAGATGTGTGTCCCTGTACACCTGAAAAGTGAAACCGCGAAATGAAAACAGCAGAAGTAGGGAACAAAAGCGCATTTTACTCAGCAACTAAAAAAAATGCACACGCCGATCTCCGTTATGGTTTGCAGTGCATAAGTTCCAGTTCTTCTACAGTTCTTACTTCCTACTACAGTACAAGAGTCTTAGCGCCCTCTAGCAGACATTAATTATATTACAGCCGGTATAATTGGGGAATAGCAAAACTGTGAATTTGATGATGATGATGATGACAACATGCTTTTTATTCATTACTTATTTACAGTCCACTTTTCATTCGCTATTTATTTACAATTTCTTTGCTGTCCTGAAGTGTGTCATGCAGAGGTTTGAAATACTATTTGTGGTAAAATGCTAACCACATGCCCAGCAGGAAAGAGTGAAATTACAGGTGGGGCTCTGTCTGGGACAGCTGCGGTTCACTGATGGCCTCTCCTCCCCATGATCTGTCGGGGGTGTTCTGTGGTACCGAGGAATGGGCTGTTGAGTGCGGGCCTCGGGTCTCCCGTTAGTATGTGCGTGTCTAGGTCTTGCTGCATGAATACCCAAAAAGTATTTCTTGAAATAAATTTTTAAAAAATGTTTCATACCAGAGAAGCTAAATTTGGACTGACTTTAACAGATCAGATTTGGAAACGCTGGAATGATTCATTCTGTACTGGCAGAAAAGGAACGTTTCCACTTACTTGAGACATTTTGCTTACAATAGTGTTTGAATGCGCAAGTGTTTCTCTGTATGGTTGTGCTGTTCCAGGTCTTGCAGACAAACAGTGACACTTCTGTCATGCGTTGCTGAATCGATTTGCCTCACAATGAATAATGAAAATGGTTAATGGCCTGTAGTGTTTCAGAATGTATGTGCCTGTGTGTGTGTGTGTGTGTGTGTATATACATGCTGTATCTTACGTTGTTACCTAATGCTACTTGATTAAATGTTGTATAAAAGCAATAACATACTCGAAGTTGTGCGGTTGTACTCAAATATATCAGGGCTGTGATTCAGCCTAAGATAATGAAAGCTGTGATAAACTGGAATACAAACGTACTCTTCTCATATGTTACGGATTAATTAAATGTCAAATGTTTGCTTGTTTGCTTTCGACTCTTAAGTTCAGAATTCTCTTTCGGTTGTTTTCCACAACTTGCAAGATGTTCTGGAAGTGTTCGTGTCAACAATACCAGTCGCCAATTTCACTGTGTGTGTCTGTGTGTATGTGTGTGTGTGTGCGTGTGTGTGTCTACCCCACCCTTATGCCCAGTAGCGGAGGAGGGTGTCCTCTGCTGCCCCAGAACCCATGTGACCCTGAATGTCGTGGCTCCTGAGACCCCAGAGGCATTAATGTGAAGCATTGACACTGATAGATGAGACTCTTTACTTTACCTGGATGGTTATGGGTTACTAACGTGTTCCACAGTAGCCGCTGTTCCAAAACTTGACAAAATGCAAAAAAAACATTTTGTGACTGGAATTATTTCAAATAATTGCAATATCCTCAGACTAGAAGGCTGCATGGAAATGGGGTAAGAGGTAAAAATTAAAAAAATCCTGCAGTAACAATGGGAATGAAGGTGATCTTTATGGTATTCCTGCAGGGGTGTTAATATGTCTCTGTGTGTATATACACTATATGGACAAATGTAATGGGACACCTGGCCACTACACTTACAGGAACTTCTGTGACGTCCCATTCTAAATCCACAGGCATAGAGTTGATCCCCCCTTTGCAGCTATAACAGCTGCCACTCTTCTGGGAAGACTTTCCACAAGATTTAGGAGGGTATCTGTCGGATTTTTTTGCCCATTCATCCAGAAGAGCGTTTGTGAGGTCAGGCACTGATGTTGGACATGAAGGCCTGGCTCACAATCTCCATTCTAGTTCATCCCAAAGATGTCTGATGGGGTTGAGGTCGGGGCTCTGTGTGGGCCAGTAAAGTTCTCCCACACCAAACTCACCCAATCATGTCTTTATGGGCCTTGCTTTGTGCACTGGGGCACAGTCATGCTGGAACAGAAAAAGGCCAAAATGTCTCGATATGCTGTGATTATCACGCCATGAAAGTGCACAAACACAACACAGATGAGTATAGATAATGGATAGTGCATATTGCCCATTGATGTGACAGGTGAAAACTTAAAGCATTGCGGAACCTGAAAATATTAACCTATTTCAAAGATATTTTGCACGTTTAATAACGAGGTCCAGTGACAACTTTTCCACACTATTGGAAATTGTGATTTTTTTACACCCCACCCTAATAATTATATACCTGCTGGATCGGATGTCATTTCCCCTCCCCATTGCGCAGTGCACACCCCTCACATTCATCTCTGTATTGTGTTAGTAAGGCATGGTCACAGAAGCATTTTCCCCGCAGTACTCAGGGTAGCAGCAGTGTGACCCTGCTCTGTGTCAGTGCCTTGCTGATTCTTAGCGTCCACCATGGGTGACAGAATTCTCACCCTTAAGGCCAGGTCCGTGCCCCCCTGGCATTCCAGCGGTCAGGATGTCTCATGGAAAAGTGATGTTGTTGTTTTACCAGAAATAACAGTCAGCATTGTCCAGAATGTGGACATGTCAGTGACACTGTGGTCAGATTTAGCTTCTTTTCGATGTGTGTGTGTGTGTGTGTGTGTGAGACAGTGAGAAACAGGACCCAGATCAGCTTTTCTGACTAGTATCCGTCTTTGATAGGACGTACTAATGTCTGACCTTTTGTAGGGTTAACACAAGGTTAGGCGGGGGGGGCATGGTGTGTCCGAAGGTGTCTGGTACAGCCTCATCAAGAATATTGTAAAGCTATCAAACTGAAGTTGAACAAAAACCAGGAATCATGCTGGAGAAACATTTATATTTATTTATTTAGCAGAAGCTTTTTTTGTCGAAGGCCTGGGGCGACTGGGGGCTGATGGCCTTGCTCAGGACCCCACTGGCAAGATCACTCTGCTGGGGGGGGGTCCACCAGCTCTACCAATATGTTCCCTGTGGTATATGTTGACAACCAGGGGACAGGAGCAAATAACATGGGGGGGACGGGGGTTCAAACCGGCAATTTTGCTATATGGCTACAGGCCTGGTATGCAAAGTTAGTGATTGTTATCTGAGGTAGAAATTCATGCGATTGTAACACTTGAATGAAGATCTCGACCTGTCTGGTTGGGTCACGGTATCCTTTGTTTACAATCCTGTGTCCTTGGGAGGCCTCTTAAGGAAGAGTTCACAATGTAACACGAATGGATCCTTGTACAAACAGACAAGGGGAGGTAAGCCATGGTATTTCCCATCACATGCAGGGTATCAGCACTCCATATTTATTCAAACAAACAAACAAAAACGAAAAATGCATTCTTTCATCACATTTTGATGTTTTTAAGGTTGCATTTATTAACTCTCCAAGATGTGATAAAATGCAGGGTATAGTCACAATGCTTACATTTAATTGCATGTTTTTCAAATAAAAATCACACTGAAAATGATTTGCGGCAATAAAATTATTGACTAAAATATATTAATGCTGATACTGAAAATGTAGACATAGTTTTGGAGGCTTTAAGTGTCTCTAATAATATCTATTATCTGAGTGACACTTGCAGTGTGAAATTCCATTATAGGCTCACACTGAGGTCTGCACAGTGACATCACGTTTCTGTTCTTAATTTGGCTCATTAGAGGTGACGATTCACACCTCTGCTCTGAGAACGGAGCCTGGCGGTCCTGTCCCTCGCCAGCACCTGCACCGACACCCCCAGGACGTCAGCAGCACTGCCCGCACTGTGAACTCACGACAAGGTTCGGGTGTTTAACCAGGTCAAGGCTCCTTGTTTGTTTTTCACTTCTTTGGAAAAGACTAGATAGATAGATAGATAGATAGATAGATAGATAGACAGATAGATAGATAGATAGATAGATAGATAGATAGATAGATAGATAGATAGATAGAACATATTTTTGCCCATCTGAGTGTGTGTGTGTGTGTGTGTGGATTGGGTTTATATTACATTGTGGGAACCAAATGTCCCCCACAATGTGATAAAAACCTGTTATTTTGACGTTGTGGGAGCCAGTTTTCAGGTCCCCACGAAGATCTGTGAATACAATCAAAAAATTAAAAATGCCAAAAATCTCGGGGTTTTTTTGGTTATTTATGGTTAAGGTTAGAGCTGGGTAGGGGTTAAGGTCTTCATGTTGTGATGAGAGTTTTCCCCATAGAAATGAATGGAGAGTCCCCAGAAATATATAATTACAAACCTGCATGTGTGTGTGTGTTTTATGATCTCCTGTTAACATGCGGGGTGGATTATTGCTTCCCTGTCTTGTGAATGGAGGAGCAAGGTGAAGACAGTGGTGAAAAGCCAGATGAAGCAAGACTTCACTGTACTCCCTGGCCAGCATGCCTCAACACTGGCTAAACACCTCAACACCGTGTTCATGCACTTCGTTACTGAATGTCACGACACCTGTCGAGCAGAGAAAACTCTGAGGCAGCAGCTTGGGAAAAGATCAGGATTTTATTTGGGAGGAAAACCATACCTTACATATGACAACAATGACCAAGCTGGAGCACACAGGGCAGGAAGACATATGTACACACAGAACAGGATTGGATAGATAGATAGATAGATAGATAGATAGATAGATAGATAGATAGATAGATAGCATGCTGCTTATGCAGCATGGACAGGCCATGAGGGAGAGGACACTCTAGGCAGGATGCCACTCACAGGGAACACGCTCAATCACTCATACACAGAGGACAACTTAAAGAGGCCATTTCACCTTAGCATATCAGCCAAGGAAACCCCAGACCAGCACTGGCTGAACATGAGAGGAGAGAGATGGGGGTACGAACCTGCAACCAGCAGGCATTTGCTTAGAAAACTACTTATGAAGCGGTTGCACCAAACATACACCTTTGGTATTAGGATCACTATAAATAAACAAAAAGATTAATTTTTAAACCTTTAAAACGTATAATACACGCTGTGTTGTCATGAAGCTTTGGTAATTGGGACATTTACCTTTTTTTAGCAACAAAAAAATAATTTCTATTAGCAATAGGTTTGGAGCCATTTCTACTGAGTGTTTAATATTGCATCTCCGGAATAAATGAAATGATAGCAGACATATCTGCTGCCTGGTGAAAACAGCAGGCGCATCAAGACCGGGCTGGGAAAATGCTTGCTGTTTTGCCCAGGAGTAAAAATTCACACTTGTTCCTGTGGTCAGAGGTTTTTCCATTTTCCCAGGCATGGAGAAAGAATCTTCAGGGTCTCCACAGCTGGGGAGGGGGCACCGCTGAGGTGTCACTTCACACCTCCCAGTCCTGGATAAAAACAGGCCCGTTTGAGTGGCTCTCACAGCTTGTTGCATTTCTCAGACGGACACAGAGAGACAGCATGGACTCCCCTTCCCAGATCGGCTACAGCACCCCGGACCAGTGGTTCTGGCCCAGCTCAGACTCCGAGTTCTACAGCACCACCTCCCCAGAAGCTGTATCCCCAGACTGCTGCCTGGAGGTCAGTTTCACTGGCTCTCCCACTGGTTACCAGCTTGCCTGCTCACCAGAGCCCACGACACCCAAGTTCCCAGTCCCGGGCAGGCTGAGCGGCGCCTCCAGGAGGAAGGTGGGCAGAACCCGTTGTAGGAACCCCAGCAAGCAGCGGCAGAGCGCCAGTGAGAAGGAGAAGCTGAGGATGAGGGGCCTGACCAAGGCACTGCACCACCTCCGGACCTACCTGCCCGCCTCTTTCGCTCCAGCCGGACAGACCCTGACCAAAATCGAGACCCTGCGTCTCGCCATCCGCTACATCAACCACCTGTCGGCCCAGCTGGGTCACACGGAAGAGAACCTCCACTCACGTCAGAAGGATCTCGCGGCCCTGGAGTGCCAACATGCACCAGACCTCATGGTGTTGTGCCAGTCCAGCTCGTTGGGGAGCCACTGGGAGCACAGTGAGGAGGATCATGTGGGGCAGTATCACAGCCCAGTCCTGGCCTCCCCAGCCGCAGAAATGGAGCCTGGTCATCTTAGTGGGACCCTGGGACTTACTGTACAAGAAGACATCTTTAACTCCAGCCTGGAGTCCCTGCTGGAGTCGCCAGAATACAGACACTCCACACAGGACTATCAGGTAAATGTGGCTCCATCTTTTCTAACACTGTTTAAAAATGAATCACGGCATTTTAATTCACACCCTGCATTTTGCCCTTACACTTTCAAATACATCTCTTTTTTTGCTTAAAACATGCAGTTTGCCATTTATATTTAACAAGGAGGCTTAACCGTTTTTTTTTTCTATTCTTGCAGATTTACAACAGAGACTTTGGCTGCCAAAGATTTCATCAAGAGCTCTGGATATGAAGCAAGAACTCCATACTGTCCTTCATCCAAGTATCTCATTCATACTTCTTAGAACACTTACAGTTGTACAGTATTTATCCAGTGCTGAGTCACTGTTGCATCATAAAATAATTTATTAAAATAATATATTTCATACTGATTCTTCACATGTAAATATTTTATTTAATTTGTATTCAAGTAATGTAAGTAATTGTCTCAACTATCTTGGCATTTTACTTTATTTGTTTTATTTAAGTACAGAATAAATTGATTTTTGACATTGTTGGAGTTCAGAGCTGTATTTCTTACATGCACAGTGAATGCTATGTACAATGTGCAGTGAAATGCACTGTTGCCTACCTGCAGATTGTGGACAGGGAACGTACATATAACAAGACGTACGAATAAGTATCTCGAGTGAATTTCCCGTTTTATCTTGGGACTGTTAACGAGCACCCTGCAGTCCCCTAAAATACCACTAGGGCGTAACAGGCAGCCAAGACACCCCTGCTACAGTATGTCTGGCATTGTCACACAATCCATACACATTTTCACGAAGCATAAAGTTAGTTATTTATGAAAAACAGCCTTGTTTAAAAGCACAAACAAATTAAAGAATTATCCTCTGCCAAACAAACAAAAGCAAATCCCTCTATATTAATTATACTGGGAAAATGTTTATATATATATATGGTGGGCAGTAGTGGCTTAATGGTTAGGGATGTGCACTTTTAATTGAAAGATTGCAGGTTCGAGTCCCCGACCAGCAAGGCACTACTGAGGTACCCAGAGCAAGGTAACACCTCCAAACACTGCTTCCCTGGTGCTGAATTAGCTGCCCCTTGCTATGCCATGACGTCACATATGGGTTGAATGCAGAGGACACACTTCGTTGTTGTGTGCTGTACTGTGTCAACACTGATCAATAATTCTACCTGCATGTCTCATAGAGGCAGGATATGCAAAAACCAGTCAGTTTCCCCACATGGATTAATAAAGGAACCGTTACTATTATTGCTACTAAAAATGCTAAAATGTCTGCACTGAATGGTCCTGCTATGAAGCCACACAGGTGGACTTATATTCTTGTTATTTTCCTTCCGCTAATGCTAATGAATACCTACAGTGAAGGAAAAAGGTCCGTATTTCCACTAGGATGCACTGACATGAAAAATAATCAGAGCTTTACCCATGAAAGGGGAATGGAGTGACTCTGAGGAGACTCTGCCAGTTAATGTTGTTGATTACTCAGAGTTCCTCATGTTTTATTACAGTTTAGTGACACTTCTGCAATAAAAGGAAAGAAGGACAGAGTGACAATAAACAGGCACATTGATTACAGATGAACAAATTTCAGCCATTCTGTTAACCCCTACCCAACCCTAAGCTTAACCACAGGCAATCAAACAAAATATGAAACTTTTGGAATTTTTAATTGCATTCACAGATCATTGTGGGGACCTGAAAAATGGTTTTTATCACACTGTGGGGGACATTTGGACACGCACACACAAACACACACACCAATTTAGAGACACCAATTAGCCATAACTGCATATCTTTGGATTGGAATCTGCATGCTACGCAAACCCCCGCCACACACACACAGAGCTCCAAACCCCCCAGCCTTGAAGGCTTGCAGCAGCCATGCCGCTTCCTTTTATATCCATTTCATCCCAAATGACCTCACTGGCGTTAAGGTCAGGTGATTTTGCACCCATGTCATCACTTTTTGCTTCCCTTCATCTTCCATCTTCCTCAAACACAGCATTTACAGTGAGCACATCGCTTAGTTCATCCAAAAAAAGGCTAAAATACAAGGTGCTCAAAAACACCGTGAGTGGCAGCGTATGCTATTAAAACATTGGAGGCTTTCATTAGTTTTAAATATGACAGTGTTATTGCTGTGCATGTGTGACAGCCAAAGCAACGTTTTTCTGTTCATGAGGTGTGTCTGTACCCAGAGAACGATGTCAGTCATACGTTACCTAATGCTGTCAGTGAAGATTAAATCCCTTCATAGGCAGATACCTTTACTGCAGTTGTTAGTATGAACACAGCATTAGCAGTTTATGGGTCATTAACCCCCAACACAAAACAAAGGGTTTGTTTGAAAGTCGTTTATGAGTATTTGCCGATGCAGTCTGATCATCTCGCTCTTCCTCAGATGTTCCTGTGCTGTGTTATGGAGACCCGGAGTGAATTCATTTAATTTCATTCCAATGCTTTTCATTGGAGGGTCACCGTACATATATTTTTAAATTAAATTAAAAAAATTAAAGCTTTATTGTCATGTGAGTACAATGTACTAAATACGTATGAGTATTTTAACAAACTATATGTGACAAAACATTCCGTTAAAACTAATTCCAGAGAAAGCACTGGACACAGTGCGTTGAAGTTGGACAGGTCTGGACCCCTAAAATGTCACTGATTGGATGTAAAGGCCAATAACCCTCACTGCAATTTGCATTGTAATTGAACCTCTTATCACCAGCATGATAAAGAGCTTAGCATCCACATGCTAATACAAAGAGAGGTGGCAAGCTCGAGTCCCGGTGCTAAATGGGAAATTAGCTAGCTTTTATCTTGTCTTATTTATCTTAGGTATTTATTTGTTTTAAGCTGTCAATAAAAAAGGAAACAATAATACCAATATGTGTTTAGTCTTTCTTGGAAGACTTTGAAGTTAAAAATATTAAATTGATAATCTGAAATGAGATCAAAACTGTAGGTGAAATAAAAATGGTTTGGATAAACATTTCTTGAGATGATTAGATTGGTAAAACACAAAAGAAATGTTACTATGGACAGGCCAGAGCACCATCTGAAGACAGTTTTCAGGTTAAAATGACATCTGCTCTTAGTCCCCATGCCCATCCAGGACGATTCTTCCGTAACAGCAGAAAGAATGGATTAATTACCGCATCCCACATGCGCAAAGATGGCTCTCTCGCGCCGCTCTGTCTGGGGAGAAGGATCCCATCAAAGAGCCTAGCTGGCATCCTACCCTATCTGCTTAATCCTCTAATGCGTCAGCGGCAGGTGGCACACGTGTGTCAGGGGCTGGAGTCCCAGGCAGTCATGTGGGGAATTAGAGATGAGCAGTTACTCCACAGGTGTGTGAAGTTTATTTGATATGTAAATAGACATAAGCTCAATACACAGATAAAGAACTAACTGGGGAAAGGTTTTAGACGCTTTGCCACTTATCAGCAAGGGAAAAGCAACCCAAAGTAGTTCACGTTTTCTTCCTAATTAACTTTTGATTGTTCAGGACCCAGTAAATTTCCTCAGCCTTCTGAAGTTTGGGGCTGACTAACAGGTATCTAAGCGCCGATTATATGGATTAAAGGCAGCAGTCTTCTGCCTTTATAGTGAAATACTTACGAGAGTGGAAGTGTTTTTATTTTAAAAAGTAATCATTTGAAGACATTTGTTTATGTAAGTACTCATGTGTAGAAGCTATAATACTTATTTTAGTAAGTTGGGTGATGGTTCAGAAGCAGCCGGATTGCCCCGTACTTCCTGGATTTGGGATTCAAGTCCGGTATCTTCTGAATGTGTGAGGAGGAACGCTATTCTGTATGTCAGGCTCATATTGCAAAACCAGATATTTAAAACAGTACAATTCTATCATTTTGTAAATTTTGATATTTGATGAAAATGTGCTGTACATCTCTATTGTACACCTCAAAAAACACTTTCAGAAGTTTCGTCACATAGTTAACACTCCGAGTCTGTGCTTTGAGGAGAGAAACAAGCCGTGTCCTAATTTGGGGGTCAGTGCTCTGTATGACGCGGTATACTCTGTATACGTAGCCTTGGCAAGCTGGGTCCTTCTAAAAATCTTGTGATGAATCTTGGGATAGGTTGGGCTGTATGTATGGAACACATTTCTAGGCTGAATTTTAAGGAACACTTCGAAATTTAAAGGTTTAAAGATCAACAGACGTAACACATGGCAGTGATGTCATTTGGTCGTTACAACGTTTCGCGTGTCTGTTTAAAGTTACGTTTAGTCTACGTGTAAGTACGTTCCTCAGTGATGAAAAGTAGGTTAGGCTGAATGACACAAGTATAAACGAAACATCAGTGTGTTATTAATGAGGTTTTGTAATAGCTGAGGTCAAATTAATATCAGAATCTATGCATTGAATGGAGTTTAATTAATCTATGCATATTTCACTGATAATGTTAAAACTGTGTTACAGGCTGTTGCTGTTGGTTTAATCCATAATACATAAATGTAATGTTTTGCAGTATCAATTTAGTATTGATACTGAGGTACCAAAATTGGTATCAAAGTCAAAATTCTGGTATCGATCCAGCTTTAGTGCAGATGTTCTCCTGGTAGGGTTTCCTTCCAATGTCCAAATACATGCATTTAGGCAAATTGCAGTCTCTCTTCTGCCTGTAATATGCCACACATCACCCTGACTAGTATTAGTCATTAGTAGACTGATTTATAAAAATACCAGAAATCAGTTAAGATGAAACAGTATGTAACTTCAAAAACATCAGTAAATCTTTGTGGCTTTACATATCAACATAATAATAACTACAATTCAATTCCGCAGTCAAATCATTTTGTTTCTAAAGTATCACAAACCAAAAAACACAGACAGAAATAAATCTGTCATTGTCACTCAATCCACGCATGCACTCACCTCGAAATAGACAACTACATCTCACTAGTAGCTTTGTATATAACACAATAAAATATATATACTTTATAGGCTGCAATTTGTGTGTGCATATGTGTATATGTAACAAATATCCCCACAACGTGATGAATACCCGTTTTTTTTGCCTTATGGGGACCAGTTTCTTGGGAAAACTCATTTTATAAAATCCGTGACTGCAATGAAAAAACTAAAAATGCAAAAATTCTTGTATTTTGTTGGTTTTATAGAAACCTGTGACTGCAATGGAAAAACTAAAAATGCAAAAGCTCTTGTATTTTGTTTGGTTACTTATGGTTATGGTTAGGGCTGGGTAGGGGTTAAGGTTGTCATAGTCAGCATTAGCATTTTTCCCATAAAAATGAATGAGCGGTCCCCAAAAAGATATGATTACACGACTGTGTGTGTGAGTGTGTGTGTGTATGTGTGTGTGTGTGTGTGTGTGTGTG
>JABJVO010000020.1:9948458-9968831 GCA_026770805.1 Boulengeromyrus knoepffleri | reverse complement strand
TTCAATATTAGTTTAAATACTAGAACTCGTGGCCATAAGTGGAAATTAGCAGGAGAACATTTTAAACTGAATTTGAGGAAGCACTTCTTTACACAGCATGTAGTTGGAGTATGGAATAGTCTTCCTGCTAGTGTAGCAGAAGCTAAAACCCTGGGGTCCTTTACATCAGAGCTAAACAAGACTTTAACAACTCTGAGCTATTAGTTAAAATGGCCTCCTCTCGTTTGTAAATTTCTTATGTTCTTATGGTTTATTTTTTAGACAAAGTCTGCTTCATCTGGACAGTTAGCTGTTCTGTGTGCCATCAAACCTGATAGTAGTCAAACAGAACATCTTTGGAATGAACTGGAACATAGAACCAGAGCAAGACAGATGATTCTCTTCATTAATGGAGAATATTGATGCTTTAAACCCAAAGTGGAGCACATGCCATATGCCATCTTCACACAGAAACCCAGAAGCCTTTATCTGTACATTAAATGAATCTAAGGGGAAGAATAATTAATCGAAATCCATCATTTATTAATCAAAGACTTAATTTGTGTATTTATAAGATTCAACAGGAAAGTATAAGCTCTATTGATAAATGCCAGAAATACTGCAGTGATGACACCACTATTTCAGATCACTAAACATCAATGAAGTACATCGTTATGCTTTTATTTTGGGGTTTGAAAAGTTCATCCTATGTTGGATTTGTGGATTAGACAAAAGATAAAATAAAAAATTCAGCCAAACCTAAAAAATAGGCAAGTCCCGGTCAATAAATTAAATAATGGGAAGCGTGATGAAGGTCATAGTCCTGCCCAGAACTGGTGTATATTTCAGGAGACTGTTGGTACCACATCAAGCCACTGTCTTCATACAGATTCTGTGGTGAACCACTGCAGAACACTGGCTTTGTTCTCTGCCACCCATTTCATATTGGCTTTTGTTCTTTCAATGGACTGATCCACTGCCAGTGTGCCTGACCCGAGTCCTGTCCCCGCGTTGTCCTTCTTGAATTGTTCCAGCTGAGAAACCGCACAAGATATTTCTTAATATCATTACCACGTATTGAAATCACTTATTGTTGTGTTTCAAATAAAATGGAGCTACGCAGCTCAGTGTTAGCAAAACTCTGCCTGTCTGTTTTGTACCCTGCAAACCTGTACAGCTAACTGGTACAGAATATGAATGGGTTAAATAAGAAAATACAAAGAATACAGAAGTCCGTCCCAGTGTAACGTAAAATTATGTCAGTTTGCTCAAGATGTATGGAAAAACATATGCATAAGGCATTTTTAAACATGCTTTGGACATAATTTAATATTGTTATCAACACATGGTCTGATGGTCGAGCTTGTTTTACCTGTCGGAGTTCAAACTCTGTTGAAAACCTCTTGGTCACGCCGTTGATGAGATTTGAGAAGGAGAAAGATCCTCCACCATACCTAGATTTGGGAAAGGAGAAATCTTATTAACATTTATCCAGAAAATTAACATGAGCGGCACAAAGGTAATTAACGAGTCTAGTATGGGTTTATCCAAATTCAACTCACTGGGAAAATATATAATCCCATCGTGCTCGAACAAAGTCCCAGGCTAAAGGCTGTCCCACTACATTGTTGGCGATGTATATGATGGTGGAGGTAGCATCCTGTTTACGAATTTTATTGGGATCCAGCGTGTACTCCAGATACCTGGTACGCAACAGAAAAAAAGAAAACAAACAAGTGAAGTTACTTATGAAAACAGATATTGTGTAATTTCTTATTTTGCATGTAAAATAGAGGCGAGAACTGCATGTTTTAATAATAATAATAATTGATACTTTATTGATCCCCGTGGGGAAATTGTTTTTACGCCTCCCTCAACTTGCTCTTTGCAGAGTAAGTTGTCCGCGAAGGGCAGCCACCTGTTGGGGCGCCCAGGGAGCTGGGGGTTAAGGGCCTTGATCAAGGAGCCACAGACATGCTGAGGCTGGGTTTGAAGCGGCGACCTTGTGATTACAGGTACACAGGCAATCTGTTAACAATTATTCCTATTTAATAATTTTCCATAACGCTTTGACTGGTATGTGCAGTCACCATCGTCATTGACGCTGATAGTGACACAAATGAAAGGGACTAGGCTCACCCAATAAGAAATCCCAGCTGACACACATACTAATGAAGTATATATGTCATATACACATTACTGACTGCTGGAAGCTAGAAGTATTTGTCATTAGCTGGTATTCCATCAGTTCATGAAGTTACGTGAGAAGATGAGCTGAAACTACCTGTTGAGTAGCCAGGGATACTTTGTGCAAGCTAGGGCAGCTCTCAGCTTCTCTGCTTCTGATGCAATGGAGGCATTTTGGAACATTTTCCAGCCAAAGTTCCATTCCTCGACCCCTCCTTCAGCAATAGCACTGCAGTACACTGTGCTCCTCAAGTTGGGATGAATTCTGTTCACCAGAATCACAGAGGAATGCATTTAATTATATTAACTGCACCCTCATAATTCATTCATAATGCACTCATAGAACATTCAGTGCATCTTCATAATGCATTCATAGAACATTCAGTGCATATTCATAATGCATTCAGAATATTCAGTGCACCTTCATAATGCATTAATAAAGCATTAATAGCACATTCATAAGCAGCAGGTAAGTATACCTTAACATCCTAAGACACAGTACCTAAACAGCTTTACTATACATTATACCATTAACATTATTCGAAATGCAAGTCAGGGAACTCACCGGTTGTCATTTGGATTCTGCATCCACTGTGTGTACCAGTTTTTAACCAAGTCCTGACATTCCTTGAAACCAGTGCTGCAGGCGATTTTTATAGCGTTCACCTCGTTGTACCTGGTCACATGACAATGCTAGTGAAAATATATCCAACAACACAATCTCTTCATAGGATTCAAATGCTCTTGCTGTGTATCGAGTGTTCCGGGTCGGCAGAGATACTTACTGGTCCATATGGTTATCAGGTACCTTTGTCCAATCATCAGTGATTTGAGTGAAATGATCCCACAGAGGTCTGATCTGCTTCCCGAGGTAAGCCTATCAAAATGCAGAAATAAAAACAATAAAATATGAAAAAAAGCATTAAAGAAAGGAAGCAATCCTAATTATACAAATAATAATTTATCTCATTCATTTCACAACTATTCAGCCTGAAAACGGTCGGGTTTCAATGTGAACTAACCTGCAGTGGTCCGTAGACTTCGGTGCGATCAAACATCAAGATGAAATAATCCAGGTTGTTAATGGCCACCTGCCATGGTATGTAATCTGTTTCATTGTAGAGATACTTAGTCGTTCTCAGAGCCAGTGTTGTGTTCACAATTTTTGCCCTTTGAAATGAATAAAAAAAGGGCTTTTATGCACATTACAAATCACATGGACATTTTTGGGCATTACTGCTAAAATTCCCACCTGGCCAGGTTGAAAGAATCATCCAGTATTTGGCCCCTGTTGATAACTGGTATCTCCTGCACACAATGAAGACAAACACAAGTTCACACCCTGTAATATTCTCTGACCCTTTTTAGTAATTGCTGTCCAAGTAATTGCTGTCCGAAAGGTGCAGTATCGCTCTATTTAGCATAGCTCAGCTATTAATGTGTCAGAATTATGCCTTTTACCGTGTGGTTTTCGGTGAGCTGGGCAAGGAGCCGTTCCCAGTTATTGTTGTCGTAGTTCACCCTGTAGTACCCAGTGACGTTCAGGTTCGCAAGCAACCAGTCGTTCCCATTTACTGACATTTCAGCGTTATTTTCTGTGTGAGGGAAAATTAAAGTGCTCAGGCTTCACAACACTTCAGCACAGAGGCAGATAGTTTAGATCCAGAGAGTACAAATCCAGACCAAGATTTTGTTTAAACCAACCAGTTGAGTGTAAAGAGTCACAGTCACAGAGTATTCAACTGGTTGGTTGAAACAAAATCTTGGTCAGGATTTTTACTTTCTGGACCTGAACTATCCATCTCTGGATAGTACAGTGCAGTCTTCCTCTGATGTAATGGCCCACACATGATTTTCAAGCTTGGAAAGAATATATCTGATGATACTGAATTGCACTAGGCCAGTTCTTACCTTCTTTCTGCTGTAACCAGTAGACTTCTTCCTCCTCTATTCCTGTCTTCATCCATTTTATGGGGACATACCACTGGTAACTTTAGTCCAAAAGCAGTTACAGATATTATATAATACCCAGTACAGATATCAGTAGAATGCATCAGTAGGATACATTTCACTGCATGTTGTACCTGTATAACTATGCATGTGACAAATAAAGAATCTTGAATCTAGAATGATTACACAGCATCTACAATTAAGCCTCTTCCCCTCATTTCAGTTCAACCTAAATCAGACATACTTGAATTCAGATGGCCTGGTGACAACAGAATCAGGATCCAAGAGGAAATGTTTCTGAGAGACTGTTCCTGTGGTCGTGTTTATGGTCACCACTGGGAATCCCATCTGGAGAACCCAGCGGTCCATGATGTCACGGACTGGATGGGGTAATTTGACTCCTGAGGTCTCCGCAGCCTACATGTGACAATATGAACAACTTATCCCTACTGCAGACATCACTCATTACATAAGTTTAACTCTTTAAGTGGCATGTAAAAACATTACTGATGTTCTTTTTGAATAAACCTTTAAACTTATAAGGAATTTCTTACGTGACCTGCTGTGAAAAGGCAATCCATCAGTGTCTCAGGTAACAGCTAGCAAAAACCTACTAACAAGTAGCAGTTATGTCTAAGACTTTGATTTACGTCAAAATATCCATGTTTTGTTCACTTGTCTGTCAATATTCAAACATACTGAAGGAAACTTACTGTTTGAAGATGATCCCAGAGGTCTGTATATACAGTGTTATTGTAGGCAAAATGATTCAGGTATGTCTGTGGAAAAGATGCTTTGTTTTAAGGATCGTATGTTACCTTATGTCAACTGTTATGATTGCATTGATTGTACATCAAGTTTATAAATCACTCCTAACAAAATCATTACTTATACAGTACCAGTCAAACGTTTGGATACACCTACCCATATAAAGGTTTCCTTGTGCTATTCTCTACATTTTAGAATAATTATAAAGACATCAAAACTATAACATATATAAAATATCAAATATGTAATTATACACTGACCAAAAAAGTATTAAGCAAAAAATAATAATTAGTTTGGGGGGTGGGGGGGGTGAGACTCAGTAGGCTGCCGAATCAAATCCCGTAGTCAGCAGAGTGACGCCACCATTGGGCCCTTGAGCAAGACCCTTAACCCCAAGTGCTCCAGGGACTGGATGACCCTACTCTCTCCTCTATGCCAGTTTCATGAGGTGGCCTCCTGGGATGCTTCTCCAGCTGTCCTGAAGGAGGCCCCACGTTTGCTGAGCACTCATTGGCCACTTTTCCTTCACTCTCTGTTCAAACTCCACCAAAACCATTTCTACAGGGTTTAGGTCAGGTGACTGGGCCATGTGATGCTGTTGATCACTCTTCTTTGTGGATGACTTGGGATGTCCAAACTTTTGAGTGGTACCATATATACACAAGTTATTATGCTGGAGGTTTTGAATAGTTTCCTGGCTTTTATAAAACACATCAACCAAAACTGGAACATACGGGATACTCCTCTGAGGATAATCTCTGTGACCAAAACTGTTGCGTGAAAAACACAAACACATTTCCATGCATTGAGTTACAATGACTTACACTGAGCCCTTTGGCAAAGACGTCCTCTGTGAGGAACTCAGACAGCATCCTCAGTACTGATGCACCCTATGGAAAAAAACATTCACATATATATGTTTGTAGCTTTGTCAGAGCCTAAATAACAGTATTACATCTCAATACAACATTAATCTCAATACAACATTAATACAACAAATATCAAATACAAATAATGAGGAGACCTTGCTGTAGGAGATAGCATCAAACAGCTCACTGATCTGCTCTGGCTTGTTGATCGCATCCTCCCTGGATGATAGAGGGTGGGAGGAGGCAAGGGCATCTATGGCAAATACTCGGTAGATGTCTCCCAGAACAATCAGATCTTTCTGAGCAGGACAAATAGAGAGAGAGTCATTGAACTGGACTAGCAAAAAGATGCAAAAAATTGATTTCCCCATTGCCATGCCGCAAAATGCAATGTGTGTCCCACATTGTGCAATGTGGGATCCAGATTTGGCTCGTGTTCCATCAGGAAGGATTATATATGAGTCCCCATCGGTCTGGTTGTTCTACAGTGACATCTATTATTGGCAATATCTCCCCCCTTGACCTAGCATGGATTCCATATATTATAAGCAAAACCTAGGAGAACAAAAATTTCTTCATGCAACAGAGCATGTCAGTATTCCTCCCAACGTCTTCCTCTCCCAACCCTTTCTGTGACGTGCAAACGTTATGAGCTGGTTTATCTCAAAACAGTTAAAACAAAATCTACTTGAATATTCGTATATATATATATCACTTTGTAAGTACTGTCCACTGAAATCACCGCACAGGAACTCTTTCAGATTAATGAAAGTCATACTTACGATATTCCAAGTGGGCTCAGCATGGTCTGCCCCAAGATACTCAACGTAGGATGCAAAGCCTTCATTCAGCCACAAGTCATTCCACCATTTCATTGTCACAAGGTTTCCGAACCACTGCATGGAAAATTCAGTGGAGATGGTCAAAAACTACATAGAGGGAACGTCACAGTGAGACATACAACAGAAAAGTTCTCGCCGCACTGCGCACCATGTGAGCCAGCTCATGAGAAATGACGGTAGCGATCCTCTCCTTGTTACCATTAGACGAAACCTGGGGGTCATAAAGAAGGGCTGTCTCTCTGTAGGTAATCAGCCCCCAGTTCTCCATTGCTCCAGCATTGAAGTCAGGCAGAGCAATCTGGTCTGGAGACAGAATGATATTATATTATTTTCTAAAGTTGTATAATTTACAGCAGTAGTCATCCAACAAGTGACATTCCAGTTTAAATAATGTATAAAAATAATGTTTTACCGGACTTGGACAGAGGGTAAGAGACTTTGTAATAATTCTCAAAGAACTGCAGGATGGTGCCAGTAATATTAAGGGCATATTCTCCATGTCCATCAGCAATGGCTTTCCTGCGGGCCCAGATTCGGATCTAAAGAATATGCCAAACAGGACAGTCAGATTGCATGTGTTCATGAGTCTAAGTCATTATCAGATTAATGATGAGCTTCATGCTAATGACATGTATTCTTTTAAGATATGTAGTAAAACCATTACCAGAACATCGCCCTGCTGAACAATGTTATGGTAATCGCTGACGATAAATGCCAGCAGGTACGTTGACATCCTCTCCGTGGGCTCAAAGGTGGTCGAAAGAAGAGGAGCTTCATTTATCTCAATATTCTTTGTGTCTGGAAAAGTGCAGAAAACACCAGCAACCACAGGTGGATTGGATATCTCTGTGGCATTGTTGTCTTTTTTTAACTTACTTACAGACACTTTTATAAGATCAATATTAGACCTGGCTTTTTGCAGAGCAGTGGTCCGGAAAGCTAAGATCTGCACTGACCAGTTTCCATGCCGTTTGACAGGGCCACTGTCCCAATGTCATGGATCAGAGTGATGTGGAAGATGGCTTTCATCGCTGGCTCATCAAAGCAGGGGAAAGCCTTCCTGGCGTCTGTGGGCTGCATCTGCGTTGTAGCAACGACCCTAGAGAGTGGCAAAAAAATCGAAAGGCTTGAAGGATCTGACATATTCAACAGTTTTTAGGGAGAGACACAAGATGGCTAGAATGCAGATATTGTTGATGTAATATGTGCGTATAATATTTTTCTTCCATCCATCCATCATCCATCTATCCATCCATCCATTTTCTGTACCCACTTGTCTTATTCAGGGTCGTGGAGGTCCAGAACCTATTCCAGAAGCTACAGGCATAAGGCAGGGAATAACCCATGATGGGCCACACACACACACACACACACACCCTTATGTTGGTGTACTGGTGTACATATCTAAATGGGGACCTTCCATTCATTTCCATGGGAAAAACCCTAATCCCAGTCACTACCCTTATGGCTGGGTAGGGGTACCCAGCCATAACCGTAACCATAAGTAACCATCAAAATCCAAGACTTTTGGCATTTTCACTTTTTTTCATTGCACTCACAGATTTTTATAAAATTGAGGTTATTGAAATGGCAACCTGAAAAATGTTCCCAAAAGTAAGTTTCAGGTTTTACCACATTTTGGGGTCCCCAAATGTTATCTATGCAAACCCACACACACACACCCATTCACTCCTACGGACAGCTTGGTAACTATAACATTTTCCAGCAATGTTGTATATAAGAGGGTTTCCCCTGATCACTGGTTTTCTAAAAATTGTTAAATGTACAGAATTACAGAGTAGCTGTGAATTACTTTATTGATCCATTCATTAATTCGTCCCTGCATTTCCCATAATCTACTAGCCAATGCAAGGGGTTAGTGAGCCTTGATAATATATCCAGGAATCATGAGGCAGGAGGCAGGGGACCTATCACTAGCACTCAGACACTAAGGGCAATTTTTACAAATGGTTTTGGACCATGAGAAATTTCAGGTCCAGAAAGTAAAAATCCAGACCATGATTTACTTTCAACCAACCTGCTGAGTACTCTGTGACTGTGACTCTTTATGCTCAACTGGTTAGTTGAAAGTAAATCATGGTCTGGATTTTTACTTTCTGGACCTGAAATTGCCACCTCTGATGAGAAGAACCTCACACTAATGCTAGTAGGGCATACACATTCCAGACACCCAGAACCAAGCAAACCTATGGGCATAGAGAGGTGAGACCTCACCATTACTATCTATTCCAGAGCACCACTTTTATTTTTAATTTAAAAACTGTATCTGAAAAATTTGCTCAGGGTCTTCGTAAGTGATGAACTACAGATTGCTCTGTAGGAAACATTTCAAAATAACTCCAGAAAAACTGACTTACTTCTTCATGTTATCTTCATAATATTCACTCCTGTAGAAACCCCCAAGGTCATCAGCCAGCTCTCCTACAAATTCCGTGTCCAACCGGTAAGACTTTCCATGAAGAAGGTTGCCTTTGAGCTCGATCACGAGGAACTGTGTCTCCAATTTTAACCAGGTGGTGTTAATTGTCGGTGGGTTTGGGTCATCGATTCCAGTCAGAGTCGCATGGTGTTGATTAAATTTTGTATAGTTCAACTTATTGGAGTGTATCAGGATTAGGTTAGTGGGCTGCAAGCATTTGAAGACAACAAAGGAGTTGCCTGTGAAGATGAAAATGCCATCTTCGTTTGGTTGAAGTCGAGGCCAAAGAGTAATGTTGTAGTACTCAGGCATTAGGGTATCTGGTAGCCTGTATTTGTCCCATGGTTCATTTGATGGCGCAGCTGTGGTGGCCTTGGTAGTGGTGGGACTTGGCTCCGGTTTGCCTTCAGTGGGCTTCACCTCATTCTTTGATTTCTCCTCAGCGTAGACGACCGATAAGGCAATGATGGTGGCCACAGCTGCTGCTCCCAGAAGAATAGCCACCACCCCTACAGCCTTGCTGATGTAGAACCCCCCTTTCCCCATGTTCGATATCGTTCACGGTACTGAGCAAGAGGGACAGTATGGTTTGTGTTGAGGCTTTTTATTTACACTGTCTCTGGACTCTCCTCCCACCTGGGTTAATCGTTAATTTCTTAATATAGATTAGTGATGGTCGAAGGCCAAACAATGTTTATCACTTTTCGGTGTGACAGTAAGGATTGGCGTTGCTGAAAAAAAACACACATGCTGCATTCCAAGTCCAGATGCAAAACCACAAATCAGTACATTGGAAATCGTTCTAAGACCAACATCTTACTCAATGAGGACCTAATGTAACAAAATATCTTTATAAACACAAGCCCCTAGGACGTTCTATTTCATAGCACAAAACTTTTTTTTACAGAAAGATATTAGAGTTTTCTTTCACCTTGTAGTGTCAAATAAGTGCCATTATATACCATTCTTGAGGAAAGGAGATTCAATGATGACAGTCTTCAATCAAGTGTTTAATAATTAGTGGAACGGAACAAAACCTCAGAAGGGCTAACGCATTTGGGAGCGGCTGGCAGGGGGGTCACCGACCGCACCTGCCAGCCATGCACAGGAAACTAATAAAAGACCCCAATGGCCTCCTCACACTGCAGTGGTCAGGCAGTCGGCTTCTGCAGCCTGAAGGCCAACAGGGACAGAATGAGGAACAGCTTCCACCCTCAGGCCGTCCGCATCCCGAACGAGGACAATCCACAGCTAACAACTCCTTTGTATTGCATACTTCCTTCACAACACACCACAAAGAAGGCAGAAAACTATTTCACTACAAAGTAATATTATGTATGATTGTGTACCATGACAAATAAAACTTGAAACTTGAAGTCTTTCCCAACCAATCAGGTGGCTAACTGTATCTCTTTGTCTCTGTCTTAATGTCCATGTCATGTCAATATTATGTTTATATCTCTTAGTATTCTTGTATTCTATTTATTTATTACTTCTCATCTGCAGTACGACAAGAACGTACTTCAGCTTAGTGTGTGACTCCAGGTGTCAAATATCTAAAGCTGAAAACAAAAGACTCTTTGGCTTTGACTAATCAGTTTTTTCCAGTACAATGAGATTCAGGACATGTAGGATGTGTGCTGTGGGGTCAAATATGGTGGTTTTTGTTCCATATGAAACAGGGCACCTTCCACTTGACAGGCTGAATTTGTGAGTTGTCAAAACAAACATGGAGGAACTGTATACTTATCATGTGACTGAGACCCCCTTATCATGTGACTGAGACCCCCTTAGAAACCCAGCCGACAGCTAGACGAGACACAAGCCAATATGTATTCTTTTACTGGAAAAATGTATCTACAAGGTAGTTGTCTGAATTATAGATGGATAATCCATTGACTGGAAACTATGGCACAGACATCAAAGTCCAAGGTATTTAAAATGTGACAAGGGAACTTCATGTGCAATTGCAACAATAAAGTCAAGCTTTACAACTTCATATCATGTAATCTCAAAGTGTGCTTCAATTTATCACCACCAGTGTGGAATTATTGCCGTTTCTCGATCACCGGTGTCAGACCATCACAGATAACAGAAGATCTAATCTGCATGAGCAGCTGCTAAAACCAGATAAATAGATTACTGCCATTCTTAATGAAAAGTTTATCCCACCATTATTTTCTGCTTAGTTATAGTAGTTAGCAGTTAGCATTCACGTGGATATACAGATGCTCCTCTACTTACGAACTTTCAACTTATGAACTTTCAGACATACGAACAAAGAGGACTGTAAGTCCAAATTGTGTTAATTGGGCTCCCATTTCCTGTCCGCAACATCAATTTTTTTTTTCTGCACGCCAATTCCGCCTAGTACGACTTCTGGCTGCTACTCCCGCCGCACAGCAGCGTAGCGTGCGTACTCCCAGCATCCTAGTTCTTTGTACTTGCGTATAATCTTAAAATGATATTGAACAACGACTTACGAACATTTCAAGTTACAAACAGCTGTTCGGAACATATCTCGTTCAAAAGTAGAGGAGCGTCTGTACTCAAAACAGGGTTATAATAATTCTGAATGTATATGCTGTATAAAGCAGGATGTGGGACACATCATGGACACCAATTCACCACGACAGTTTCTCTCTCTTTCTTCAAATGACATAAATAGCGTATTTGTGGAATGTAGGAAAATTATTATGTGATTCGAGGTCATAGTCTTGAGCCTGTCCAATGAAATACATGATACATTCACACACCAAAGGCAATTTAGAGTCACCAACTTCATGAACAGGGTTAGGGTATTTAAGAAATTGTTTATCTCAGGAAATATTGGTTGAACAAAACCACAGCCTTCATATTTTTTGGTGGTATAATATGTCATTAATGTTTAATCCTTAATATTAGTAAAACTTCAAAAGGCACGTGTAGTAAGCTTGATGAAAAGGCAGTTATAATAGTATTACCGTGGAACAAGAAAGAATGATAAAGGGTTATTATTAGTGTTGATAATGATGCAAAATCACATGATATCAGACCATGAATTCATGGTCAGTAAAAACTTCACAAAGCTTATCTTCTAACCTTTGATATGCTCATAACTATGGAGCAATTAAAGATTTCAGAGACGTTCCAATATCACTGCAGAATGGTGTGGCTTGGATTGGAATCAAAGACGCACATTAACTTCCTTTGTTTTCCTGTGTTCCGATGTCTCAACATCCTGCATAAGTTACTGCAGCCTTTGGTGCTAAGAATAGTTAATCATCACAAATGTCTAACTGTACCAGCCAGAAGGAAAACAGACACTACAAAGGAACAGGGAATGAGCAGCACCTAAACACGGCGAGATGTTTCAGAAAGTAACCCACCAGTAAATTTCAGCAAACCATTCTGAAAAATTGTGCTAAAGCTAAAAAAAAATAATAATAATTAAAAAAATAAAAACAGAAATTGGAATGAGGCTGCCACTCCTTCTGTGTGGTTTTCTAGTGACCTGGTGATGTTCAATCATTGTCAGGGACCATGTGCATGTCCTCAGCTAAGGGCACCGTCTGTCATTGCTGACACCTTAAAAACCTGACAAGCTTTTATAATGACCTCGATCCTCTTCACTGCCCACACATACAGTTTATCTAGGTGTCTGTTTCGGTGTACAAAAATCCACCAGAATTTTTTTTTAATATATTCACAGATTTTTATAAAACCGAGTTTCCCCTTGTGGGGAATAAAAAGTTTTTTTTTTATCACATTGTGGGGATATGTGATCTCTACAATGTAACATATACAAGACCACACACACACACACACATAAGAGTGTTGGGGGCAGGAATTCAGTCTGCATACCTGCAGGTGTGAAATTACAGCACCATATAACCAAAATATTTTCACTCTAACAGGAAATTGACAGATTTTCACCAGCAGATTTACTCATCATAGAGATCATCCAGGCTAAAAGTACACTTCAGTCTTAAAATATCTGTCAGCCATGTAATGTACAGCGATTGTAAACCGCTTTCCCTATATTTATGAAAGCAAAATATTGATGTAATTAAAGCCTATTAAAAGCTAAGCATCACAATTACAGAGGATTTGTGTTTCCCTCTTTATTCCAGCCCCCAAAAAAGAAAAATAATGATGACATACCAAGTGATTCCATAATATATTCTTTAATGGTGTATGTCCAGGACGGAAGGGAACTGGTAGGGGAGCACAGACTCCCCCAACTTAAGGCTTTCATAAACAAAAAAAAACCCCACTTACTCAAAGTAGAGAGAGTAGGAGGAGTATCTAGTCAACATTTATCAAATTGCAGCGCTAAGCCAAGTGGAGGACAGCATGGTGACCCAGGCTCCTGGTAAAGCTGCGAGAAAAGGAGGACGGGCTACAGCACAAAATGTAAAGACAGCTTGGTCACAGGACTCCAAGTCTCTGTGTTCTGCAATCATACTGTACGTCACACAGCGAAGGACCGTATGTTCTTTCCTGGACCTGCACTTTAAGGTACCCTGCATAAGTATTCACCCCCTTGTAAAAGAGCCAAATGTACATCTTAGCAGATCTGAACAATTACTGTAGTCCACAGGTAATCTAAACAATGAAGCATTTTACAATAATACCCCTTTCCCACCCAGACATATCCCACCCACAGAGAGGAAATAACAATAGTATTACTAAAATAATTAATTTCCTAAATAAAACAAATAATTTACAGTAAAAGAGAGAAAGAAAAATAGGAGAGGGAATTGGGGGGGGGGGGGGAATTCCCTCACTGCCACCATTGAGTATTTATGATGCTTATGTTATGGATTATCAAGGGGTTCTTGTAAGGAGTCATAGAAATTGAAAAGGGCCTTTTGAAGGGACCCTTTGAGTGTATATTTAATTCTTTCTAACTGTAAAAAATACATAACAATTTTAAACCATATTTAACAGTGAGTAATTTATGAAACAAAAGTTAAGCAAGACAGATATCTGTTGGTGGCATCTCGCCTCCCCAAATCACCTTTGGTTAGAATTACAGCTTCAATTATTTTAGGATAAGTCTCAACTCTGCAAATCCTGCGATGTTTGCCCATTCATCTTGGAAAAATAGCCCAAGCTCTGTCAGACTGGATTAGGACTGCTGGTGAACAGCCATTTTCTTGCCACAGGTCCTGAATCCAATTGAGTTCTGGGCTTTGATTGGGCCATCCTGAGACATACAGGCGTTTGGTTTTAAGCCTCTATAGTGTAGCTTTGGTTGTGTGTTTAAGGCCATTGTCTTGCTGGGAGGTGTCCTGCAGACTAAAACAGGTTTTCCTCTAGACTTATTTTGCATTTGACTCCATCCAGCTTGCCTTCAGTCCTGACCAGTCCCCCTATTCCTGTCAATGAAAGACAAAACATGAGGCTACTATCACATTGCTCTATGGGGATGGTGTCCTCAGAGTCATAAGCACTGCTGCCTTTCCAGCACACATAGTATTTTGTGTCAAAGTCTCATACGACCAGAGAAGCATTTTCCACATGTTGCTCATGCTTATTAGCAAACTCCAAATGGCACTGCATGTGGATTTCTTCACCAGTTCCTCTCATTACTCTTCCACTAAGGCCAGCTTTGTGGAATACGCAGGTTATATTTTCCACATTAATGGTCCCTCCCATCAGAGGAGGCCATGACCCTCCCCAGTTCCTTCAGTTACCGTTGGATTCTTAGTTTCTTCTTAGACCAAAGGCCATTCCACACCATATTTTTCATCCCAAATTGTCACACTTTTAAAAATAAATACAACCTCACATTGAGTCGATTGAGTCGTCTGTCATAAAAGTTTTCGGAACGAGTTCGATTTTCTGCGTTTTTTCACATCAGTCAACAGCTGTTGACCATGACCTTGTATGTAAGTCACAGTGTTTTGAGGCTGTATGTAGAAGCAGTCTGCATGCCTGGGTGCTTGATTTTATATACCTCTGGCTATGGAAGTGATTGGATCACCTGAATTCGATGATTTGGAGGGGTGTCCCAAATACTTTTGGCAATATAGTGTACAATATCCACAACATCAAGTTCGGGCCAATTTTGAAGCAACAAGGGCTGTCACAATCATGAAATTTTAGGTGAGGATTGTTTTTTTTTTGTTCATTTTATAAGATCATTATAGTTACCCTAATCATCGTTTAATATACATACACTATTGAAAAAGAAGAGCTATTAATTAGCATTGAAAACTCCAGTCATCCGTTTCCAGTTTTTGGATGAACACTGTTACGTGCTGTAAGGAAGGTGCCGTAAGTTTCGAGAGGATGCCTACAGCTTCTCCGGACTTCCTGCCCTCACCGCCATTCACTGGTTGCTCCCTTCGGCTCCGCCCTCTCTGACCTGGCCACGCCCCTCCCATCTCCGGCGCTGCTTCCTGTTTCCTGCTTGCGCAAAGAAAAGGCCACAGCTCGGAACCTCGAGAGCTCTGCTCATTGTTTTGGATTGTTATTTGGATTATTGTCGGTTTGATTGCTTGTGTATGACAGTTTTTGGTTTTGGATTCTGGTTTTCGCTTCGCCCTTTTCTGGTACTTCTACCCAAGAAAATGACATGGAAATAGTGATAGAAATATGACATTTCAGTTTCATCCAGATATTTTCATACAGATGACTGGAGATGATTCCAACGATTATGTAAAATTATTGCAGTCAGCTCAAAAAAAAATCACTATCAAGCAGTTATGTAGTAGTTGTCACAATTAGGCCTGTCAGAATAACTTGGAGGGGCCTGATCTCTGTTACTCTGTAACCACTACTTGCCTGAAATAGAGTGTCATTCTGATGGTCCTGATATAAACCAATAAAAAGCAAAAGGTGTTGGGAGAAACAGCAGAAAACACACACATTCGGAAAAACCGAGTTTAAAGAATTTATTCTTTAAGAGGCAAGAGAGAGACAAACATCAATAACTATTCAAATAAGAAAACAAACAAATAGTATACTTATGTATTTAAGTATCAAATAAATAACACAAAGCATTTAGAAGAAAACTTACCATCAGTTCGGACAAATGGTGCCACTAGAGGTGACCGAGCATTAGTAAAACAGCAGACAAAGCAAAACGTGAGTAGTGAAACACTCAAGATTAACACCAGTTAATCAACAAACAGCCCAAGGCACGTCATAACGTACTGGGAACATCAGGTTGCTCAGAATGCTGACAGGCAGGGTTGCCCAGCTCAAAATGTACTAAGAAAAATCCATGTGTGGAGGGAAACCATAAAACAGGGACGCTAGGACTCGAACGGAAATGGAACAAAAGTGGATGACACACAGCAAATGGAGACAAAAACAAAAATCTGAAACTCAGGAGTAAGAAGTCGAAACCAAGGAACCATAGCAACCACCAAACAGGGCAGGAAAGGACCAAATACCATCCATCCAGCAAAGTCAGACGCAAACAAACGTGTATAAGGAAATGCTACCAAAGGCTTCATCTTGCCATTTACAGACACTCAAATTAGACCTCATATAACCACTGAAGCTCATTTCCTGCTGTCGTTCCGTGATGCCAAAGGTGACTTCCTCCTGGTCTCCAAACCATAGTCCAACAAAACAAGGGGAAATTTGTCAAGTTCTCTATGACAAACTATAATTAAAAACATAATTATAAGTTACAACATTTACAACAGCAGTCAGTGCCCTGCAAGAGTGTGGCAATTTAGATCCAGATTAGAGGCTGTCAAATCATGGGCCTAAACAGCCATTTTCCGCTGCAGAGTCACACAGTTCATCCAGACCTATATATCTCATATACAGCCATGGAAAAAATGAAGAGACCACTCTATATTTTTAAACAAATCTGCATTTTTACATCCTGGTTTAATCGTGGTTCAGCTGGCAGAAGGCTATGCTGAGCAGCAGGTTGTTCCAGGTTCGAAATTTCTATAACAGCAGGACACAAGAATAAGGTGAAGCAGTAGACACTGGGAACAACCAGAAACCAGCCAGGTGAAGGGCAGAAGCGACTTTCTAATGCGAGAGATGACCGTTAAGTTATCCGACAGTTTCTCATGAATCGTAGAATGATATCAGGTGACCTTCTAAAGGAATGGGAAACATTAAGTATAGGTGTGAAGTTAACTGCTAGGACAGGTCATATCAGGCTCCTAGAAGCAGGACTGAAGTTTCATAAAGCAAGGAAGAAGCCCTTCATTAATGAGAAACGGGGAAGAACCAGGTTACAGTTCGCTGTATATCACTCACACGCAGATACAGACACACAAAAAGTTCCCAAGCTGCAGGCATGTTTGTATATATTGGTAAAAACAAGAACATGGAGAGAGGATGGCTGATTTGGAATTCTGCTGTGTTTACAGGGAATAAACAGCCGTATTAGAGTCAAAGCCCTGGACAGCTGGTCCACATAACCAGCACTGCTGCAAGATTACATTACCATTATTCAGCAAACACTTTTGTCCAAAGAGACATACAAGTGACTCATTCCTCCAGCACTCGAGAGCAAACTGACAAAGCACTGAGTCATCTACCTCATGCTTCAACCATCAGCATGAATGTTCAGACAAATGTAGCAAGTGTTCCCATCAAGACCAAATCTCGGGCTCCACTGACACAATCAAAGCTTTTCATCCATGCTCTCATGGAGAAGCTGCACCCCATCTTTAAAAAAACGAAACAGCTATGAAGCCACTGTTAACAAATGACCCAGAAGTCAATCACTCGCAGCTCCATTGCTTGAAACCAAACAGACCTTATATTACTGTTTTTTTTTTTAATCCATATTCAGAAGCAGGTTATATTTACATATTATACATACATTTATCAGACACTTCTATCCAAAGCAACGTACTGTGAGAAAGGAGGGACAGGCAGTCTCTAGAACAACCGAGGTTAATGTATGTAAAGCACGAATTGCTTTCAATCTACAGACCATGTAACAGGAAAAGACTGCATAGCAAGTGTGGTCTTTTCCTCCAGATGAAATAATACAGTCACTGCATTCTTCTTGTGAACAGAGATGATGTGGATGATGGGCAAAACAAAACAAGCCATCTCTATGGTTTATGGACAGAAATGGTTGCTATTACAACATTCCACCAATCGTCTTTCCTTCACAGACTGGAAACAGACACGGCCACAGGAGTAAGACAAGACTGGAAGAGGATCTTGTATAGAAGTGACCACCACAGGAAATCTACCGAGAAACAAGGACTGTCCACATATCCAATGAACTATCGCTATTCTTTATTACATTAGATTAGATGAGGACAAAATGTATTTTTCCAGCAATGACCTCAGAATGGGGACAAGCTGGGAACTTTGATGTTGATGTCGCCGATGTTGATGTTACGAGGGATTTCTGGAAGGTTCATGTTCTTCACTGCAGACACGGCCCGTGCTGGGGCAGCAGACAAGCCACCCTGAAGAAAAGCACAAAGAAAGAGAAAAAGGTGTAAGGAACACTGAGGAGCAATTCCAAAACCTGCACTTACAGCATTCCAGGTCTAAAACTCATAGTGAAACTGAAGAGATACCAGAAAGTTTCAATTTCCGCAGATCACCTGCTCTGTGCCAGCTGTGGCCTCAGAGCCTGACCTCAAGCACCTCTGATAAGACGTATCACATGGAAACCAAGCAATTAAGTCAGAGGAGTGGAACGTTACTGCCCTTTGAACAGGTGCAACCGAGATTTGCCCAGGAAGACGCGTTTTAATCAACAGAAGAACGTGCTAAACTCACAGATTTCATTTCATTTAGTCTTTGGACACTACAGACAGAGCAATAGCAGGCTGGCCATTGAAATCACAAAAGCAGAGTCAAGCAATGTCAGTCAGTATCAATGTAGGGGTGGGCGATCTGATGAGTTTATATCATAATCGATCTTAAAGATGTCCCCAATTTACTTTTTATGTAAATCATAGAGATCAGGATCTTTTATGTCTTCTTGCTAATACTTCCAAACTTCATGTAAAACTTTGATGGCCAGTAATAACGTGTCACGACCCGATCCGTACCACCTACCCGATTTGTACCTTGCACGTCTGCACTGCATTATATTTTCTGCCCAATCCGTTCATCCCACAATTTTACAGCAAACCGTACCATACAGAAAACTGCAGGGAAGGCTTTATTGCTTAGCAAGAACTGACTGCTGACTGAAAAAATCTGTTTTCTTTGCTTGTCATTTTAAGTTTTCAATCTGGTCGTCTGTTTCCAATATCTGGATCAACACTATTACCCAAGTATACCATATGAGAAATATTAGTTTATATTTCCATCGTTTTAAATTGCTGCTATTCAGCGACAAGGTATTTTGTGAACTTAAATATTAAGTTTGGCGTATTTTTCCTTCGTTTTAGTAATATATACATAAGAACATAAGAAATTTATAAACAAGAGGAGGCCATTCGGCCCATCAAGCTAGTTTTGGAAGAACTTAACTAATAGCTCAGAGTTGTTAAAATCTTATCTAGCTCCGATTTAAAGGAACCCAGGGTTTTAGCTTGCGCTACACTAGCAGGAAGACAATTCCATACTCTAACTACACGCTGTGTAAAGAAGTGTTTTTTTCAAATTCAGTTTAAAATGTGGCCACAAGTTCTAGTATTTAAACTAATATTGAAGTATCCATTTGGCTGAACAGCACCCAGACCTGTTAGAATCTTATATACCTGGATCATGTCCCACAGCTGGTCCAGTCCATCACTCCAAATCAGTGGAATCAGAAAAAAAAAAAAACATTTTTCTACATGTCTGTCGTATTGGCATAATCTACTGACTTTGCTGCAGCATACATGGTGGCAGTCATTAGGGGCATATACGGTCTCCCCATCATGATTGGGCTACCTAACGTGACCCTTAAACATGCAGCTAGACGCAAGTGCAGGAGCTATGGAGAACTTGTATTACACAAACAGAACACTGAGAGTCTAGAATCTGAATACTAGACTGAATATCCCAATCTGGGCTGGTGGAGATCACGCACACGCAGTCTGTAAAATTAACTAAGTTCTACCAATCAGGCAACATCGTAAAAAAAATAAAAAAATCAGGCATGTACAGTCAGATATTTCACAAAGTTATCTGTAAACTCTGTCAGGCAACAGTTCGGCACTTCTGGAGGAAATATGACAAATGTGAAATATGACACAACTTTGTTTAATATTTAAAATAAAGTTTAACTCAGGATTTAATGACCATTTTCAAAAAGTGTCCTTAATGTAATACAGTAAAACCTCGGACTGCGAGTAACTTGGTTTGCGAGTGTTTTGCAAGACGAGCAAAAATTTTTAATAAATCTTAACTTGATAAACGAGCAAGGTCTTGCAATACGAGTATTACGTATACGCTTTGTTTGCCGAGC
>JABJVO010000020.1:9936232-9948358 GCA_026770805.1 Boulengeromyrus knoepffleri | reverse complement strand
ACCACCCGAATAAGGCCGTAGCAATGCGAGCAATGAATCTGTTTAACAACAATGCAATGTCCACATTTCCACAAAATGGAAAAGCGGCTGTCATTGGATAGGTTCCTTGTTAAAGTCAGGCAAAAAGAAAAAGATTCCAGTGAGCTAACAGACAGCAGTGATTCCGTTAGTTATAGTGAAAGTCATCCTACAAGATAACCCTCCTCTTCTCCTCTCTCTCGACTCCCTCACACCATCCACGATTCTTTTCAAAGGTAAAGTGCAGGTTAATTTGTTTTATGTAAATTTATATTTTGTATTAACCATTTTATATGAATATTTTTGGGTTGTGGCACGAATCATCTGAGTTTCCATTATTTTTAATGGGAAAATTCGCTTTGATATACGAGTGCTTTGGATTACAAGCACGTTTCTGGAACGAATTATGCTCGCAATCCGAGGTTTTACTGTACTGTCATACTGTCTATTAAATGGTGCTAATCGATAAGTCCTTAGGCTTGTTTGAGTCAGTGTATTCTTGGCAGTATATTTCAAAATTGAGAACAGAGATAGCAATTCAGGTCATGGATCTCGATTGTGTGTTATAAAGATTGCAAGGATTTGTTTGGGGAGATCACCCACCCCTGTGTCAATGACAGTCAATATCAATTCCAGTCAATCAGCTTGAAGGGAAAGGAAAGTTGAAAGATGATTTCATTCCTGATTCGACTGAGGCCGTGATCAGTCCCTAAGCAGCCGTAAAAAAGGGAGATCACCCAAACTTACGTGCTTTTCTCTTCAACAAGCATACGATAAATGTAGCAGAGACTCCATCAAGTCAACTTCACAATTAGTATTTTCCCCAAACTGATTTCCATAAAGATAAAATCAAACAATGGCATCAACAAACACTTCTGACAGAGTATGTTCTGCCACAGGGTAAAACATGAAAACGTCAACCACCGTATCTTCTGCAAGGACAACAGTCTGGCCATGTTAAGTATAGCAGTCACTGACATACTGTATTACTGCAGATTATCAAACAGGGAAGTGACAATGACCATGGGACTTAAGACTTTTCGAGAGGCAGGTGCACAGTTGAGGGGCAGGGGAGGAGGAGTGCGGCGTAGGGTAAATTATGCCAACCGAAAATTTTGATTATTGGTTATCAAAAATGGGTGCTTTCAGACACTCGGGCTCCCTCAGTCCCAGATACCCCCCCATATCCCGGGATTATAATCAGAATTATAAATGCTGCCGATTTAAATCTCAGGACGCCTGTGGCGGCCAAACCCTTGGGCCAGGTCATCAACATTATTTAATCAAGGAATACAAAGAATATAGCTCTATAAAACAGGTTAAACTTATCTGCGTAACTTATAAGTTCATAAAAAGTAGCTGTGAAAACTGATTAAATGTACTGAATAGTAACTGTATGACTCATCAAAATGACTAAACCACTGATTTGAAACATAGGTTTGGTGATAGAAATGCACAAAAAACTTGATGTAATATATGCAGGGAAAGAGGGATTCTAGGCTCAGAAATAAACAGTAAAAGGAGATGAAATGATTCACAAATTTTGAAATTTTGACTAATGTTAAGAGAAAAACCTATCGTGTTGGCCTGATGGCAATGAAAAGGTAAGAATGTTTATCACTGCCCTCATTATTTCAGGTTGCTTAGGGCTGACACAGCCTGGAAAACAGGACAGGGTCATCCAATAAGGCTCCGCCCCCGAGTCCCCCACCCAGAAGCACCTCTCACCTCTGATTTTTCCATGCGGTTCTGAACGTCCACCTGGGCCACTATCTCATTCATGTTGGTCTCCAGCACCATCCCCCCCATCACCACCTCCTGCAGGATATAATGGACCTACAAAGACACAAACCAGGCCTATATCTCACACTCAGTCACCAGCTGCCAATGGTGGCACAGAGGATCAGAAGAGAGGAGAACCAACACCATCATTCAGATTCTGAACCTCATCTGAACCTCCTTGTTCTGTGATTCAGCAAAATGTTTAATATGTTGTCATGTATACACCTTAAGCATATTCACACAAGGAACCAAGCACACATGTCCTGCTGTGTTCAAAAGCAACATTCCCAGACAGCAGTATTTCTTCATCACAAATGCTGGGAGAACATATGAAGAGTATAGGGTGCGCTGGTTGATTAGTAAGTTAGTTATGTTGACCTAATGCCATTCCAACAACTAGGGGTATATTCATGGTGAGAGTTTAAGGATGCTTAAGATGTAAAAAAGCTTCTGGCTTAACTTTACTAAAAACTGTGGAAGGAATGTTCTCGAAGGGCCGAGGGGGGGTGCATAGTGGGACTGTTGTCAATGCCTTAGGCAAAAAGAATGTGAATGTGCATTGTCTTGTGCCGACCCTGAAACCAGGAGCGGAAACTATATGTTTGTGAAGATAATTGGAACCTCTTCTGCTGAAAGAGTGGAACGTACTACGTAGGCAGATCAGTGCTGCTGAGGAAGATAATCGGAAGCAGCCATAAATACTGAATGGAGACAAACAGGCTTATGTTCTTTTGTGTTGGCTATATTTACCCATTTCGAGAATCATATGGTATAATGAATGTGTTGTAACAGAAACAGATTAATGCACCAAATATACGATGAGATGTGGGTAGTTTGATTTAATCGAATAGTATTGTTTAACATGGGGACATGTAAGGGATTCACAAGGGTCTGCACACAGACAAGAGCCCCTGTCTTCACCAATGGGGCAGAAGATAGTCTTTTAAGGGGACTTGCATATGTATAAAACCTGAGCATTTTCTTTGATTGGGGGTTTGCTTCTTTGGGTTGGGGATACGCTGTTTCTTTAAGGTCAGCTCCAGTGCACACTGACTTAATAAAAGAAACTTTATGTTACCTAAGTCGCGTCAGGTAAATTTACTGTCATGCCTGGTGCCAAGCAGAATTTAGAGAAAGGAAAGTGAGTATACGGTTTTTACTTCCACAAACACTCTGTCAGAGTCAGTAAATTGGTAAATATGCCAAAGGAAGAAACAGGTGCAGTAGTTATTAGAAACCTGTTTATCATTGCCACAGCTTACTGAGGTCTCAGTGTGAAAACTCACAGGTGACATTATCAGTGCAAAGTTATTTATACACAGAAATAAAGACAGAACTGACGTAATCACAGAGGCCTTTGATCCTTTACAGCCATAATCAATCAGGACAGGTATGCATTCACTTTTAACCAGGGATGGGCAGTGTTTGAAGCCGGAGTTAATTACAGGCAGTGTGTATGCCTCCAAAAACCCAAAATCCTAACACATGTCCTGAACAGGGTCACAATGGCACATGAGGCCTATCCGTGGCAGAACAAGGAGCAGGGCTGGGGTGCACCCTGGACAGGATGACCATCCATTGCTGGGCACATACACAATCACACTCTATGGGCAATTCAGAGACATCAATTAGCCTTAATGTATGTCTTTGAACTGCCGGAGGAAGCTGGGGTACCTGCCTGAGACACTGTACTAGCATGGCACCCATTCTTAAAAAGCTATGTTTATAGATATTTGGGAGATTATTACTTGAAGTGCAGGTACTTTTTTTCTTTATTTTTCTTCAATAGCTATAAGTAAATAATGATTTCATACCTGGTGTTATCTCTAACAAAGTAACTGTTTTAACATTTTTGGAATGAATGACCCCTGCAATCCTGATAGAGTAGAAGAAACTGGATGCACATTTTTTTTAAAAAAACAGGGTCAAACTGTCCCTGGAGGAAATAGCAGTGAAGGGCCTTGCTTAAATCGCACTGCGAACCCTGGGAGATGAACCAGTGACGACCTCATCATAGGCACAGCCTCCTAACCCACAGAGCCACAAACTGCTCCACATGTGCACTAACGAGCTTCCACTAAGCACATTCGGCTACATCAAGCTGCACTTGTTTACTACTTGTGCACTAACAGTGTGCAAAGCCTGTGTGATGATGTAACAGCAGACCCTGCAGCTGTCCTGGGGAACAAAGACGTCCTTTTTGAGGCAGCATAAGACATTCGCAGTGGCCATCTGGAGTCTGTCCTCTGCCTCTTCGAGGCACAAGCAGCAGCCTCCGACCGCATCCTGTGAGGAGGCGCCCACGCCTGTGTCCTTTGCTTATAGTGTTATTTTATGCAGGTGATGTAGGACAGAGGTATTGTGAAATAAAAACTGCAAAGTCATTTTCTTAGGACTATACTTCTAACTGGAAACGGGCCATAAAAACACTACAATGCTGGCAATAGCTGAAATACGTCAGACAATAAAAATAGCTGAAATCACACAGACAATAAAATAATAACTAAATTATTTTAAGGAAATAACTTTACAAGGCTTTCCAAACAGCTGAATGAGCTTTTAACTTAGCCTTTTAAGTCTCTGTGTGTATTTATACATAATAATTGTGTTACTTCCTTTATAAAACAGTTATTCATCAATTTTTGTTTAAAGAACCTCCATTTTTTCTTTTTAAATTGTATACTGCAGAAAAATATTTATATAAGGTGCATAAGGGGTTACATTTAGTATTAAGTAATCTAAATAATGAGAATAAAATGTAAACTATGTGTTCCTACAGTAACTGATGTTTACTGTAATGGTTTACTGGTTCAGGACAAACTTGTAGCCAATTAATCATCCAAATTCCAGTTGCGCCTAATGTTCACTTTCTATTTTCAAAATCGTCCAAGATATTTGACTCAGTGTATTAAAAAACAAAACAAACACACACACACACACACACACACACACACACACACACAGAGACACACACACACACGTTCACAGATTTCCAAACAGCACTTTTACTTTAAGTTTTTTCAAGCCATTGGAACCTGGAAAAATTGTAAGCTAATAAGCACCGTGGAGTCAGCTCACTAACTTTTTGCAGTTTTCTGTACTTTTTTGTCTAGTACATTTCTGTGAACTACAGTATAAAGGGGCTGAGCCAACTTCGGGATACAGTGATCATGAAGCCTGTGCCAGGAAACTTAGAATTCAAGGTCAGGAACAACCTGGACAGGATGCCAGTCCATCAGAGAGGCCATCAACTATTTATTAATGATTTGGAGACACTAGTCCACCATGTATCTACCGACCAAAACATTGTAACACTGCGTATAGGAATAACTTTTATTCCAGCTAGTCTTACCTTGTCCATGTGAAAAATTAGGTCCAGTTCACAAACATTTTCAAAGCATTTATCAAGCGTTTCCACAAACACCTGTAGAAACAAAAAATAAAAAAGTAAAGGTACTTGGGGGAGGTTAAAACATAGAACTTTATATCTAACATCACCATCTTCAAATATCACAAAGCAACACAATACTTTACTATTAGATTACTAAAGTAAAAAAAAAAAAAAAAATCAAATTTTCATGTTAAAATTTAAATGTACATTATTAGTATATGCTGCACCTAGCTATCTAAAAGGACTCATAGGTAAGGACATTCACATAAAAAGTTTATTGCAAATCTATTAAAATGACTTTGTAAATACAAGTAATCTTTGCTTAAGCAAAAAAATGAAATGACTAAATAAAAAATATAACATGCAAAACGAAACGAAATGATGCTTTATTTGCCATTCGCACAAGTACAGGTACATAGACACACAAATGTATACACACTGACCACAATACACATTACGGGAAAACACACTAAGGTTTATTTAATATATCTATTATACATAAAGCCCTAAAAGGTCTTTGCAACCAGTAAAAAAAAAAAAAGTTAAATTACGTTAGTTCTGTATTTTTTATTTTTAAAAATGCCAATTGGACGGGACTGATGACATCAGCTGAAGATGCGAAACCGCCACCTAGCGGTGACAGTCATCACAACATTTCGTATGGACTTACCTGTATTAAATCCAAAATTCCCAGCTCACTTTCAGAGGAATCCACACAAAATACAAAGTAAAGAGTTGCATAATGTCTGTAGATCAGCTTGTAGTCAGAGCCACCAATTAAACTGTCAACAGAATTTTACGTGGTTACTAACGCAATGAGAACTCTTTATGTTTTCCACATCCACATTATCTTAACGCACACTAATAGTACTAATACATAACAAAAAAGGGGACTTTATTTTATTTAGTACCCTGCAAAATAAATTACAGAGATAAGCGAAAGTACTGTTATGCAGGATTCTCCTATCACATACAAATTTATTAGAAAAGGGAAAGTAGTCTACTACGGTGAGTTATCACTGTCATTATTCATTAATGCGTGTATTCCGATCAGGGTTTGGCTGTCTTAGCAGCTTACGGTGTCACTGCAGGATTATATAAAAATACCTTCCCCCTTCCAAAAAATTGCACACATTGTCGTCCCTCTTCGACACAAGATGAAATGTTTCCCTGATTATTTGCTGCTGCATGTCCTCAGCCTTGGAGGAAGAAAGAAAAGCGACCAATGCAACATTTTAATAGTTATATGAATGAATAAAACGTGAAAATAAAACAGTGACTAAAACGAAAAGCATCACAAACGGGTCTAGTCGTAGCTTTAAAGCGGTTCCTACTGCATTTTACATTTTAAGGACAACATTGATTATAATTACGAGATTAATAAGACGACTTACAAAATACTGATAAAATCTGATAAGTCGTGGTTTTCCATGGTTGTTAAAAATCAAAATAGCCTTAATCATTTTCTGTTTTGTATATAAACGTTAGGCAGCAAACAAATCACGCCGCTTTAATGGCCTCCCACTTCCCAGCTGCACATGTGTCTCATGAATTTGAGTCCGGTTTGAAACACGTTCATGCCATGTGTGACTTTTATTAAAATATAACATCGTACCTTAATGAATTTTGTCCGAAATAGTTGGTATATGTGCCTTGTAAAATTTAGGCAAATTAAACATATGTAATCAATACTCATTTAAATTAAAATAAGGATAAAGAGTGCGGCAGTAATTCATGTAATAATAATACATTTATTTTATATAGCGCTTTTCTAGATACTCAAAGTCACTTTACAAATGCCTTAGATTGTAAAGTCTGGCAGAAATAATTTTGCTTAAAAAATGTAATTAATAAGTCATTTTCCCCAATATGGAGATTTGCAGCTCAATAAATTAGGATTCTTTGTTATATCTCTAAAATGTTTTTATATGATTAAAATGTCTGTTTTATTTACCATAAAAAACTCAAAAGAGTTTAGTACATATATAGAGTATTTACCCACTTTGTGGTGAGACCCCTAAGGCTTAGTTCATACTTCCTGCGTGTTCCATAGTGCCGGATTGTCCTCAGTCCTGAACATTCAAACTACTTGCGCCAATGCGCCAGGCAACTATGTGCTTTGTTGTCAGGCATGAGGTGGCGCTGTTGAGCAAGCTGCGTTTATGAAGTGTGGTATGGATGTTATATTAAAAATAAGAATTTTTACTAAAACTAACCATGCAACATGTATTTACAGGTTGGATTATTATCGTTAATGCAATATAAGACAATAAAATAAAAACGATCACTAAATAAAACTATATACAATATAAGAACAAAAGTATTGGGGCACCTGGCCATTACACCAACAGGAACTTTTATGACGTCCCATTCTCCATAGGTATCAATATGGAGTTGATCCCCCCTTTGCAGCTATAACAGCTGCCACTCTTCTGGGAAGACTTTCCACAAGGGTTTGGATGGTATCTGTGGGATTTCTTGCCCATTCATCCAGAAGAGCGTTTGTGAGGTCAGGCACAGATGTTGGACATGAAGGCCTGGCTCACAATCTCCGTTCTAATTCATCCTAAAGGTGTTTGATGGGGTTGAGGTCTGGGCTCTGTGCGGACCAGTCAAGTTCTTCCACATCAAACTGACCCAATCATGTCTTTATGGACCTTGCTTTGTGCACTGGGGCACAGTCAATGTATAATTTCTATAATTTATTGGTAACAGTCCACTAGGTGGTCAGTGAGATGTACCATTGCCCCCCCCCCCCCCCAGCTAATCTTATCAGTAACAGTGTGTTACCTGATCGGCGAAATTCATTTATATTTTTTTGTCTGGTCTCGAGTCCACATGTGAATGGATTCAGTCTTGTAACGGACTCGGGTGAAATTTTACTCAGCCTTGACTCAGACTTGAACACCCGTAACTCGAAAAAATCTTTCCGAGTCCATAGTCTATGTCTGCAGCCGATATGCACCCCCCACCCCATTGATAACTGTGGTAGCTGGTGCACCTTCCAATTTCTATTGACATTTTTTACATAGTTTTACATGGTGATCTAGTGATGCTTATCCACCTAGCTGGCCAACATCTTCATTATTATTGCTGTACTTTATTAATCTTCTCATTGTTATACATCACAGGAAGGGCACAACTTTGGTTTGAACATTTGAGGGGTTGAGGTATCCACCCATTTAGGGGGAGATATGATTACTGGGGGGTTGTTATAGCCAGCTTTCATTATTGGGGGGGGGGGGAACTATTACTAGTCTTCAATTTACGGATTTTGAATTCAGATTCAAAGTCTAGACTTGAACTTGTTCTTCAGGACTTGGGCTCAGCTACCCCCGCTCCAGTAAAGGACATGGTGTCATCTTGGACTAGCCCTTCTGTTGGACTCCATCTTGATTACGATTTGATTCGTTAAAGATAGAATCTTTACTAGGAATGGATCAAGGTGGATGTGAACCCAACACCGGTCGGACACCCCCACCCAAATTTCAAAATATGGGAATAGCACTGCTTCTGAAAATACGGTACACCCTGGTATAATGTACTGTATGGACAGTATCATGGGATGAAAAATTAGATACTGCCTAAGTCTACTGTAGGGGGGCTACAGACAGAGGTTGGGGGTGTGGGAGGAGTTAGGGATTAGATGGCGGAGGGGTGACAGGGTCACCCTAATGATAATGCCTCATGTCTGACAGATGAAGCACCAAACTTTCATTTTCTCTAACATATGCAAGGATTTCCCACATTTACCACTTTTAGCTTAAGCTTAAAAATACTCCTTCTGAAATCTGCAGTTCACTTTTGACTTCTCTTTGTCATTAACCATTGCTGTTTACTGCTGGATAGTAATATCGTAACTTATAATAGTAATTTCACCTACTGAGGGAATTCAGTGCTGTTATTCTCACTGTCTTTCACATTCAGCTGCAAGTGAAGGTAACACTTCACAAACTGCATGGCGTGACCAGCAAATTGAAGAGTCTGAATCCTGAGGGTGCTTTTGTCATTATGGAGGACTTCCATCACTGCAAGATCAGAAAAGTTCTACCAAAGCACTACCAACATATCAACAGTTTAACTAGAGACAGTAAGATGCCAGATCACTGCTACACCGCATTTAAAGATGCTTACCATGTTGTAATGCGACCAAATTTTGGCAGATCGGATCACAAATTCATCCTTCTGCACAAAGGATACAAGCAGAAGCTGAAAAGGTTGCCCCCCAGTGGAGAGATTTATCGAGCGCTGCACCACTACTCACAGACTGCCTCGAAATCACACACTGGTATGTATTCAAAGACTGTTTGTGGCTATTTACAAACATGCAAATGTCACACAGTGTTGATGTCTGTGTTCCTACAAAGCAATAAGGATTTTCCACAACCAAAAAACTTGGTTCAACAACAACATTAAGATGACGCTAAGAGTGCTCTGCAGCCTTCATTTCTAAGGATGATGTACAGGAGAGCCAGGTATGACCTGGAGGAGGCCAGCAGAGATGTTAAAAGGAACTATGGAGAGAGGCTGGAACCCCCTAGGCTGATGACCAAGCTCAGAGACCTGGGACGTATGCTGTGTTCCATTTACCTCAGAGGTCGGAAGTCGCAGCTGGGAGAGACGCCACACACGAGTTAACCACGTTCTGTTACAAGTGAAAAAGCCATTTAACAATCCCAGGCACCTGTTTCAAAAAGCAAGATTTCTTGCTTAGCCAGAAAACTTGCCTGATTTGATTTAACCCCCAATTTAAATGCCCTTAATCTTCGTTCCTTACATTTAGCCCAGACTACCTTAAATCCAACAAGTTATCCAGCTAAGTAAGAAATCCAACTATCTGAAACAGGCCCCAGATCTAACCTGGTTAATTGGCCAGTGTTAGTAATGTCAGTTACAAAAGTCTTGTAAGAGGTTTCACAGCATGAGTGACTGCCAGATTCGGTAAACCACTTCATTCACCAAACTGTTTGTATTTCCAACAACCACACACTACAACCACCGAACGATCACTGGCACCTGCACCTGCATCGTTAATGCGTTTAATGAGTTACTTTATCGATCACTTCATCAGCATATTGTCTGGCTTTTGCACTTTCTTGTATTGTATTCTCACATTTCATTGGCAGGCACTTTTATGCAAAGCAGTATACATTTTTGAGAAGGCAGGGTCAGCCGGTCTCTGGAGCAACTGGGGTTAAGGGCCTTACTCAAGGGCCCAATGGTGAAATAACTCGGCTGACCAGGAGGTTTGAACTGGTCACCTTTCAACCCTTGGCTCAGAATCCTAACCCATTACCAAGATCAGGGGTGGGTATTGTTTTGTACCATCTGTTAAAAGGCCAGTGCCCTCTGGCCTGCCTGTTGTGTCTTTTTGGCACCTGCCCTGCCCTGATTGGCCCTTCATATGTAAGGGTTATGCCCTGGCTCGCCAGTAAAGCGTTTTGTCGTGAATTACCAGGTGTGGGTGAAGCAGGGTCACCAGCTTTAGTCAGCTGGCTGCAGTGAGATTTTTAGTTTGCGACAAGTCTGCACAGACATTTACATGTAGGTAAGAGTTTATTACCTTGTAAATAGTCAGTAGGGTTTGCAAACTACCCCAACGCTTTTGATGTAGCTAATTTTAGGTTTATAGATTTGGAGAAGATTTCTTGCGTGAGCGTGAGAGTCTGAAAGCATAATAATAATAATAATAATGCCAATAATAATGAAGGAGACTGATAACATCAGCAATGGGGGGAGAATGACGGTGGTAAAGTGGTGAAACTGTGAACCAGAGAACTCACCTGAAGCCCAGAACAATAGAGCAAATAGTGTTTTTAAACAAAAATCTTCAATACCCTGTTTCCATAAACACATTCTCTGAATCCCTATTATGATTCTATTTACCAATTGCCACAAAACACTGATGCTGAAATGTTCTTTCACCTTGTCCCATAGAAACAATATTTTCCCCTTATATCAGTGTCAGATGAACAATAAACATTATTTACTGGTACAATATTTATAATACAATAATGTCTCACATATACATCTATGTTTAATGGGTAATATGATTTTCATAAATTAATGTGCTTTATATGCACATTGTGGATTAACACGGATGGTAAAACCAACTCGGTGCACGCGCGCTTCTTCCGTAATCTCGAGGGCACTGCTGATGTACATTTTTCAGTCCGTTAGGTGTCACTGTACTCATTGTTTTCCGAAACTTCGACTATTTCTTTTCCCGACATAATCATGAATAAGTCTCAAAAGTTTCGCGGAGGTTCTTCCGCCCATCACAAAGTGTTTGTTTTCGTAATCACAGCTGTCTCTCTAGTATGACATTTTACTGCTCGGAGACGCAGTTTTTAAATTGTTGTTCGTCGTCGGCCCTCCGACGGAGTAGGTGGCGGAATAGACTCACACGTGTCTCAACGTAGCGACCTTTTAAACGAATAAGAAAACGGAGGCGGCGCGCTTTAATGACGTAACGGGCAAAGAACAACAACCGCAACAGCGATGCTGTCCAAAACAATACGGCACCTTGTTCAAAATACTGACATTACAGTATCTTGAAACATTCGACAGTAGAAATGATCTCACATAAAAGAGTTAAAGTTTTGTATTAGATCGTCCTGCAAGGGAAAAGCACTCTTCGAAAATCCGGTAAGGTATTTACAGTTAGATGGAAAGCACTCTTGAACAGTCGGGAAGAACATAATCTCTCGCCTCAAACACTGTGCGTTATACCTAAATATGCGGGAGGTAAGTGTTTTAAAAAGTCTGATGTAGTTACTAAAAGCTTTTTGCATTAACAATCCACATGCTTACGTTTGCGGAATACTCCGTTATTAAATAACAGCTGTTATTTATAAATAGGGTGACCAGATAATCCATGTCAGGGAGGACACTTTGAGCTACTTCAGGTTTTACAAACTACTTTCAAATTGAAA
>JABJVO010000020.1:9913370-9936132 GCA_026770805.1 Boulengeromyrus knoepffleri | reverse complement strand
AACTCAGTGCTCAAGTGAAATCCAGGTCCATTTAATTGAAATGGTAATTTACAATTCCTGTCCTAGCTCAGAGTGTCAACCCCTGACATGGATTATCTGGTCACCCTGTTTATAAAAGATAATTTTGGGAGACAAAATAGTTGGGCCAGTTTGAAGGTGTCACTGGGTTTAAAACGTACACGTTACTGTCACAGAGCGTTGCTTTCATGAGTTTTGTGAAAATACGTGGTGTCACCAAACATACGTTTTATACAAGGCAAGAAATTTTACAAGAGCAATTTTTGACGTCTTGTTCTCAGAAATTACAATTACTCCTGGGACATGAACCACTTTACGTGTCCATTGTGTGTACATGCTACTTGTTGTCCATCATTTTCTTTCTGTTCTCCTAGGTACTCCAACCTGAGGTATTTAGCTAAACCATGACATTTCCAGATGTGATCAAGTGTCCCAACTTTACAGATCATGCCTCAACGGAAGAGAACGGTCACCCTCATGAGTGGGAAGAGGAAGGCAAAATTCGAGGAGGACCTGTTTCCTTTCAACTCACTGCCAGTGGATTGCCAGCTTCACGTGCTGTCCTTCCTGAGCGAGGTGGACAAGTGCAGTGCAGCACTGGTGTGCTCAAGCTGGAGCTGCCTCATACGCTCCGGGAAGCTCTGGAGGGTGGCAGACTTCTCCCGTCGCGGGGCTCTCCATATGGGCCAGGAGGGCCTTCTGGTGTCCAACCGAGAGTTTGAGAGATGGAAGGCTTGGGTCCGCAACTACACCCATCACCTCATATCCAGAGGGGCGAGTCTTCTAACCCTCAGGGCCAGCTTTGACTTAGGGGACCAGTACAACAAGTGGGGGGATCTTCTGTCCCATCTTTTAGAAAGTGTCCATTGTAGAGACCTGACTCACCTGGACTTAAATTGGACCTTCACTCTGTTGGAGCCCCTGGACCTCCGGCTGCACTCCAGCTCCAGCTCCAGTTCCCACCAGGACAGCATCACCAAAATGGACCAGGTGAGCAATTTTCAGGTGCTGCTTTCTAAGCTCACCAGCAGCTGTCCACGCATAACCAAGATGAGGGTGCATTTCGACTGGTCAGAAACCTCAGTCTCGCTGCTGACTCAGTTTCAGTACCTCAGAGTTCTGGAGCTCAAGTACTTCTGGGTTTTCAAAGGGGTCAACCCTGGCACCTTGCAGAACCTGACTAAATCCCTGCCCAATCTCAAGTCGCTGACGCTTCATGTCCTGGTGCCCCTCAGGAATCTCGGGATCTCCTACACACTGGAGTCCTTGTCCCTAGAATTCCTTGATGTATCTCAGAGCCGCGGTTTGGTCTTTTCTTGTCTTAACCTGCCTGCTCTTCGAGAGCTGCGAGCCAAGAAGGTGGTCCGGGGCTTCACTCTGGATCGTCGGACCAGGCTGCGGATCCAGAGCAGGTGGCCGTGCCTTTATCAGGTTCTGCGAGAGGGAACCCCCAAACTACAGGCTCTCAACAATGAGCGCCTTCTCCCAAACTGGAAGGAGCAGAGCTACAGTGAATTGACCTCCATCCTTCAGCAGTCCTGCTATTGCCTTCAACACTTAGACAGCTGGCTTTGGTAAAGTAAACATTTGAGTCACTGACTACATATGGAACTCTGTGAGATGATCATGAAAGCTACAGAATTAACATGGTTTCATGTCAGGTGTCTTAAAAAGATCTTTAGCTTTGTTTTAATTATTTTAATAATTGTTTTATTGTATGAAAACAGCCTGGATGGTAACAAATTTAACCTAAAAAAGCTTTTTAAGTAGGTCAGTTGTGCACTTAAATTTGTCAAAAACATTCCTACTCTGTTAAACGTTTTCATTATACAGATTAAACATTTTTTTAAAATGGATCAAAAACTGGTGTGTGTTTCATTTAGTTACATTTCATTTGAATATGATGGGCATAGCAGTTCCGGGTGCCATGAGTTAATAACCTGAAGAAAACTATAGACCTGTGCATCATAGAACTAAATGATCTATTTGTTTTGAGTCACCTGAATGAAAGAAATGCCTCCTGAAGTGTCCATTCCCTTAGAGTTTCCCTAATCTACCTCCCCACTGTCAACAATGAATCTCGGAAGAAAAATGCTACTCCCACCACACTCGAGCGCCCCCACAGGGCTCTACTTGTACTGCTGGAGAGTTGGTTTATGCTCACTGGGAATTAAAAGGATAGGTACATAACGTAGCTGGTGCCATGTTGGGAACAGAGGGTGTAATCATTTGCTGTGCTGTTTTTTAGACCTTGTGTGGTTGTCATGCACCATTGTTCACCAGAAACCTGCCATGTTTATTAGCTTTCTTTCTGTTTGCTTGGTGTATGACTGCACGTTGCACACTGCACTGTTACTCGATGGGGGAAGCAGATTGTGGGTCAGTTCTTCTCAGTGCTTGCTGGCTTATTACATTATCAATTTAAGTTTTATTTTTCTCCTTAACATACGAATATTTCAAGTAAGTATGCAAGTATGAAGGTATCCTATCCCAATTGGCAAGATTTTCTAATAAACAATTACAGCAAATTAGTTTGATGTGTTTTTATGTAACTAAAATGATGGAGAAAATAATGGGAGCATCTAACAATGTATCAAGCAGCAAATAAGGAACTTGGCTACTCTGCAGAGGAACTTCCCTCCTTCATGAGTGCTGTCATACACGTCCGGAGCTGGGTGGAGGGGGACATTGGACCATCGCTCTAGGAGAAAAGCCTTCAGTTCTTTGTGGGATGAATGATTTGGAAATTTACATTGTTCTCTTGAAATTTGTCATTCAATGATGCTTGTACTTGTGGGCTAGGGAATCCAGCTTCATCCTGGTTTTAATAAAACCATTTTAAAATTTCTTTATATATGGGAACATCATGAGGGATTAGAATTCTCATCCGGTCCTTGCTTGGAGGTATTCTGTGGCAAACATAATCCCATCTGCATAACAGGTGACAGATCTGAGAGTTTTCAGACCATATTATTTTTTTACATTGCTCTGGACTCCTTACAGCAGGTTCGGCGTCTTTGTGCATTGGCCTTGGATACAGGTTTACAGTCGGGCAGTTGTGCGGGCACCCCAGGGTGCCCCAGGAATGACGCCATGCTTTGTGCCCTTGCCAGGATCCATCCCTGGTCCTGCCATAAATTCTATCTCTGTCAGGCTCATAACTTACAGTTCTTATTGCAAATGAGTCACAGAGGCGCCACTATTCTTTTTTTTTAGATCGTGTTGGTCCTTGTTTAGGTTAAAACTATCATGATTAAAGTTGTCTTTAATCATATGTCTTTCATCACTGACATGCTGCTTATTGGAGGTTATGAAGTGCTCTTCAGTTGATGCTGACTAGTGACCCCCCCCATGTTTTATGTTGTAAACTGTCTCAAACATTTAACTCTTACTTGGATGTGGTATTGTTTTTAACCATAAGAGGTCTCTCAGTAAAGGCAGTAATAAACTCATTTAACAATCATAACACAACAATCAAAACACGTTTTAGTTTGTACTTTGTACAGTCATAAACTGATCTTACACAACGTGACCTGTATAGTCTTATTCCTTTTTCTGACGTTTTAAACTTGCTTTCAGAAGATGACATCTTAATTCCTAGTAGTCGAAACTTCACCATGCTAAAACCTTTGTTCAGTCTATATTGAATGTACAACCTATCAGTGCCATTAAAAATTAAATAACTACCAAGAACATGTGACACTATTAAAATAAAAATAAAATGCAAAAAGCAGAGTTTATGAAGCGCAGAATAATACAGTTTTACTTTAACAAAACTTCCTGAAAAAGTACAAGGATTTTCTTCAGTTATAATGTTAAAATGATATACTAATCGTCTAGGGATAATCATTCGAAGTTGTACAATTGTGAAGAATGCCTATAATCTATTAAAATAATATGATTCCTTGGTAATTAATTATGTATTAAAGAAATAAAACCAGGACCCATAGAGGAATAAGGATATTATATTATTTATTGTTAGTCTAGGAGTTCGATGTGCATTGCATTTAAACATTATACTACAGATATGACACTAGGCTGACATTAACTTTCAGCAGAGTGCGCTTAGACTGAGAAAGTGTTTTGCATGTGTGGAGACATACGACTGCAATCTTTTTATACAATTATTTTTGAATCAGCAGCTTTGTCTGTAATATTTTATTATTTCCAGGACATTCTAGAAAAATATTGCACCTTGAATTTTTACACTTCAGGTCAGCACGATTACATTTTTAAATGTTAATGACGCTGTAATAAAATAAAAGTGTGTTTGCCTGTCTTTAGTTAGTCAGGCTACGACACTCAGAAAGCTAAGCATCTGCAGTAATGGGGTCTGATTCCAGTTACTTGTCCCTTAAATTTCCTCCGTTTTTATGACAAGCCGAGTAAGGAAATATATCATCGTAATTTTCCAAAAGACTCTAAAGACTGGTCAGTGCCCCCAAGGACTGGGTGGGAGTGTATGAATGTCTGAGTGAGGCTAACAGTGCTGTGAGCAGCCTCTGTTTTCCCCAGTCAAAAGGGGCAACGGGGGCTGAGGCGGACACCCACAGTCAGCCTGAGGATCACTGGGACATGCGAATATGCACTTCGCCCCTGCACCGGCCCCAGCCCAGCACCAGAAAGTATCTCTGCGTCGGGGTTCTCTGCTTCCAGGACTGCAAGGGGCCAAGGTGGGTGGGGACAGTTTCCAGATGCGGTAAACCAAAGGAATGATTGGGCTAAAGTGAACATCGACCTGTTCCGGGTGCTCGCTGACTGGAAACGTTTAATTTTTAATCACTATGATTTGACTGGGCGCGTGTTGGTGTGGCCCATGGTGTGTTTATGGGAGGTCAGAGCACGGCAGTAAAGCTATTAAAAGTTGCAGCACTGTTTTAGCTGAGATTCTCTTCAGGAGGTCCACACGAGGCTCAGATATGTTTAAAGGACTGCTCTTCTCCAAGGCTCTGGCCGTGGGTATCGGCGTGGTGACGGCCTCAGCCGTCTGCTCCATGGTGGCAATGGTGGTCGTCTACCAAATAGAGATGTCGAACGATCCCCCGCGCCGGCCACCTACGCCCCCCGCCACCACGCCGTTCCCATCTGGGCCGCCTCCGAACCTGAGGCTACCAGAGACTCTAATTCCTCAGGTGTACAAGCTGTACCTGCAGCCTCATTTTTACGCCCAGGTGACCAACATTACGAACCAGACCTTCGCTTTCACTGGCAATTCCACCGTGATCTTCAAGTGTGTGAAAAACACAAACAGGGTCTTTGTCCACAGCAAAGACCTGAATGTGACGGAGTACCGTGTATCTGATGGAAGGAACACAGAGCTGCGTGGAAAACTCAATTTGACAAAGGGCAGCAGCAACTTCATGGAAATTGAACTTGATGGTGTGTTGAAAGCTGGTGAAACATACACACTCTTCACAGCGTTTGAAGGGGAGTTGCAGGATGACATGACTGGATTCTATAAGAGTAAATACACAGTGGACGGGGAAGACAGGTAAGGTTGGACTCAACCTACACAGACCAGCCATTGTAGGTTAAAAACAATACACTAAAACAATAACACAGTTATCATTTCCAGTGTTATAACCTTTAGTGAGAGTATGTTTTTTACATAACTTTATTATGTTTATGCACATATAATAATCCTTAAGCTTGTTAGGGAAATGTTTTTTAAAAAGTAAGTAAAATCATATATCATTTCATATATCATAACTTATCAGCAAATGTAGCATCTATTGCAAAACTATTTATCCACCACTGATGTAAGATTTCTGTGTGTTTACATACTAAGTGGACATTCAGTAGCCAGTTAGTAAAGAATTACTTAGCCTCATGTGACCAGGAGAAGGCAAGTAGTCTTATAACGAGTGAGCGCTGCCTCCCTCACGCAGAACAGGCACACATTACAGTCATTCCAAGTCTTTTTTCCATTAAGCTTTCCTTAGGAACACAAGACTGAACAAAATTCTAGTCAATTCTTCTGTACAAGCTTACTTATCACAACCCAGCCCTGTTTATTGGCTATGGCCAACTGCAACATTTACCAAGCCACTCTTTATAAGTGTTTTGTTTGTTGCTTGTTTCTTGCTTATTTATTATTGATTTATACAAATCACCTTGTTTTAGATTCCTAGCAACAACCCAGATGCAGCCTACAGCCGCACGGAGAGTGTTTCCTTGTTTCGATGAACCAGCCATGAAAGCCGCCTTTAATGTCACCATAATACACAGGGCTGGAACCACAGCGTTGAGTAATTCCAACCGAAAGGGTAAAGAGACTCACTCTTCATTTGTCATCAAATTATTTTTTAGCTGTCGTATCTCTCTTTAGGTCCTCAAATTGAAGTTATTTTCCCTTTTTTTATTCTGAGCATGAATACTTAGATTTAAAAGATCATTGATCGATGTTTTCAACAATTTACTAACAGGTCACATTGAGATCACTATCGATGGAGAGACGTGGCTTGTTACTGAGTTTAATCCGACTCCCAAGATGTCAACTTACCTCTTAGCCTTCACTGTTTCTGAATTCGAAAGAATACCAGCGATGGGAAACAATAAAATCAGGGTATGTCATCCTGCTCTTTCTGGACAAAGGTTGTCTGTGAACATTTTGAAAACTTAATATGTTTTTGTGAAACTTGAATTGATTTCTTTAAATTTCACTCGGGGGGGGGGGCTATATATTATATAGCATGTTATCTCTGCACAAAGCGATACAAACCTGTTGCTTTGACTTGTGAGGACATTTTTTGGTCCCCACAAGGGCCAATCAATTTCACAAAAATTTCTGACTGAAATCAAAAAACAAAAAATTTCATAAGTGTTATATTTTGTTTGGCTAGAGTTTTCATGCGATGTCACATCCATAAACAGAGGATTCCTTCTGTGGGGCCACCAGTACAAGTACAAAAACAAAGAAAACTCAGAAAGTATATTGGCCAGCATGCATCAGAAGAACCAGAACTTAGCTCAGCTGACAGGAAATTTACAATATTTACAGTTTAATATAAAGTTTACGGTTACAGTTTTATGAACTGTTGTTGTACTGGGCGACTTTTTACCACTTTATGGAAAAATAGCTATAATGCAGCATATTGCCTGTAAGTAAGATAAGACTGATCCATACCAAAACCTCACAGGTCAGTACACTACACTCCAGCAGCATGTTGATAAGCGCAATGTTAACTAAGGAACAATAATTAAATTTAAATGTTCTTTAGTTAATATTGTGTTTATCAGCATGCTGCTGCTGGAGTATATGAATTTCCCCTTGGGGATTAATAAAGTATATGTCTAATCTAATCTCTATCTCACTTAATTTGGAAGAAGTCTGGAAGCGAATGCAGTGACCTCTAAAGTGACCAAGCATCCTACTGGTTCCTGTCTGATCTGAATGCACATTATCCTGCAGCGCTGGTGCAGTCCACTTTAGCACCCTGCTGTTTTAATGTTGAATCAAATTACTATGAGCTGTAAACCTTTGCTTTGGGTCATCCACAGCTGTTCCTCCCTGCCATAGCCTTTAGGCTGCTCCCCACTGGCCTCCCAGTAAACATTCAGAACTGGAAATCAAAGGATGTGTTTTTGCTCACCATATCTACATTTAACTTGGAAGGATGGTGAACTGCATGTTTTTAAAGTGTTTTTGTCAACCCATTAAAAGCATTAATTACAGAGCTTTGATAAATTGTCACGACTACAATGCAAATATATATTGTGTATTGTATATATTATTTGTATTTTCTGTGAGATCTCAAGAATGATTACTTTTGACTTGCTGAAGTGTACATATATATTTATGAGGTACTTTTCACCATGACACCAGTGGGAAGTTTTTGGGCAGTGGTGGTATAATGGTTAGGGAAGTGCACCTATAGTTTGCTGGTTTGAATCCCCAACAAGTTCTACTGAGGTACCCTGAGCAATGTACTGTTCCTTGGGTGCTAAATTAACTGCCCCCTGCAACATCACATATGGGTTAAATGCAGAGGACACACTTTGCTGTAGTATGACGACTATTCACTTTCAAGTTTCTTTAAGGTATCTTATGTATGTACCTTGTGTTCCTTAGCAATTGAGTAAAAATCATTGTTTTTGTTTATGAACCAGGTAAGGAGGTACAGAGAGTTCTATTCTTCCCCTGTGTAGAGAAAAAAGTGAAAATATCTTTGGGATATTTCTTCAGGCCATAAAGCTTTAGGTGATACAAATTTATGAATAGTGATTTGGAATTGATCGTTAATTGATGACAGAAATTGGCAGGGTAACCCTGGACCTGGCTTGCCAGAGCCCTGAGGTACCAATCACATTGTACAAAAGAATTATACTGTACGTGTATGTGTCTCCTGTGTCATCTACTGATAATTGTGTAGGATGAGTTGGCTCCACATAAGAGAGTTTTCATGAGGCACAGCCTGGTGCTCCAGGGATTTCCGCTCGAGTTACTTATGTTAAAGGGCAAAACATGTATTTGCATGTCATTCAGGTTCCCTAAACTGTCACACCAGAAATCTGCCAAATAAATGCTGTCTCCAGGTGAATAACTAGAAATTCTGGGCCCCCTGACAAAATGTCAGCTTGGGTCCCCCAAGCCTCTAATCTGTAACGTTATGTATGCAAGGCCCCCTTATAATGTGGCAGCGCACCAGAATCTGTCAGGATATCCGTGCCCCTCTGCTGCCCCGGCCTGCCTCATGTCCCAGTCTCTATATGCCATGGATCTGTTCCTAAAGATTTCTTTTAAAACTACAATTTCCTTCAAGAACGGCATTCGGTCGCCTGCATTTAGCACCAGTGTTTCTCATGTAAATAGATAGTTGTGGCCTTGTGTGTGGGACTGTCATCAGCCTCTCCTCTCCTTGCTGAATCGCCTGTGTTTTTCTGCAGACGTGGGCGCGGCCAGAAGCCATAAGGGCCGGTCAAGCAGATTACGCACAGAAGACTGCGGAAAGCATCCTGCCTGCCTTCGAGAAACTTTATGACATAAGATATCCACTGAGCAAACTAGGTGGGTGTTTTCATGAAATCTCCTTTAGGGAGGCTTACTGTAGAAAAAATTCTTCTTCTTCTTCCTATTTTTATTATTATTATTATTATTATTATTATTATTATTATTATTAGTAGTATTCCCTACCTTGTGCCCGTGCCTTTACTTTCAAAAATTAAATATATAGAACAGTTTCTTTCTGCAAAGGTCCTACTAGAAAAAGTGCTGGCAGAATGATTTAAGAACAATAATTATGAACATTATTTTGTATCCTCTGCGAACTTGGAGTTGGAACTAGGAAAATGACAGCAATGTGATCTGGATGTTTCTGCTGCATGATCCGCTTCACAGAGCAAATCGCGATACCAGACTTCAGCGCAGGGGCCATGGAGAACTGGGGCCTGATAAGTTACCGTGAGGGCGCCCTGCTCTATGAAGAAGGCGTCTCCTCCACAGCAAACATGGAGTGGATTGCCAGAGTGATTTCCCATGAACTGGCCCATCAGGTACAACAGTGATGGCTGAGTCAAGTCAAGCCTTTACTATAATTAACAGCATGACATTCAATTCAATTTTATTTATATAGCGCATTATCACAACATTACATTGTCTCAATACCCAAGCAGTAAGGGAGGCTGGGTGATGTGCTTTATAGTGTCTTGCCTACGTGTTGCCAGTTCTCATATTCATAACTGAATACATGTGCAAACAGCAGATAAACCCTATTCATCTTGAATGAGGTAGACAATTAAATGGAGGGGGGTTGTATACATCCTTATCGCTGTGCATAAATATAATCAAACGGATGAAATTGTTGCCTTTCAAGTAAAATAAGAAGAGAAAATAGATTTATGAAGTTTTACCTGAAACTAAATATTAAATACAGAAATAAAGAGCTGCCGATAGCTATGAATTAGATTTGCTTGCAGATGAAATAACCACGTCATTTTTAACCAATGTTGTTGTTCTGTTTGTCCGTTTCCCGATTAGTGGTTTGGGAACTTGGTGACCATGAAGTGGTGGAACGATCTGTGGCTGAATGAGGGCTTTGCGACATACATGTCCTATATCGGGATCGACAGCATTCACCCCAAATGGAATATCGTGGGTTTGCTTTAAGTGATGCGAAAGTGTCTCTTGCTCCATGTCGCGCTGGTTATCTGTGTGTCACTCCTGGGGGGTGGGCCTGTTTCCAGAGCAACCGTTTCGTCCTCTATGAGACCCAGCCGACGCTTCAGGTGGATTCCCTGGCCACGTCCCGCCCCCTCAGCCCCAGAGCAGAGGATGTGCAGACCCCTGCTGACATCACACAGCAGTTTGACCAAATCACCTACAGCAAGGTGCTCTCATGATCAAGTCAAATGGGACCTTTTTTTTTGGGGGGGGGGGGGTCCTTTTTGCCACTTAAACCAACCTTACAGTAGAACAAATACTCATTTTCATTTGCAATTTATCATCAGGTGACTAATACGTGGAAAATCTGATCTGTTGTTTTTTTTGGTTGTCACTTAGGGGGCATCGATATTAAGGATGCTGTCCATATTCCTGACAGACACTGTCTTCAAAAAGGGCGTTAAGGTGACATACTGTATTTCTTTAGAATGCTCAGCAAGCAAATTGCTTCATCCAACCAGCTGAGTACTGTCTGTGACTGTGAGTCTGGTGGCTGAAACAAAATCTTGTCTGGATTTTTACATTCAGAACTTGAACTTTCCATCCCTGGCACTTAGTAGGCTTTTCAGAATATAGTATCGCAGTATTCATTAGTTTGTGGTGCATGTTACTATTGGATTAACAACCTGCACATTGCTGAATGTTTGAAACACATCAGAAAATTGAGCTTTAGGTGTCATTATTAGAGCATTAACGGTGTAAATGTGTCTTTATGTACTTTGCTGTTTCACAGACGTATCTCAACGCTTCTCAGTATAGCAACACTGAGGCTGCGGACTTCTGGAGACACTTACAGGAGGTAAGCTTGGAAAGTGAACCTTAAAAGTGATCGCATCGCAAAATTAGCATTAAGAAAGTACAGTATAATGATACTTCTGTCTAACTGAAATGCTGTTTGTTTGCGATAAACGATATGCTTTCAGTTTTAATAAAAGTTTCACAAAGTTCCTCTTTAAAATGAGTTTACTAATATTTTAGTGTGTTATTTTAGTGTAGTGTTCTACATTATGCCCCTAATTATTTCTTCCATTGCTGTTTTTTTTCTAAGGCCTTAGGACCTGCTGATATCAATGTGGCACAAGTGATGCAGACATGGACCCAGCAAATGGGCTACCCGCTTATAACCATTAACACCAAAACTGGGGATGTTTCACAGCAGCACTTTTTGCTCAATCAATCATCCAGCCACAAGTACGTCTCGCCGCGCGAGTGGAATTCCTGTGACCTCACAAAGCTGGCAGCGGTTGCCACAGTAACAGTGGTGATGCAGAGTTTTCACATTGCAGCGCGCTCAAATCGCGTGGCAGTGCTGCTGCACAGAAACAGCTATAGGCCAAGAATGCCCATGCTGCTGAAAAGCCTGTATGGCTGACCCTCTCTGCTTTTTAATGTGTGGATTTCAAGCCAAGATTGTTCCCCCATAGTACAGGAGATCTCGGTGGGCAAAAAACGCAAGCTGGGGGAGAAGGACAGATGAAGGAACATTTTACTTCAGTCACCCTGTTGTACCATTCTAGCTCGATTTGTGTCTCATTTCTGTTTTCTGAAATGGTTTCCATCTCCACAGCTTTGTGTGGCATGTTCCAGTTCTTATGTTAAAGTCAGGATCAAGTAAACCAGATTGCAAGTTTGACCTGGTGACTGAAAAAGGTCCAGGTAAGGAACCACTGTCGTTTTAAAGGCTTTTTATAACCATTAACACATAAATACTGATATATTTCCAATAATTACATTTCACATAGATACGAGGCTAAGAATGCATATGGACATATCATCACGATAAAACTGTGTTTATTATGACTAAACTTAAGGTCTAACGAAGGCATTGTACTAATGCTGATTTATTATGCTGTAACTGTGTAAAAAGTCAGAAGGCCAGAGTACCGAACTGAAGAAGACCAGTGGCTTCTGGCCAATGTCAACTACACTGGATATTACAGAGTTAACTACGATCAGGAGAACTGGGAAAAACTCCTTAAACAGCTCAAAATGGATCCTCAGGTCAGTCACAGGCATGGCTCCCATTATGGATGCTTTTAATGCTAAAATGTTGCCGTTGTGCTTCAGGTGTTTGATCTTGTCAATAACATTACTGCCACTGAGCTTTTCAGATGCTTACACGTTAAAAGTATTCTATGTACTAATACTACTATTTAAATGTGTATTTCTACATTAATGTTAGACCCTTTTTTAAAAATGAGTTAATATTTATGTCATTTTGAGATTTATATGTGGGAGGATTCAGAGCATGTAGGCGTCTATTAAAATTAATTAATTGCTTTTAGGAAATTCCAGTCATCAACAGAGGGCAGCTTATTGATGATGCGTTTAATCTTGCACGGTACGTTCATGATTCATGTCATTCCATGCAGGTGTTCATACTGACTCCTTGTTCTGATGACTCTGTCCAATCACAGCCAAGTGCTCAGAATCCCGTAACAGCACCATACGGACCAAAAAGATCCAAGTAGATTATGGAGCCACTGCAGTATTGGAACAATATTTTCTGCCCATTGGCAGCGTCACTGTGTGACATTAAATACTATTTATTTAAGTGATGCGAAAACAAAACTGCATGCACACTGTAAAGTAATCAACATGTTAACAGCAAAAATAGTCATAATGTTCTTTGACTTGATGGTGATTTTTTCCATTTAACCCCAGTTATTTTTTAATAGTAGCGTCGATGAAAAAAAACACGCAAGTAAAACAAAATTCAGACATACTTGCTGCCAGTCTAATCATGTAGGTGTGAGGCTCCCTGGAATTTAACAAACGCTGACACAGTGCTGATGGTTCTCTCATCTAGAGCCCACCATGTTAATACCACTCTGGCTTTAAACACAACCAAGTTCCTTTACAATGAAACAGAGCTGATACCGTGGGAGTTCGGGTTGAGGAACCTGAAATATTTCATTCTCATGTTCGATCGCTCCGAGGTTTATGGTCCAATGAAGGTCAGTGATTTCTGCAATATCAATGTCAAGTACATTACATTCACACTGGCATGTGACATGAGCATATATCACAGATCAAACATAGAGAGACACTGTGTTTTGCCTTTTCTTCTCTAGGCTTATATGAGAAAGCAAGTCTCCCCCCTTTATACGCACTTCGAAAATTACACCGACAATTCCGCAGTTCCAGAAGACCATGCTGAACAGTGAGTCATAGTACCTTATTACAGGAGCTGCTATCTGGACATTGACCGCCTGTCTCACGGAAACTGGCGCGATTTTGTTCCTCGCAGGTATAACCAGATCAATGCCATTTCAGTTGCATGTGCCAATGAACTTCCCGAGTGCCAAAACATGGCCAGCACTCTCTTCGACGGCTGGATGAACAACCCGGAAAATAATACGTAAGAAGGCATCCCATCTGCCCGGTTATGTTTCATATTTATCAACGAACATATAGAAATAAAGGGAAAATTACAATTAATTTACATAAGAAAGTTTTTGTTACTTTCTCAAAGACAAAACAGGGGACGTCCAGGATTGACTTTTATGATTTTCTATTTACTGTGGCCCATCAAAGCACATGACATCACAAGTTATGCTGGATATAAGCAGAAATAGGCTACGAAAACTCTCAAGTTACCTTGTCAAACTGAGTTTCATTAAACTGACAAAGGAATAACCATCTGGATCTAATTTTCTTTTGTATCGTCAACAGAGAACTTTTCTAATGTCTCATCAATTGTTCCAGGATACAATCAAACCTGAAGTCAGCCATCTACTGCAGCGCCATAGCTGTTGGAGGGGAAAAGGAATGGGATTTTGCGTGGGAGGCGTACATAAATGCCACCACAGCAAGTGAAAAAGACAAGCTCAGATTCGGAATGTCCTGCTCCAGAAACATCTGGATCTTAAATAGGTCAGCATTATCCGGACTACATGGTTGCCATGGCAATACATGCTTTTACCAGTGGGTTCAAGAAGAAACCACCACATTTTCAGTGTAATATCCTTTATGTACTCTACTTCAAAACTTTTATTCTACCTTGTAGATACCTCACATATACTCTGGATCCGAATAAGATAAGGAAGATGGATTTTGTTTCCACTGTGAACTACATTGCGGCAAACGTGGCCGGGCAGTCATTAGCCTGGGAATTTGTCCAGTCTCACTGGACATACATAATCCAAGAGTGAGTCTTTATTTCTGACATGTAATGCAAGAAAACATTAGGAAGCCCCAACAAGTTTCTCTGAATAAGACAGATTTTGATACAATGTTGATAATCCTGGAAATAATTCCACCCTGTTTTGATATTTATGAATATGAACTTATGGCCATCGGTTTATCATTAACTAACGTACATAATGAGTCTCACATAGTCTCACCAAACAATAAAACAATATTAGGTTAGCACGGGACAGACAATAATGCCTAGTACAAAGGTTAGACTGGTTACCAAGGAATCAGAGATTTTAATTGATATACATATTTTCCACTTCCTCGTTTAGAATTTCGAGTGCTTCAGTTGCCACTTACATAGTCATGTATGACTGGGAAACCCAAGCTAGTACATTCTTTTAGCTGCTGTTCAATGTACGTATATTTGCTGATTCAGGTATGGTGGGGGAATAATGCCACTTGGAAACCTCATTGATGGAGTGACGGAGAGATTCTCCTCAGAATTGGAACTTAAACAGGTGAAGGTGCATCGTACCATTCCAACAAATGTCTGTACAGCACCAGTACTTTGATGCCAAAGATCTAGAAATCCCAGACATCTTTTTTTGTTTGTTGTTTCGGCTGTTTTGTTTTGTATCAAGCTGAAGATAAACAAAGTGCTATCATGGAGAGACAAAACTGTTCTAAAGTAGATTGTTTGTCGTTTACGCTGAGCTTCTTTAGGGAGGTTCTGACCTCACTTTATCCAATGGGATGGGCACTTCTGACATTTGACACAGATGTGACACAGAAGTGCTGTGACAGAGCGGCAGACGGGTGCGTCTGAGGTCCTCTCTGATGTTACCTCCATCTGTCTCCACATAGCTGAAGCAGTTCCAGAAGGACCACGGCCCGGATTCCTTCGGCTCTGCCACGCAGGGCCTCGAGCAGGCCATTGAGAGGACGGGGGCCAACATCAAGTGGGTAAAGGAAAACAAGCAGACTGTTCTGGATTGGTTCCAGAGAGAGTCGGCGGACAAGTGAACTTCACAGTGAATTTCCAAAGAATTTATTTATTCCGGAAATACAAGAAATGGCAATGGTGACCGGCCAGGAAAGAAAAAACCATATCGCTACCTTCACCTCGCTGGTGGTTGTTGCTCAGTTACTCAGTCTATTGCTGGGTCCATAGGACCATATCAGTGACAATTTTTTAACACTTCAGACTGAGGAGGAACATAGGAATTTTCACACAAATATCATTTATCTGTTTATTATGTCTGTCTATTAATATTTTAACTGCATATATAGGAAATTTTCTAGATTGTCAAAAATTCCTTTTATCAAAATAAAACAAAGGTACGTGGTGTTGTGTCATTGAAGATCAGTCTTTCTGTCCTTTTAATTATTCCAAATGCTTATCCAGTACACAGTCCCAGGGAGGCCTGAGGCACAAGGCAGGGGACACGCTGGCTGGGACCTCACCCCATTGCAGGGCACATGTGATATACTTTGCCAGCCAGGGGTGGGTAGCTATTACTTGTTTATTACCTACTTTAACCAGAACATTCACAGACACTGATTAAGAAACCCCAAGATGACTTGCCAAGTTAACAACCACCATCATAATAACATTTAACTTAATGCAGGGTTAGTTAATCTGACTCTATCAGGTTAACTCTGGGGATGTAAAACTCACTTTGTGGTAACCCCCCACAGGACACTAAATTCCTGTTTAGCACCACATTGGTACACTGGGGGCCTGATCAGCTTCGTCACGAGAGCAAGGTTATCATATGGTATCTGTGTAACTCCCTATGTAAATGACTCTAAGTTAGTGTAGGATCTTGTGGGCAAACACGCTTCCACTCAGCATGTCTGGCCTCATCGGGCTGTTTACTTCCTGCCCGATGTGCAAAGCCTGTGTGATGATGTAACAGGAGACCCTGCAGCTGTCCTGGTGAACAAAGACGTCCCATTTGAGGCAGCATAAGACATTCGCAGTGGCCATCTGGAGTCTGTCCTCTGCCTCTTCGAGGCACAAGCAGCAGCCTCCGACCGCATCCTGTGAGGAGGCGCCCACGCCTGTGTCCTTTGCCGTTATTATTTTAGAGTGTTAAACAGGAGATGTAGGATGGAGTTAGTGTGTTGAGTTATAACAGACAGAGGCTGTGCAGTGCAGCCACCTGCCAACTACAACTCAGCATCGACAAGCACTCTGGCCCACATACACTACTGAGGACCATGTCATTCTGCACAGCTATGAATCTCAGCTGGGTGGAGAATGCAAAAGAATGCCCTGGGTTTCCTGTGTCAGCCAATCATTTATCACAGACAACCATAAAGGAGCAGCTTGCCAAGCTGTGAGCCCCACCCAGGGCAGTAACTGTGAGGCTCAAAATAATCTGACTTGGACTTTTAAATGTGATATTCCGGCTTATATTTCTAAGCGTATTTTTCATAACACTTATGGTCATCAAGCAAACATTTAGTAATACTTGTGTGATTAAAATGATCTTCTGGCCCCATATTCAATTATCCAACACCAAATAACAAGAAATGCTTGTGATGACTCTACACTTGTTGGCCCATAAAGAATATTTTCATATTCCAGTAGATTTCATAACCAATATCACCAGCAGCCTAGTGTTGGCATTCTTTTCACCAGGTAAGGTGCGAGGTGACATTGTTAAATTTAGGTAAACTACACAATGGTTTTATTGAAACATTTTTATTATAAAGGTTTTCCAAAGATTCAGAAAGGTGGTAGGTACATGTAAATTTAAATACAGTAAATCTTGACGGTGAGGAGTGGTAAGGTATGCAGGCTAACTTCCTTCTGCTTCATATCCATTTCCATCAGGTTCTTAAACCTCCTCAGTCATCCTAGAACATACAATACAAAAGTCAATGCATAAGTATACATTGAAAATGATAGCAGGTATGATGGCTTTAAGTGTCACCTAATCTTCTGACAGACATCTGAACATCAGGTTTAGTTCAGGTTTATTTCTATAGCACATTTAAAATAAAGTAACTAATAAAACAAACAAAAGAATTTACCTACTACAGTGTGAATTAAACTTCTCTTAACGGTGAAAGAAGTCCTACTAATAATTAAACGTCATGTTGTTCCTTTGTCCTTGTGTGTATGTGTGCATATTTACATAAACAGAATAAGTAGTACAATGATATAACATACAGATTACAAACACTGTGTTTCTTGATTCGTTAGTTATGTTTCGTTATGATTTTTTTATTTATTTATTTTTATTTTTTTACGCTATATAAGCAATGTCACACAGCCAACAGTCATACGATAAGACATGTGGTTATACAACAAGATCTGAGATGTAAATGTTAAAGGCTGCTTGCCTGAACTACTCCAGTGGACGTATCCAGTTGTACATTTAAACTGACGGATCGGTATGAGGATACCAGCTCGCACTGAGCAGTGCCCAGTCCGAGTCAGCCGCTGCCCAGCTCGGCCGCGTTAGCCATCCTTACCCACTCACTTTCGTCCACCCCCTCGGCCCCCCCTTCACATCCCGCCACACTGTCGCTGTCAGCTTTGTTCGCCATGATCTTATCGGTCCAGGAAGCTCCGGTCTGTTCATCTCCAGCAAAGTTACACTTCGTTACCGAGCCCCCGTCTAATTTGGCCAAGGAAACTGAAACAAAGAGATGGTCTGTGGTATCAGAAATGTTGCCATTCCATTCTAACTAAAGCCAATAAAAGTTCTGTTAATTATCAATTAGTTTCAGCATCAAAGCCAATACGCATTATTATAAAGCCCACCTAAACAACAAAATTCCATCACTGTTAAAACAGACACCAACCAATCACTTATCAACAGCAGTGTTGTCATAACTATATGGAAAGCTCATTTTGTATATAGGTGCCATATAACTAAAAACCCAGAAATAAGAAAAAGGTGATTTCTATGACTGGTGATCCAAGGGTAAATGTTTTCTTTTTAAGAATTTTATGACTTTTAATTCAGGAACACCGTGAATTTATCTGAGCCATGGACACGGCGTGAGTGTGGCCTGCGGACAAGGTTATAGAAAATCTTGAGAAAACAAAACCGTTGCTATGGGCACTTTTATGGCAGGACATCATAAAGGTGACGCAAACATAATGAAACATGGATGTTGTGCTTGTCTTTAGCGTGATGGTATTGGGTGATACTGACGGGAAAGATGTCACACCTAAATACACTTACGGGGCACCTCCTAACTTCTGAAACATGAAGTCAGAGTAGTAACATGATTCCAGGGTTGTGGACTCTGACTACGGCTCCACCTCGGCGTCACCGGAATCACTCACAGATAAACGGTCCGTCCCCTTTGGTTTTGAGTCTGATGTCCTGCCCGGGTTCTAGTTCCGTCTTTTCCATTTCCCCCTCCGGCAACCAGAAGGACACGGTACACCCAGGGGGTGCGTGTGTCTCTGTCACCTTCAGGAGCTCCGCCTTGCGGACCACCGCCTTCAGCTCGTCCTCAGAGAGCCGGTCACTCTCCCCTTTAGCCTCCACCTCTGAATCACAGAGAAAATGGAATGGTCTCTTTAAAACTCTTTAAAGCAATTAGTGTTACTAGAATTATTACATATCATATTATCCTCTGGAAAAATGCTATAACTCAACTTTAGACAGAACTATGTGTTTGGAACTGGAATTGTCTTCATTCTGAATTAGTTCAAAAAATATAAACCTGCAGGGAAGCGATGCAAATTCCATGCACAGATAAGGCCTAATTCAGACCTACAGCTCTGGAGATGTGAGTTATCCACTTTAATGCTACATGAGCACCATAATGCCTAATTTCAGACATTTCTTGTTGTTAGCACCTATATGCCGATTTTCATTTCTGTTTTTTCTATTTTAATGAACTTCAATTGACTAATGTTGCCTTATTCCGAGCCCCTGAGCTCCAATGATTAGTATAGGTCTAAAAATACACCACCAGATCCATGGAAGATTCCCAGCACTTACTGAAGGAAGACATAAGGAAGCCCGTGTTGACCTTCCGTGTTTCACTGAAGTTCGGCTCAATCTCATTGCCTTTGGAATCAAACTTCCGCCGATGGACTCGACTTGGTGTAACGTACAGAATGTAGTAGCGGTCCTGTCCAGGTCAGCATACACAAGAAATGGTCACATGAAAGATCAGTCATTAAACTCTTAGCTACGTTTTCGGTTTATAATTAAACCGTGAACGAGGCACCCGGGTGTTTTGTTTTCCTGCCCTAGTGATGGTGCGATTACCTTCTGCTTATTGACATCAGTAATAACGTGCCGGGACACATCCACCAGCTTTCCTTCCAAAATAACACCTGGACCACTGAAAATATCAAAATCAAAAGCTTAAGACCAGATTTATTTAAATCAGACTTTTGCAGATACGTCAATGTCCTTAGTAAAGTAGGGCTGCGAAGAAGTTCCTTATTTTACGGTTATTCTAACCCAACTTGAATATGCTTCTAAATATCTATTTTCATACATCTTAACATGTGATAAATATCTTTGTTTTGAAATTACGTCTATATTTACATGTCCACTGCTGGTATACTTCTGTTGCAGTATTTTTGCACATCGATTTTACGCATCTTTGAAACGCTTGCGTTGCGTTTGATAAGTTTTGTAGTAAAATTAATATTACCTCTGATGTGCAGAGGGTCGCCACGGGTAATCTAGTCTCTCATTTATCACGGGTTTATTTTGCAGCGCTTTATTTTCATATATACGGCTCATAGCGAAGCGCAGAAGGGCACCGCGATACTAATTCTCTTCAGGTTTTCCGCGACTTACTTCCCAGATATTTCCTGGGTCTTACTTACGGCGTCCGGGTTTCGCCAAAGCATAATTCTAGTGTTTAACGCTGACTTTCTGGAATATATCAACCTTGATATATTTTTTTTTACATATTAATTGATATATATTCATAACAACTAATATACCTATACCGGTGGAAAAAATATCAGTAATGGACCCCCCCCCCCCTTGCATATATGGTACGGTCCACGAACTCCCCCCTCCGTAAAGTCACGGAGCTCCGGGATAGTCAGCGGAAGTGTGTTGGTATCTATTTTAATCAATTTTTTTAATAATATGTTGGGAATCTTGTACTTTAGTGGAGTTTTGATTATAGATACGCACCGAGACAGCAAGTTGTGAATCAAACGGGAATGTGTCGTTTTTCAAATTTAATACCTACCCTTCAAATATTTTCAGCCACCAAAACTATTATTGTAACTTATGCCATGTATTTATTGTTATACTACTTACTAGTATTCTGTTTATGTAAATATGCACACATATATGCACACGAGGAGAAAAGGACAACATGACGTTTAATTATTAGTAGGTCCTTTTTCACCGTTAAGACAAGTTTAATTCATGTTGTAATGTTTAATCAGTTCTTTTGTTTGTTTTGTTAGCGCTGTGTTTGGTCTTAAGAAATAACCTGAGGACTAAGGATCATTCCAGTAATCGGAGACGAAAAACGTACTTAGAAAATATCAGTATGATGATCATCTTTCGTTGTCTGAATACTTCATCGAGTCTGTTTACTTTAATAAAAATTTAAAATTACACTGTCATCACTAACAGGTTAGGTGCTTAGTAAGAAGCCAGATAAAATGGTGTTTTCCTGCATAAATGCATGCAGTTATTGTATTTGAAATACATTGTCATTTGGTGTCTACTATTTTGAATGAAAGCAAAACTAAACAGACTATATACACATTCACACTCTATATGGACAAAAGTATTGGGACACCTGGCCATTACACCTACAGGACTTTTATGACGTCCCATTCTAAGTCCACAGGCATAGAGTTGATCCCCCCTTTGCAGCTATAACAGCTGCCACTCTTCTGGGAAGACTTTCCACAAGATTTTGGATGGTATCTGTGGGATTTCTTGCCCATTCATCCAGAAGAGCGTTTGTGAGGTCAGGCACTGATGTTGGACATGAAGGCCTGGCTCACAATCTCCATTCTAGTTCATCCCAAAGATGTCTGATGGGGTTGAGGTCGGGCCTCTATGTGGGCCAGTTAAGTTCTCCCACACCAAACTCACCCAACCATGTCTTTATGGGCCTTGCTTTGTGCACTGAGGCACAGACATGCTGGAATAGACATGAACCATCATCAAACAGTTCCCACAAAGTTGGAAGCCTAGAATTGTCCAAAATGTCTTGGCATACTAGCAAGCATTAAGAGTTCCCTTCACTGGAACTAAGGGGCCTAGCCCAACCCCTGATAAACAACTCCATTCCAGTGTCCCTCGTCCACCAAACTTTACAGTTGGCACAATGCAGTCAGGCAGGTAATGTTCTCCTGGCATCCGCCAAACCCAGACTCATGTATCAGACTGCCACATAGAGAAGCATGATTCGTCACTCCATAAAACACATTTCCACTCCTCCAGAGTCCAGTGGGAGCATGCTTTACAACATTCTATCCGACACGTGGCATTGCGGTTGGTGATGTGAGGTTTGCTTGCAGCTGCTCAGCCATGGAAGCCTGTTCCATTAAGCTCCCACCACACAGTTTTTGTGCTGGAGATAATGCTGGAGGAAGCTTGACTTTTACACACTATGTGCCTCAGCACTTGCCAACCATATTCTATTACTTTACGTGGTCCTGCCACATGGCTGAGTTTCTGTTGTTCCTAAATGCTTTCGCTCTTCAATAATACCACTTACAGTTGAGATATTGCAAAGGTGGCATCCCATGACAGTACCAATCCTGAATTCACTGAACTGTTTAGAACATTCCATTCTTCCACAAACGTTTGTAAACCTGACTGCATGGCTATGTGCTTCATTTTATACACCTGTGGCAATGGGTGTGAAGGAAACACCTGATTTCAATGACTAAGAGGTGTGTTGTCCCAATACTTTTGTCGATATAGTATGTGTGTGTGTGTGTGTGTGTGCTTCCTGGCATCCCATCCAGAGTGTAACCCTGTCATGTGATCTGTACTGCCTGTAATAGGCCCCAGGCCCCCAGTCACCCTACCAGTCACCGGTTAGAAGGTAGATCCATCATTGCCTGATTAGTTTCCTGTCACACTTATTTTGCCTTAGGATTGTGGCGCAGTGGTTAGTGCTGCTGCCTCACAGCAAGGAGATCCTGGGTTCGGTCCCTGGGTTGGGCATAGGATCTTCCTGTGTGGAGCTCGCATGCTCTCCCCGTGTTCGGATGGGTTTCCGCCGGGGGCTCCGTTTTCCTCCCATAGTCCAAAAGCGTGCGCGGTAGGTTAATTGGCGAATCTAAATTGGCCCCGTAATTATGTGCTTGTGACTGTGTGAGTGTGTGTATGCCTGTGTGAGTGTGTGCGCCCTGCGGTGTGTTGGCGGCTGCCCAGGGTTGGTTCCTGCCTGCACCCATTGTTCCTGGGATAGGCCCCCCGCCCCCCCCCCCCCCCCCCCCCCCCCCCCCCCGGCGGCCCGCCC
>JABJVO010000020.1:9892851-9913270 GCA_026770805.1 Boulengeromyrus knoepffleri | reverse complement strand
TGTGGGGTTGTGGGGCCCGCGGGGTTTTGGCGGCCGCCCGCGGGTGGGTTCCCGCCCCCCCCCGTTCTCCGTGGATGAGCCCCCCCCACCCCCCCCCCCCCCCGTGACCCCGGTTGGGATTAAGCGGTTACAGTGATGGATGGAGATATATATATATATATGGATCTCATGGATTCACTGAGTCATGTTTCATATTTTATCATTTTCTAGACAAATGACAAAAACAGACAGATCCTATACACTGAAGCATCAATGGACTGTAACGCACAATTATATCCTTTACTTACTTCTCCAGTCTACTGCTGAATTATGGAAGGCACCTCCTTAATCTGTCAACCTTTGCCTGGATTTGCCCGGGTCCACGTCTATGATATAAGCCAATAAAGACAGCCCTAAGGGTTACAGTCCAGCTGCAGGGTTAGCCATACATTTCGCCTTTGGCTCCAGTCTCCTGGTGCCTCCACCTCATAGAGACGCTCTTGCTCAGCATCGTGGGTGCTCAGATATTTCCTACACACTGGAAGAAGCGAGTTTAATGCTTTTTACCTCACACACAGAACACTTAAGCACTACATACTAAAAATGTAAATAACTGATCTGCTTTTAAATTCTTTGCTGAATTGAATAACAGTAAAATTGCTATCTAACCACCACCAAGTAAACATCAGAGAGAATGGGTGGATACTCAGCTTTATGTATAACCATACCCCATAAATTACTCATTGGCTCACATGAGTAACTGCTCACTTAACTTTGCTCTTGGGGTATGTGGATGGAGAATGATTTAAAAGTAAAGAAGCAGTAATAGTGGTTTTGTTAATAAACTATGTCCATCCATGCTTGGAGCTGCAGGGAATATCCTGGTAACAGCCTTTTCTCTTTTATCCCTGACAGTGATGATGTAGTAAAAATTCTTTGTGTCTTAGTTCACAGAGATAACAGTAATACATCAGATGTTTCAAAAGAAACACTTCCCCACCCTTACTCATAGCAGGGAGAACAACTGTGTGAATCACCAGACCAGAAACTTAACAGAATAATCTTTCCTCCCTTCCACATGATCATCTGCCTCAGTCAAGGACTAGAGTCTAAAATTAAGTAATAGAAAGGTATTCAAGGCTCCTGAACCTGGACTAGGCCTTTGCTGTTCTTCACTGCAATAGGTTCAGACCTACTCCTGACTTAAGCACTGTGCAGGAAACTATAAACTATATCTTTGATGTTTCTCATATCTGCAATCCATTTATCTTAGAAATCATGCAAGTATAGTTGCTCTTTTTGGTTAGTTGTTCCATATGAATCATACAGCTTTGATTAACAGTTTCACTGCATGCAGCTTAGACAAACCTACCACATGAGAGGGACATGTCTGATTGTGAGGTTCTGGCTCTGGAATCTTCCGCACTCACCCTGGTACATGTCAGCTGATACAGGGTAGCTGATGCCCACCACTCTCTCACTGGAGAATGACGAACAGAAATCTCCCAGCATCCTCAGCGCAAAGCCCTGCCTTCTCCACGAGCTTCGGACAAATACAGTGTCCAGTACAGGCAGCAGGTAGCACTGGGCGGTATATCGGTCACACAGCCTGCCTACGTGGAGGCATATACAGGGTCATAAACAATGGAAAGAAAGAGTAAACTATCCTGTGTGTATAAAATAATAAATGACACAGCTTGGTATTGTTTAGATAAGCACAGCCTTGTATGGGAACCATTGCAGAGAGATTTAGACACTAATCTGACACTTTTATACAAAATGTTAAATTCGCTACCAATTTATAGCTGGATATCATACTGAAGTAAGATAACAAAGGATTCTACAGCAGGGACTATAGCAGGGACTACAGCAGGGACTATAGCAGGGACTACAGCAGGGACTATAGCAGGGACTACAGCAGGGACTATAGCAGGGACCTTCTAAGATTTCAGCAAGCAACCTTCAGGTTATGATGGTATGTCATTAACCACCATGCCACCACCAGGAGGTCCCCATGCTACGTGGAACCTTTAAACAGCCATATTCAGCTGAACTGATGTGTGTCAGACATTGAACTCTCCCATCAAAGCCCTATAAGGAAGTTGGCTTAAGATCTTAATATGATAAGTAATCACAAATATTCAGTACAGATAAGGATATATAGGTCTGTTTCAATGTTTATGTCACCCCCTGTAGTTCAGTAAGCACCTCATTTGTGGATTACACTGATTGTGTCTTACAATAATTTCTGAACATTGACTGCAAAGAACCATATTCCAGACAAACTCATAAAAAAAACTCTTTTACCTGATGCTTAATGGCACTATTTTATTATTTTCTCCTATTTGTGGTGCATCGTTATAAACTGGTTTCATGGTTGCACCATATCATTCATTGCATCGCCCCCTGGCATTAAAATCAGTCAGACTCTACATTTGTGGATAGGAGGTTTATAGTCGATCTTATCTCGTATGTATCTTTACGCACTACACATCTATATGAATACATCTTTGTTTTTTTTTTAAACCAGATTCTCTCACCTTTCTCCTTGACCGTGTAGAAGCCGACGGCCTCCCCACTAACCCAGAGAATTTTGCCGGTTTCCTTTACAGGGTGAGGGCTAAAGTAAATGGCCTCACTTATGGGTCGCTCCAAAGTCCCAAAAATGATCTGACTGAGCACAAAGAGCACCAGTCTTTCCTCAGCAGACTCAACCTGTTGAACCCACATCACACGTTACACATAAACGTGCTGCATAGACGAAATCAATCCAAAGACAAAGCAATGGCCTTGTCATGGAAATACTAAGTAAGATTGTTTTCTTTATTCACTGCTATGACTTGAAGTATCCCAGTGTGCTTGATTTTGTCAGATACGCATGGATTAGCATTCGCTGACAGAGATTAACGCCAATGTTATTTAAGTGTAAATCAGTAAGACTTCAGGACGTCTTGAGTAAGGATTTACCAGCATCAGCCCGGACCTGGACGAGTTAGATGTTTTTAAGATATCGTTCAGGGCCCACCATCTCCCATCCAGGAAGAGTGCGAGCACTGCAGGAGAGAAAAACGTTTCTTCACAGCAAAGGACAGCAGCTGACTTACTGCTTGCTTGAAAGAACAGAACATGGGAGAAGACCTGACCACAACTGGCCAGCGGGTCTGGCAAGCTGCTCACCGTGTGTTTGGTCCTCAGGCATGTGCAGAGCTAAAACCACACTCGCTGGGTCATCATCACCGAAGAGTGGAAGCTGACACACACTGTCCTGTGTTACTGTCATCTGTGAGGGTTGAATACAGAACCTTGACTTTCATCATAAATCTAATTATGAACGAGGACCCCAGCAATCCTAAGGCAAAATAAATGTGACAGGGAACTATTCAGGCAATGATGGATCTACCTTCTAACCAGTGACTGGGGGCCTGGAGCCTATCCCAGGTAGTACAGATCACATGACAGGGGTGCACTCTGGATGGGATGCCAGGAAGCACACAGACACACACACACACACACACACGGTAACTATACCTTTGGTTTCATTTCTATGGGGAAAACTCTAATTCCAACATGACGACCTTAACCCAGCCCTAACCTTAACACCCCCCTCCCCCAACACATACACAAACACACACACACAGAGCAGATGCAGGACTGACCTAGCCAAACCCTGGACGGATGAGGTCACACTAGGCCAGCGTGCTATGCGTCAAGTAACGACGCTCAAAATAAATTGCTCACGTAAATTCACTTACCTTTTCACCACTCGGCAGAAGAAAATAATTTTCGCGGATTGAGTTTAATTCCAAACATGACAAGAAATTCTCTGCACTTATCCTCAAGGTGTGGTAATCCAGAGGAAGATCGACTGGATAGTAATCCACTGATGAAGAACAAATATACCAATAAGATTTTTCACCATCTAGGCCAAACTTTTGGTTTAGTTTTCATTTGAATTAAATACTTTTGTAAATGCAATTTGGAACCATGTATTAAAATAACTAGATATTTATCTAACAAATTACTTTTCTTTCTGTTTTACAGCTTCACAATAAAGTACAAAGGTAGAGCAGAACTTTAACTCAAACGTGTTTCATTGTATTGAACAGTTTTTTCAAAATGCACCCATAGTCTTACCAACAAATTGTGCCTGGTCGGTTTCCATAACGTTGGTGGATTTTGACCCTTGTCCCATATCATGTGGTACAGAACCTGTTGCGCGACTTAATGGTTAAACTATTATTGTTATTTTTTATTTTCCCACTACAATATCTATAGTTATTTCTGTAATTATATTTACTGTAATTATTTCCTTTATGTGCATTTATTACTTACTTTAGATATTCATACGGAATACTCACTTCGCCTACCCACAATTGGGCTTAAAATAAATTTAGCTTTGCTTTCGTTCATTTTTATATTGCCCAAGTTGTTTGTACTGTTCCTTGTGGACGAATAACAGACAGACAAACGTTTAGGAGGAAATTTTCCCGTCAAATACACAAAAGCCGTGGCTGGACTAGACACACTTGCCGCCAGATGGCGATATCGGGTCGGTTACAGCCGGGTGTGCGCCTCACCGACTGGTGTCAGCTCATCGCCAAGGTTTGCTGCCTGGTGGACATTGCCTTTGCAACCAGAAGACTTTGTCGAATAGTGTTCATCGGGACGAATTGTTCTGGGAAAAAATAAATCAGTCAATTGCAGTACTATGATTTTTCTTTTTTTTTTTTTGCTGGAATGAACCGGTACTTCAATTACAAGAACAGCCTCATGCTCTCCCAGTAACAAACAAACGACCAAAAAAACAACCGGCAGATTGGTGTTTTAATGGACACAGTATTACCTGTGAGTTCTGGGCAATGGACTAACATACTATTCTGGGTAAACATTTTCTTTGTGCCCTGTGCTTACTGGGAAATGTTCCGGGCGTGTTCAGTCCTGTAGTGCATATGACGTTGGATGATGGATGGATGAACAATTTGATGTACAACAGCCATAAATTCTCTGTACTCAGCAATTTTTACGTTGTTGCAGGTAGAAACCTAACATTCAGCCTCTATGGCTTCGCTGTCTCTAATTCCCCATATTAAATGACGGCGTATTTGAACAGGCGGTGTCATGGTCGGGGGCGGACTGCGCGTTTCCAAGCGGGTCAGTCTGACGAGAGCCGCTTTTTCTTCCTCGACCGCGGCATCGCATAGCCTGTATACCAGGGGTGTCCAACCCGGTCATCGATCATCTTGGCGTGTTTCCAGGTCGATCGCTAAAATATGTAAACGATATAAAATGCTTTATATCATTGGTGGCCAACCAGTTGGGACAACCTCCCCCCTCCCCCCAGGTCAGTGGTAAATTATACCCAGGGGTAAATTCCCGGGGTACTTTTTTGTTGCCAGTCTCCTTGTAGAGACCCTGCTCTAGTGAAATATGCATCTCTCTAGATGGTTAAATTATAAGTGAATGTATATATATAAAAAAAAGCATCAGCAATAAGAATGTAACGGTCCTTTGCATTTTAGGCCATTTAGAAACATTTTGCAGATTAATAGAATTTATACAAATGAAAAGAGTTGAGTTTGCTTTACATTTATATAACGTAGACAAATCTATTTCAAGAAATAACTGCCCATTTTACGTCTCTAACTTATACCTGTCAAGATAAATTGACACAACTTACCTTGGTTAAAGCCACAGTTTTGGGAGCTGCAGGGCAGTGTATTTGTACAATTATCCACTGTTGCTGTAGAAATGATTTCTCAGTTTAAAATTGACCTTGAGGTTGTTTACCTGATTGATGAAAGGCTACAAGAGCAGACCTTCCTCAGGCAACACACGCTGGTCACTGTAGATTTAAGTGCAGTCTCTGGGCGATCACCTTCTGCTCATTGATGTAGACGACTTCTGTGCTGGATGTCCCGTGTTATTTAGAGGTATTGTTCATTATTATCCTGCTGTGTTTAAAAGGCACCAAGCCCCCCGGGCTGTAATGGGAAGCCAGTAGAGACACCACCAGGCCAGCAACAAGGACCACAAAGCTCTCCTACCAGCACAGTGCAAAAGCGCCCTTCTTAATTACAGCCCTCTGCTTGGTATTGACAGCCCTCTGGGATTGGGCCAGAGCACACAGGCAATAACAACAGGCCTTGTGTTCACAGGTGCCTTCATTACTTTCACTGTGTGTTTTGTTTTCCTCTCATACGTTTGCGTTTGAGTGGATGATTCTCTTGTTATTATATAATACTCATATGATGGAGTATTCATATTTTATCCAGGTTTTTCTTAATAAATACCTGCGAAATACACTTACTACTTCATCATTGACCTCATTCTGCTCAGTCTGATTACTGGTGTTTATCAAAGTTTTTGTGTATTTCTCCTAAAGGAAGCATATTTTAATTAGGAACCTTCTTCAAGTCCATGTCCTGACTTGAAGGCCACATCTCCAAAGGATAGAAAATCAGTGATTTTTTCATCTATCCCTATCAATTATTCCCTGCCAAATGATTGAGAAATATCAGCTAGAAGAATGGACACAACTCACAACAGTAAGGTGCGTTTAGAAATCCACTAAGTGCTGACTCAGGAGAGTGAATGCCTAACTATTTAATTATTAGGTACCACTTTACAACAGGACTACCTTTATAGAGGCTTCTGAATGGTTAATAATCTGATTATTAATTAGGCTGTAACACTTTGTAAATTATTAATAAAGAATTATAAACAAGTTATGAGTTTTCTTTTTATTAATGAGTTACTGCCGTATACAAGTGCAAAAGGGAGCCTTATAGTAAAGTGGTAACAATTATTTTATTCATTGTCCTGGTGCTTCCTGTCTTGCTGTATGGCTGAGAGACATGGACGCTATCCAGTGACCTGAGTCAAAGACTGGTGTCCCTTCTGAGAATCCTTGGGTCCCTCTGGTTTGACTTTGTGTCGATTGAGCAGTTGCTCAGGGAGTCCCGAATGAGGCACATTACCCGCATCGTGAGGGAGCGTCAGTTACGGCACTACGGCCATGTGGCGTGTTTCCCTGAGGGTGATCCAGGCTCGCAGGATCCTCATTGCTGAGGACCAGGGGGGCTGGACCAGGCCAAGGCGACGCCCACGTAACACCAGGCTGCGGCAGATAGGTGGCCATTTCTGGAGTGAGGGATGGACCGTATGTCGGTCTGTGGGGACACTAACTGGGATCCCAAGGTGTTTCTTCGTGTGAGGGTGTGGCAGCATGCTGTACCAGTGTCTGCTCCCCAACCTGACCTGATTGTTTGGCCTGTGCATCACTTTCAGTTAGTAGCTTTGCAATCATTATTAATCTATTCATTTCCAGGAGTAGTATAGTCACTGTTGGAAGGGTTAACAGAATTCTTGATCTTTCACATTAGATGAGTTTTTTTCCCTCATTTTTAAAATTCATAACTAATCAAACTGGGATGAGTTTCATAAACTGAAAAAAAATGAATCAAAGCTCTGTAACCTGTGACCTTGGCATTGAGTTTTTTTTTTTGCTGTAATTGTAATTGGCACCACACAATTCCCTTGACTTAAACCTCTTAGTTTTCCATTTCATCACAACATGAACCACATAACTCCCCAATGGGAAATTACAGACATTCCCTGAATTCTTCACGGAGAGAAAGGCCACCACTTCGAATGCAGAATCTTGTTTTTACAGTTCTGTGGGTTTATCTTTATATGGGATCAATTGTTGAATGACGAATGCATCTGCCCACTCTCCTGTGGCAGTGGGTGAAAACTTTGAGCTGATTGACTATCCCAGCTACTGTAAATGTGATTATCTGTGACAGTGGACTTTTAGGTCTAAAATGATAGCATTTATATTGTAAAAATATTCATTTCCTTTTTTGACCAGAGGCAGATCAACAGGGACTGAATATTTAGTTTTCTGGTTTTAAATATAAAAACTCCCTTTGAACTCAGAAAGTCATTAAAAACAGCTCAAAAATAAAAACCATACAGAATGTGCTTAGCTAAAATCCAAGCATAGCTACTTGTTAGTTACCTGGCTACACCTGAGCCTGACTAACAAATCCCAGCGCAGGTGAGCGTGGCCTCGCTCTTCAGCATTGTGGTCATAGGCTGCCACTACAAGTAAACAGGTGGTCTATTGTGAACAGCAGTATCACTGTAGTGTATTCTCGGCAGGCTGCGCTCTTGCACGTGCAAGAAGGTAGAATGGACAAGAACCAGGGCCTAGAAACAAAACGTTTATGGAGAAAGCATTACACCTGCAAATATACCAATCTATACACCCCTTTCTATTTATCAGACACTTCTATCCAAAGCAACACACAAGTGAGACAGCAGGGATAGCCAGGCTCTGGAGCAGCTGGGGTTAAGGATGTTGCTCAAGGGCCAAACAGTGAAACTACTTTGCCAGTCACAGGATTCGAAACAGCAACCTTTGGATTGGAGGCACAAATCCCTAACTCACAGAGCCACAAACTGCATACACTAATCTGTAATAGAATAGAATAAAATAAAGATACTTTATTCATCTCCATGGAGAAATTCTCTTTTCGCCTACACCATCTTGCGCTCCATCAGACACATATGCAGGTGAGCATCTGAGGGTCACAGTGCAGGGTTGGCCAGTGTCCAGTGGCCCGGGAGAAATTGGGGGTTAAGGGCCCTTGCTCAAGGGCCCAACAGCGGCATCAATCTGCTGGCCCTGGGGGTCGAACCGGCAACCTTAGAGTCTGACAAAGCAGCTATAGTGAATCTCATCCTAATTGTTAATAGGATGTAATGATTAAGGAATCATTCATTTCTGGTTGGGAAAAGAATGTTCCTCAGTTTTCAACTCAACGCGCTGTGTCATTAAAGACGATCGTTTTTTCAGGATGGGAGATATTAGGCACGGAGTTCTATCATCGGTCTACTGTTCCTATTGTCTCTGCTTTTCTTTTTCTGTTTCTTTCTGCGAATTCTGGTCTCCTCTGGCCGATCCCAGCGGAAAAACAAACAGGGCTGCTCATTACCATGTGGACGCACTGCTCAGTAAACACACACTCGCTTCTACACCAGTGCAGCAGCAGAATGAAAACACCAAGGGACAGTCAAAGTAGGTGGGCCTGCCACCCCTCTGTATGGGAAGCTGTTTGTGTGGAATTAACAAATGCAGGCGGACAGGCTTGCCATTTGGCGGGCTCGGGGGGGTCACATTGGTACACTGTGTACTTCGGTAGGTTGTGCTTCGCAGTGTCTTGCAGCCCTAGGTGGCCATCACTGTTTCCCACATACTTCTATGTTTTTTGTCATCATCGGAAGAATGTTATAGATGCTTAACACCATTTGCCAGAGTTGAGGTAATCCGTCGCGTTTCTTAATAATTCTTTTGTGCAACTTTCTCTTTTCTTCTCACGGATAATGAAAAAGGCCCATAATTAAAGGGATAATCAGAAGTAGCTGGGATTGTCCCCCAATGCTGAGTTTTACTTTTCCATCCTTCTACCAGTAAACAGAGAGAGCACATTCCGTCCACGGCTGCTCTTAATGATGCCGTTTCATATATACATTGTTCCAGCTGTACATTTTACTCCATGAACCGCTGTGACTCACTGACAGTCATTCTTTCTTACTGAACTTCATGAAGAAATCTCTCTGTCTACTCTTTTGCCTCTAACTCTATGGGCTAATGTTTCAGAACAAAAAAATGCCTTTGTGCTTCATTTGGGTCACAAGTGAAGACACGTCTGGCTCTAATTACAGCTGAACCCCTTTGTTACTGTAAACTGTTTTCACAAGCAGAACTATCTTGCGTTCTGCTTTATTGAATTGGATTGGATTTCAGCATGCCTTCTGGTGTTTCCATCGACGCAGGCAACTCTGCCTTCCCTGGTCTGGGATTCTTATAGGGAGATGTACCAAGAAACCCTTTTTCCAGCTGAAGCACTGATTAGATCTAGTAGTGTCAACTGAACGTGTCTTATCATGACTGTTTGTGACTGGAACTGCAAAGGTAGATATGGGTATTTTCGCTGTTTAGTCTATCTACATAAAATCCTTGGATAGTAGTTGGATGATGGATTGATGAAAAATTTGATATATAACTTCAGTCATAAATTCTCTGTATTCAGCGAATGCATCACTGTCGCAGGTAAACCTGCCTAGGTAGTCATCGGCATTTTCGCTGTCTAGTGTATCCACGTATAATCCTTCATTTTGTGTAGGTCAATTTTCTGTGCCTTTGCACATGTGGCTTTCCAATGCGCTCTCATCACAGACACAACCTCAAGTTCAAAGGTACAGCAGCAGTGCCCCTACAATCATCAGGCTCTAATACAATTCATCATAGCTTCATGGAGTAGTCTAGTCCAGCAAAAAAGGTCCAAAAATTTCTGGTCAGAGAACAACGTAACACCCCCCAGAAAACCACTTTATACATATCCCCTCTTAACAGGTATGTAAGTGATTAAGGAGTGCATACTACTTTTGTTTGATGCCAGGAAGGTAGCAGTGTTAAAATATCCTAGCCTTGTGGTACTGCATTAAAGACTGGTAGGTGGTAGGCTGTTCAAATATAATTTAAAAATAATTTTAAGAAACATGCATGCGCATGAATGATGATTGCAACTTCCGTGGCATCAGCCGGAGAAAAAGCATGTTTCAGCAGCAACTTCAAAAGAAAACACTGCATAAGGTCACGACCCATCCATAAAGCCAGCTGCCAGCATGCAGTGGTACAGTGTCGTGGTTAATAAGTCACTTCCTTCAGAAACTTGCCTATACACAATGTTCCTTTTAACTGGAGGAAAGCTTTCATGCGCATACTATCAAGCACCTTTGTTAACTGTTTTTTTTCACCTGAGGTACTTAATCATCATGCTCTCAGTTTTCCAGTCCAATTCACTAACATGGTTTACTGGTAAACCTTTCAGATAAACGTCCTCTGTGAAGACCAGCGGCACACATGCTTTGATCTCGCTTATTTATTATGTGGTTTGTTGCGTCTTCGAGATCTTTGTGATCATCAGGAAATTCCAGAATGTACAAGTCACCAGTAGGCAAACTGAGGATGCCTTTTGCTATTAAGATGTGCGACACACAGTAAAGGGTGGCCAAGGCACTTACCCCCTTAACTGAATTTGATAGTTATAGAATAAAAACTGGTGCTGTTGAGTCAGCAATTTACAGAAGTTGCTTTATATTAATTATATTCTTTTTTTTTGCTCCCCTGAGATCAATAAAGTACGTGTTAATCTTAATGTTTTTGTATCTTTTTCTGCTTGGTTTCATTCCAACGTAATTTTGTTTTTTCAACGCCAGGTGGCGCAAATAACAACCTTGTGAATGATTCACGATCAACTTTCCCACAACAGTATAACGCGTTTTCTATTAACGAAACAGACAATCAGAACAGCTTTCATGGACTTAACTTTATTAACAAAAAGGATAAAGGATGAATACATACATACATAATACATAATGTATAACGCCACTTTATGGACAAAGGAAATATTTTTCAGCTATAAAATCGGAATGCTTTCCTTATTTCATAACAATATTAACGCCATAACTGAAATCACCTATTGTTAGAATCCTGTAGGTGGTCCAGCTGTTGCGAATCTTTTAATCCCCACATTTGCTTACCCCGTTCTGTAGCATTAAGAAACATGGTTTGGTCTAAAACAGACAAAATAAGATTTATAATATACTATGAAATGTAATACAAGTGTTTTGATGTAGTCTCCTTAAGATTATTAACCTCTGTTTTCAGGTGAAACATGCCATATGATATGTCTTCTTTTGGTTAGATGGTTTCAATAGATATTTTAATATTAAAATCTTGAGAGGTTTCAAGTGACATCAAATTAACAAAATTCATGCAAAATCGTGCAAAAGGTCAAAGGCAGACATGTAGACAGATTGTAAGGAAATTAACACAATATTTATTGCCAAAACAAGGAACTAATCCTCTCTTTTACCTTTGAAATGATGTTTCTGCTGTAATCTTTTAAATTCACCATCTGTTTCCATGTCTCCCTTGTGTCTCTAAGAGATAAAATAAAAGCCCAACTTCAATCATCCTTTTATCTTCACTCAATAGACAGCATGCCGCTGGTTTTGGAAACACACTGGTGCAACTACAAGAAGAATTTGTTTGTGAGTAGCACAATCAGCAATAAAATTGACAATGACAGTTTGAGGAATAAAATAGAAAGGAAATTCCACACACTAATGAAACTGGCACAGGTCACCTCCACAAATACCAACTTATCACACAGCTGAAAACAGATTCTTAAATAATACTATATAAATACATAATGCCCAGTGAAAAAAGAGCCAGAATATCAATAAGATGTTCTGATCCATAGTTACTTAGTGACATATACAGGTAGCTGGCATTTGCTGTTTTCATTAAGAGTTGCAGTGGTCTTTCCTTTTTATGCACACATGACATAAAATGAAGACTTTGGATTCATCTATACCTTTTCCTCTAATCTTAATGCTGTTGTCAAATATAGTTTGGAAAAAAGAGAGTCTTGTTACATAATTCTTTGATTTTCAAACATATCGTTCATGGGGACATTGATGCTAGAGTAAATGTTGAGGAGCAACCATGCAGTGCAAAGTAACTTGAATTTAATGTAATTTCATTCCATACTGTTTTTTCTTTTTTAATTTTGGAATAAACATTAATATGTGATTGAAGGGTCAGCGTCTGCTGTCTTTGTGGCTAATGTCTTTTGAAATATTGTTTAAGGAATAGATACATATGTAAATTGTTTACATATGTAACTCCATATATTTAAAAATTGTTTTCATATATAAATTTATTTGCATTTTAGGCATAATGTTCTTACCTGATCTACAAGGATATGTTGCAATATGTTTTGATCCATGACCTCTTTCATTACTTTGCTGTAATGAACAGCAATAACACCAATAAACAGCATATTCTCTATTCAGTGGCTACATTTTTATGTCTTTTTTCCCCCCCCAAAATGTATTTCTCAGCCACTGTTTTTAACATATTACTGGGCTTACATTCACCAAGCTTTATACATACGTTACTCAACTGTAATAAATTTAAATTTACTTCTGTAAGTTGATGAAAACAATTTAAACCAGCTCTCGTTGCCTGAGTACATGTAAGGTACGCATTCCGAAGGGACTGTCAGAAATGAATTCTCCAGTGAATTCTGTTTCCATGGAAACCTTAACCCTTTCAAAAATTCACTATCAATTATGAATTCAAAGAGTGAATGTTTTTGATATATGAAGTCCTTTGTTTAATAATGACAATACGATTATAGTATATAGTACATTTAAGTTATACAGTTAAATTGAACACTTGATTAGATTTTTCTACAGCATACTATATAAAATATTTGCAAAATAAAATGAAAACACATTTTAAAATACAGATTATACAGATTATGTGTAGGAAATACTCTTCCAAAATTTGAACTAGTGAAAGAGTACATTTATTCTGCATATTAACAGATGTCATGTAGGCAGGCTGTATTCATATTTAGTTTTTTTTTTTATTTGTTCCAGATTTAAAAATAGACTTCATACCTAAATGTCTGCTCCCATTTGCAGAATTCCTCAGTTCAGATACATTTACCTGCCAAAGAATTATAGTATATGACTTATTTAGTATGAATAATGATAATACCACCATTGATATTCTACTGCTACTGGAACTAATCAAATGACAATTTTAACTATTTCACCCAGAAAGAATCACTAAAGTGCCATCCATCCATTTTCTGAAACCGCTTGTCCTATTCAGGGTCGCGAGGGGTCCAGAGCCTATCCTGGAGGTTACGGGTGCAAGGCAGGGAACAGTCCAGGATGGCAGGGCACACACACACACACACACACACACCATTCATCCGCACACACACGCACACACACACACACACACCATTCACTCGCACACGTTTCACCTTCATAGAATGAGATATAAACACAATAGTTGCAAATTAACATCTGTCATTCAATATCTGATCATATTAGTCCTTGTCTTGCTGTATGGAGCCACGTTGCAGAAAAGGCAAAAAAGCAATAGGTACGTCATAAATTTTAAAAACATCAAAAGGCAGGATAACTTTTTCCCTCTGCTTACCATTCCTTTGAAGACTGAACAGTAACTACGAAATAAACGACACATCCGGACGAAGTGAGTAAAACACGTAAACCACACTCTGAATGACAAAACTGACATAGGCTACAGTAGCAGTTTTAAATGGTTTAATGGTGCCACGTTTTAGATTCAGTCAGGTTTAATGTTTAGAAGTCTGAGGTTCTTTTCTATTTCAGTCATCCCTATGTGATACTCACAGTTATTTAAAGCTGGTCTCTTAAAGGGTTACAAACTGCTCAATGACAAAATACCAGATACAGTAATATATTTTTCTAAAATAATACACAATCGGAGAAAATATGATTTCCATCGAGCGATAAATGACAGGACATAAGCATTCGTCCATTTTCTTTTTCTTTACTAATCATACTTTATTTAACACTGATGTGTAAAATATTACATGATAAGCAGGTACAAATTATGTATTTAATCAAAGCAGCGCCGGCAAATTATGACCAGACAGGATGAATAGGACTTTCCAAATCCAGTCCCGACTGCTGAATGAAGCTCTGTGGCAGGTTTTACTTTCGACCGCCATCAGTCATGTGTCATAGCCCAAATATGTTCAGATAGAAAATCTGGAACTGGGGTATCTATGCTAATTACGTCCACGACAACCAAATACGTTTTCCCTTGTTTTCGTGGTCGGTTTCCCTAAAACGTTTAATTTTATCTTAACAGCATTGTTTCGTAGTGAATACATCGCTGCGGTTAACGCATATATTAGTCATTCTGCATAAATACACCCATCCATCAATTCGTCGTCTAACCGCTCCTGTATAGGTACAGAAAATTAAAAAATTACAAAAATACAGGAATGCGTTTTTCATTCAAGACATAAATCTATTAGGTCATTTTTATTTAAAAGATTTTCAGGCATCTGCATATTAATACTCGCTGTTCCCCATATTTACGTGAATGGAAGAGTTTAAGCAGGGGGAACTCCCCCTATGTTACACTGGGAAAACTAACCGGTCCTGGCGTATTTGCTCTTCTATCCATCAGGGGAATAGAGATCAGTAGGATTTTGGCAAAAAGATGCCATAACCACAGCTAAATATAACTTCTCTGCCCTGCAGTCAGAGGGTTTGTTAAAACAGCATCTATTGAACCCGAAGTAAAAAATAATGTTTATATATATTTATCAACCTACTTAGTGAGCAGAGGGGAACGCAGAAACCGTTTGTTCAAGTCATTTCAAGGTTGGTGATATTTTATTTATTTATCTATTTGTTTATTTAGAGTTCAGCTACGTTAGTCTGTATTAGGTATTAGCTTCACATATTTAAAAAATCCAATGTTTTGCACGTGCGCGCACACAGACACACAGAAAGACAAAGTATTTAGATATAAAAACACGTATAAAGAAAACAGCTTGCATACCTTTAGTGTATCGTAATGATAGTGTTTATTGCAGAGAATTACGTCCGTGTTCCACTATGGTCCTGGCCGGGTTTTCGAGCGTACTGGAGTGTGTGTGTGTATGTGTGTGTGTCTGTGTGAGAAGCCGAGTCTTGTTTACGGCGCTGATTCCGCGGAGCGCAGGGCGAAGAGGGAAGCTGCTCTATCTGGTGCCTTTTTGGCCGAGGCTGTTGAGGACCGAAAAAAAAGAGGGATTTACCGGGTCCCTACGATAACATCGTTGCGCTCTTAAGAGAAAAAGCCGCCGGGCTTACCGACGGCACGCGCCGGGAGCCTCCGGTGCAGCAGTCCCGTTCCTGCGTGGCAAGAGAGGGATACGATACAGACAGGGAGGGAGGGAGCGAAAGGAGGGGGCGCAGCTGGTGAAACCATTTTTGTCCTGACGGATATATATTGGACGAGACCTCAGTTAGATATGCTCTTCGGACGGGAAGGGAGTTGATATTTCATTCATTTAGTAAAGGCAGCCTTCGTTGGGAGCTGGCGGTCCCGGTAGGGCTCGGCGGGTTTGGGATACTGTGGATGCTGCTTTTTTTCGGAACGGTTCTGCTTGGTAGCTCTCAGGCTAACGCTGGCTAGCTAAGCGTGCGTCCTCCCCCCCTTTAAGACATGGAGGCTGAAGATGCGGAGTACTATCAGCCAAGTACAATTCGTGACTTCGGTGTCTTGTTAGCAGGTCGTACCTCATTGAAGAATTGGCAAAAATAAGAACCATCTCAGCCAGTTTTGTTATATATACATATATCATTTTCTCATCCAGAAATCGTGTGAGGGCCGGCTGAGATCACCCCGCTTTCGGGGACTTGGACTGTTTAACACGCAGCTCCCGAAAACGTGGATCGGCGCAAATCGCCCCAGACGCGGATCAATTTCTGGAGTTATAAGCCGACTTAACTGGGTCTTTGTTTTTTCTGGTGACTCTGAAGAACCTCCGTTTACACCTATTTTCCCCACTGTTTCACTTCGGAAACAACGACAGTATTTTTGAACGGTTACTACTTTAACAGGAATGAGGTCTGGGATAGAAAACGATCATTTGACCTCTTTTTTAGGTCTGCTTCTGGCAGTATCCACGATCTGCCTTCGGCCCGCTAATGGAGAAAGTAAGTGCTAGATTACTCTTTAATTGTTGGTTGAGCGTTGCCGTAGTGCGTGACCTTGTGCAATATGTCATTTGTTGTTCTGTGCGTGGACCAGTTGATGGAAAGCTATGGATGGATTTATTATCTTTGTCCTGCAGATATGCTTATATGTGCCCAGCCGGTGCATGTGTGTTTTTTTTCTCTTGTGTTTATGCGGTACATAATGCACATCAGTTTATTGTCCCTAAATCGGCGACGCTGGACGGCCGGTTCCGATGAAGAGGTCCACGTGTAACGGAGGAGCGCCCGGTCCGGCCGCTTCTCTCATAAACACGTGTGTGTCCTGCGCTCTTCCGTGGCACAAAATCACGGCACTTCGATAGCCAGGCCCCTCACTGGGGCACCGGGCGGCTATGCGTCGTGTTACGAGGCTGTGCTTTTTAAGTGGTAGTTTGGACCTGATCTGCTTTTTGTAAACTAAACCCCCGTTAACCCGTTAGTTTAAAGTAATGTTAACAACTGCTGTAAGCCGAGAAATGCGCAGGCCGGGAACTGCACGCAGGGAAAGGATCGCGTTACAGCGATAAATATGTGGATTTTTATATGTTCGTTTATCTGAATTCTCTGAATGTAACATAAGTAAACAATAGATTCACACCGATCCCAGACCCTGGACCGTAAATGTACTCGATCGTCTCTTGAGATGCTTTTTTGTTGGCCATCTCCTTTTTCTAATCTGCATTTTCTTAGAATATTAAAACCTGCTGTCCTGCGCACAAAACGCAGATTGCTGAACACAGCGGTGGCGCGCGTTTCTTATTCATGCAAACTTTAATTCATGAAAATGGGGGAAAGAAGTGTTCCTTATATTTTTTCCAAAACTATTTTTAATTGGGTCATGCACGTTTAAAATGCTGTTCGGTTATCATGTCGGTAATTTTAGTGAATTGATTTTTTTTTGCTATATTAAGATGAGAAGATGATGGTTTATAATAGTGACTTCCATGTACTGATGAGAGACTCGGGAGGCTCGCCGCCTTACTGGAATGATCGTAATCTAACCATGTGGCCGTTTGAGCGCCGATCTACTCCGGCGACACCCTGGGTTTCGGCATTTCGGTTTCCGCTGCCGCTTGGTCGCTGATCTATTTAAACGGGGAATCCAACACAATAAACTGAGCGGAAACAAAAATAAAAAGCGGGTTTCAGTCATGACTCGATCGGGGTTTATCGCCGTCCTCCTCCTGCGCATCAGGGCATTTTTTTGGTTTGTATGTGCCAGGGTATGAGGGACGAAGGTGATGTTTACGAGAACGATGCAGACCAACAATTTAGTGCACCCAGGTACATTTTCACGGCTTGAGGTCTCCTCCCTCAGCCGCAGGACGACTTCAACCCTAAAACAGCAATTGCGCACATTCTTTCTGTGCTGTACCTGTAGTTTCTAGCTGCTCATAAATACCTTCGTGCTGAGAAATGTTAATCCTTCAGAACAGTCAGTGCCATCATGCTAGATTTACTGACTTCCATACCCCTTACAGGAAATTGTGTTTATATACTACGTTTACGTTAAGTATTTTCTGTGAACTCTAAGAACTTTGATATATGCAAATGTAAGTAGATGAACTTGAAGTTGAAATAGACTTGTTGCAAGACTGGTCACTGGGTCGAGTCTGGTTCTGGTTGATTTCTCCTTGATGTGCAGAGATCCTAAGTACCTTAAAAATTACGTTTCTCTGTGGAAGATGCAAGAAAGGCTATTGGAGTGCTGGAGTATCTTGGATTAGTAAGTTCGTAGTTTTTTTGGGGGGGGGGGGGTGGGCCTGCATTTGAAACTGGAAGGAGAGCGGTCAATGTAAATAGGGTTAGCTTCTGGAAACACTGAGGCAGAGAGATTTTGTTTTGATAAACATTGGGGTGCCCAATTTTCTGCACGGTGCTTATGTGAGTCAGACTCCCCCATGCAAACATTTAGATTACAGGAGTCTGTAAAGGTAGCTTTGCTGGCTGGGGTGGGTCCCTTGCTCCTTTGCTTTCCACCTGACTCATGAATCTGTAATTTTTGAGATGGGGAGCCGGTTCCTGCATCAGTGATGACCACCAGATCTTGAAATGGCTTGATCTCCTGCATTTTATTAATGTAAACAATTAGCCTTTTTTATTATTGGGAAGCCAAGAGTCGCCAGAGTAACCAGGTTTGCCAGCTGACTGCTTGCAGTTCAGCCTGAATAAAGGTGTCACCTGACATGACTCCGGTTGTCAGTATGTAATTAATATAATTTCTCTTAGCTATTAATGCTTGTTGGCAGTAATCTTAGCCACCATATTTGCAGCAGTGTACATTTCAAGGGTCTTCCTGGTGGGGTGCAAATGGGTGGTTTGTTTTCATTTTCCCATGAACCCCAGGGGCTGTGAGGTCATCAGGGAGAGCCGTGCGTATCTGCCGGCTGGGGGTAGTACTTCAGTTGTAATGGAGCCATAGTAATGTGTGAATAACGTAGGGCTCAGGGGGTCTGTGGCTATTTCCATTTTACACTGTGTTTGTATGAGGCTGTTAAATGGAATGGTTTACTCACGAAGCAGGTGCCTTCAAACCTGGTGAAGTTATATCAGTATGCTTCACAAGTGCTTGTGTTGCGTCCCAGTCTAGAGTGGGAGTGAGACCACTGCTTTGTTTGTCACAGTAATTTAAAAGTATGGGAAAACAGCTTCAGGAGGCCAAAACTGCAGAAACGCCGCTAACTAGGAAGCGGTGCTTCTTTTTACCACCCAAATGAACGATGAAACAAAAAACATCCGCGACTAACCAAAAACGGTGAGAAAACGGTACAAGATAGCGTCACACTCCCTACTCTCTCCGCTGCTCATAGTTGACACAATATTTAGAGATATGTACAAAGTGGGTCCCTCGTCTAAGGGTATAACAGAAGGCCTGTAAGTTTTATTTCCAGGGTTAAAAATTTACACTGTTCCTGTGTGTTCAGGTTCCTGTACTCTAAGGATGTGTATTGCAGAAGCATCACTCTCTGCTTCAGTGAGAGTTCTCCTGAATTTCCCCTGCCTCAAGCATATTCACATGTTACTTAACTTCCCCATTCTGTTTGGAAATTAGCAGCGTTTGTGGCCTCGACCTCGTGTGAGCTTCTGCATGAACCTGTTCGTCTGGGCTGTGTCTCATGGCTTGGCAGCACTGCTCCATGTCGCGTCTGGCCCGGAGCGACATCCGAGAGCACATTACTTTGAAGAAAAGAAAAGATCTTCTGGAAACAAAACACTCTGAGCTATGAATGTCTATGAGGTAATGAGGCACTCTGTGAGAAAGGAATGTTTTGTGTGTCAATTTAATATCCTGGTTTTAAAGCTTTTAAAATGTTTAACACCCTTTAATGTCTCAGCAGTCTAAAATTTCCACGCTTTAGCTTCCAAGCGTATGGAGAGGAGGGAGAAAGACTTCCTGATTCATCATGAAAAAGAAAAAAAAATTAGGGTTTCAAAATGGAACATGTAAAAATACATTCACAAGCAAGACAGACTTGGTTCTGTTGATTGGAAGAGGAAGAACTCTGTGAACTCGGGTTTATTTGGGTTTTACTGTTCAGTCCGGTGGTTTCAGTCCAGACGAGCAGTTGAAAGATTCTCCTATCAAAGTTTAACCAACTGCCTCAAACAGGATGGCAGAGATTCTTCTTTGGGTCAGAATTTGCCGCCTTGTTGCCCTGCGCTGTGGGCAGGTTGCCATATTGTGTAATCTTTCTCGGTTAAAGGCCACGATGGCTTTGAAAATATATGTGTGTGTGTGTGTGTGTATGTGTATGTGTGTGTG
>JABJVO010000020.1:9863177-9881121 GCA_026770805.1 Boulengeromyrus knoepffleri | reverse complement strand
CTTATAGGCTCACATTTGCCCCGCCTCTCTCTGCATTGCTCCTCCCCTTGTCCTTATAGGCTCACATTTGCCCCGCCGCTCTCTGCATTGCTCCTCCCCTTGTCCTTATAGGACCATATTTTGCCCCGCCTCTCTCTGCATTGCTCCTCCCCCTTGTCCTTATAGGCTCACATTTGCCCCGCCTCTCTCTGCATTGCTCCTCCCCTTGTCCTTATAGGCTCACATTTGCCCCGCCTCTCTCTGCGTTGCTCCTCCCCTTGTCCTTATAGGCTCATATTTTGCCCCGCCTGTCCCAGCTTTATCCTGGCCCCTTCTGCTTGTAGGGCCATATTTTCCCAGCTTTGCCCCGCCTCCCTTGTCCTCAATCTGCCTCTGTCAGCTTTACTCTCAAATGGCTCACAGGACTTGTGGGTAGTGGGCAGGTTGGGCCAGCTCCTCTGACAATATTTATTTCGGTCTGTTGGCGCTCTGCGGGAGGTGAGATTTGTTTTTGTTTGCTTTCCCTAAGGATGGGCGTATCGTCGCTCCAGTAATTTAGCTGTTTTGCCATGTTTACCTTTCCTGCTTTTAACGAGAGCCGGGCAAGGGCGATGACTCCAAGCTGCAGGGTTTTGGGGTCGCGTAGGTAAATGGGCGCCTGTCGGAGAACAGGTTCTGTGTATCTGTGCCGTGTTTCCAGTTTTTCTGTCTTCTGACTCAGTGAAAACGTAAATCACTTGTTTTTGTTATTGATACCTTTTCCTTGGGCTGTGGAATACTTCCCTCCTGCCTCCATTGTTGGGGGTTCTGCTCCTGTCCCAGTGCTGTGTGTGTGGAGCGTGCATGTTCTCCGTGTCTCCCAGTGGGTTTTCTCTGGATTCTCTTTTTTTTTTTTTTTTAAACTAATTGGCGTCTTGTAATTGCTGAGAGTGTGAGAGGATCTAGTGCCCTTCAGTGGCCCGCCACCCCGTAAGTTCCGGGTATACCCCAGCCTGTTCCTTTATACTGCTTGGGGTTGGCGCCAGGCCCCTATGACCATGTTGGGATGCACCAGCTGGAAGGTGGATCTGTGGATTCCACAGGGACCTGGGTTCTTGTTACCGACCAGGAGTCTGTATACTTCTCCTGATTCAACAGTACATCTACTGTTTGTTCGTAGGCTGTGTGGGCTGCTGTCCTTTTGTGTATTGAAATCATGACATGCTGACATTCTAGAAGGCTTTGAGTATTTATTTTGTAACTGCTTCATTATAAAAGCTAATTACGTTTTATAAGCTGAATTTATTTTGGTCACATGCCCTGATAACAGTCAATAATGAAGGAGGTTGGATCTGTGACGCACTGCCAGGTCATTGTCACTGTTAACCTGCTACTATAGCTTAGCTGTTAGGCCACACCCTAAGGTAATCTGTAGGTGGGGCTATACTGGTAAAGAGACGTTACTGGTCAATGGTCATATCAGAAGGCATGGTTCTTTTGGAGAAGGCAGAGGCCACTGTTTGGCACTGGAGGCCTTTAGGTAATGGGATCAAGCAGAAATACAAGCCGGGCAGAAGACTGGGAGGCCGCTAGGTCCACCTCCATCGGCCTCTGCTGCCAGCGAGCCTGGGGGGCACGGAGACGCTCTAGAGAGCATCTCATGCGCTGCCAGCGAGCCTGGGGGGCACGGAGACGCTCTAGAGAGCATCTCATGCGCTGCCAGCGAGCCTGGGGGGCACGGAGACGTTCTAGAGAGCCTCACATGCGCTGCCTGCTTGTGTGGGCAGCGGAAATGAGGGCTACATGGTACTGGAATATGTCAGATATTGTAAAGTGATGTGTGATAAATATTGCCATTTTCATAAAGCAAAATAAGTTCAAAATAAATTTCTCACAAACCCGTCTGAGTGATTTGAACAGGAGGAATGAAAATGATTATGGTGGCCTTGGAGAAGGCATGCAGACCTCATGCAAAACTATGTTTAAACTTTAAAAAAAATAATAATATTTTTAACATATACTTGATAATCTAGAAAAAGAACATCATTAAAATTGCAAGGCTTGCTAAGTTTAGTTTCCTATGACAGAGTAAAAATGCTTTAGGGAAACATCCCCCCCCCCCCAGCAAATCTTATCACCAAGACTTTAAAATACAGGAGCTGCATTGAAAAATAGTGTGGTACAATGTCCAAGCAATATGAAGCTATGAAAAAGCCTGATTTCAACCCAGCTGATTATCGTGTTCCTTGCAGTGTGAAAATTGCATGCGCAAGACATGCGACATCAATATATTTTTTGTGAAGAAATTTTAAATGAAGGACAATGAAGTACCAACCCGATCAAGCATTTACATAGAACATAACAAGCTCCCCACTGTGAGATAACGCCCTAAAAAAAAGTGAGAAAAGCAAAAATCCGTCAGTGGAAAAAGTCACCGGCACACCACACTCCGGAGAAAGCGCAGCTGAAGGCTGAGGGAAAAGGGACAGTGGTGTAATTGAAAGATTGCTGGTTCGAATCCCCGACCAGCGAGGTACCGCCCCCAAGCACTGCTCCCCGGGCGCTGATTTGCTGCCCCCTGCTATGTCACGCTGTCACATATGGGTGAAATGCAGAGGACACATTTCATTGTTGTGCACTGTGTACTGTGGTGTGTCAGCAATGATCCCTGATCTCCTAATTTAAAAAACAACAATAATAGTAGTAATGTGATGTTAATATCACAGGTTTCCCTTCCATATTTCTGATTGGTGGTTCGCTGCGCATTCAGAGCCTGCATGTCAGTCGCTAGCAACAGACTCTGTGTATCCAAAAACCTTTAAATCAGAGTAAATTATATCAGACAGACTTCTCTTGTAGATTAGTCGTGGAAAATGAGAACCTTGCGAGTTTATGTCAAGCAGCAGAAAAATTGTAGCATGATGTGTCTGAATTAATTTGTCGTACTTGACCTTACCTGTCCTGCACAGTGATTATTGCGTATGCACACATTGTGACGACGATGCGGAAACGACATGCTGTGCAGTCCTAGCCAAAATACAGTGCTCTTATGTTTTGACTTCATTCATTTCATTTATTTAATTTTTTGTTATTTATTTGAACTGACATCCAATCCATCAGGTTACGAACCTTCCCCCTGACTCTGATTAGGATAAGTGTGTGGGTGAATGGATGCATGGATGGATAATATATTCATGTTAAACAACAAGATGTGCTTAAATTGACAGTGGGGGGGGGGGCACATCTGAAAACTTTAGTTCTGTGTAACATGCTTTGTTTGCTGCCGGGACCTTCTGCTGTTAGTTAATTAAAATGAACTTTTTATAGATATGGGTCTCCATGGGGCTATCAAAAGGTAGCGGAGCATTCGAAGCCCCCAACAGGCTGCTCAGCAACATGTGCCATATCCCCTCCTGGCTGGGGGGCCTTGTGCTTTTGGGCCCCGGTGCCCCCCAGCAGGCGGGGCAGTGTGCAGTCCAGATTGCGGGCCACCACCGCTTTGGCCCTCCGTTCCACCAGGATTAGTCTATGGGATGGTGTTGCGGCAGGCGGCCCGTCTCGCTCTGCAGGGCAAATACTATAGCCCCCCCCCCCACCCCATAATTGCCTTGTTTTTCTGGAGCACAGATGTTTCTTTGAGGGTGTATGCGATAGCTTCCCGTCAGAGTGGCCCAGGGCCGTGCCCTACCTCTCTTTAGTTACCCTGCCAGTCTCTAGTTCTCACTGCCCTGTGTGTCCCCATCATTTTTAAGTAGCCTCCTGTCCCCTGGGTACGCAGTGTGATCCCTGCATATGCGTTTGTGAGGCTTTGGGGGTTAATCCCCCCCCAGGGATGACCTTCTGCGTGTCTCCTGCACGTCATCTCGCACCTCGATTATGCTTGTATATGGATGATCTGAGCAAACCAATAAAACACATCAGGCTGTGTTGGTGTTTCCGCACTGCACCTAGATAACTGCAGCACTGGCTGTACCTTAACTGGTATGCCTCCCCCAGTGGCTCCTGACACAGGTTCTCATGTTGAGGGTCTTGTCTGTGTTTCTTGCTCACCAGTCTGTGCCCCAGTTGCCGACATTGTTGTGATACCCATACCTGAGGGACCGGTTTGCTCTGTCGTGTTCCAAGGCTTCAGCTCTGCTCGCAGGTTCCTGCCGATGCCGTCCGGGGAAGGATATGTTCTCGCTGTAATTGCTGACAGATGACAAGAACCATATCAGGACTAATTGAACGTTTCCAGAAGTTTTGTGAAAAATCTGCTCCTTTATATAGCTGTGATTTAATCGTGAATCTGTGCTGTTCTCTTGTTAATCATGGAGGTGAAGTTGGGGGTGGGGGTGACGGCAAGCCCATGTTCCCTGTGTGTGTGTGTGTGTGTGTGTGTGTGTGTGTGTGTGTGTGTGTACGTGCTCTGGGGCCGGTCGGAGCTCCGGGTGGGGCTCGCCGACTCGCTGAGGGGATGGACGTCCCTGTGAGTGGCCGTGTAATTAGGCTGCCATTCCAACCTCCTTAGTCACCGCCGTACAGAGGCGATCAAAGGGGCCACGGAGCCCTGGTACGAGAGTGCGTGTGTGGGGGGGTGGGCTACACAGGTCGTGGTCATGCCACTGGTTTGCACGAGCAGAATTCCACGGGCTGAGGTCACCCTTCAAAGGAAAGCAGGTGAGGGGTTCCTCAGTCCTCAGAGACGAGTGTGAGCCCATAATAGGTTAATAATAGAGCTGTGCGCTCTGAAAGGCGATTGCTTTGGCCTGGAGCGGCGCCCAATAGCGAGGAGCACGCTCAGTTTGTGCCCGTGATTTACGGCCGGTCCTGGGAGGTGTTTATGCCGGTGCCCTTATTGGCACTTACCGGTGGTAAGCATCGGTACAGAGATACAGCCCCGCACTGTGGAGCCGTCCCCACGAGCCAGCCGTTTATCATTCGTCACACAGTCGGCCTTAGTGGCATTTAATCCTCCCAGAGTCCTGTCTCGTCGCGGCCCGTGAGGGTGGGGTCCAGCTGCTGGTTCTGGGCTGCGTATGGGACCTCGCCATCGTAATCGGCTATGAGCATTTCCAGCTGGCCCCCCACTGGCGGACACAGCCGAGCAAATGCGTCTGTGAGTGCAGGCAGCCTTATGTGATGGGTGACCTCGCGCACACACACACACACACACACACACACAAGGTATCAGTATCTTTATGGGGACCCGCTATTCATTTCATGGGCAGAACCCTAATCCCAACAATGATAACCCCTACCCAGACCTTAACCATAAGTAACCAAACAAAATACAAGACTCCTGGCATTTTTACCTTTTGGATTGCGGTCACTGATTTTTATAAAACTGCGTTTCCATTTTTGAGGACTGAAAAATTGTCCCCACAAGGTCAAAGTAGCAGGATTTATTGCATTGTGGGGACCAAATTACAAAAACACACACACACACACACACACAAATACTCACACACACATACTTTGTAATGGAGGCTTTTCAGGGATATTCGCCCCAGCATTCTGCACATAGAGTAACCCTTTCATACAGCCCCCCCAAAGCCAAAGGACACCCCTTACCCACCCTGCTGCATCTCTGCGCCCCGCATTGCCACCCTCTGGATAGTGCCGTGGTCTCTACTCCCATTCACACCCCCCATCCCCCCGCGCTCATTCATAAAAACAGCCGCCGCCTCCTGCCCACTCCCTGCCGGCGCTGCCAGCCGCAGTGACGGACACGTGTCCCTGAAGCCTCCGCTGCCCCCGCTGCTGGTGGCGCCAGCCGGATAATGCGGGATCGGAGCCCAGCACAGCACGGGCCCGCAGGGGCTCTCTTCGCGGTGCTCTCCTCCTCCTCTTCATCGTGTCAGTGACTCACTCGCAGTCTTCTCTTGGATTTTATCTAGTATTTCTCCTCAGTCGAGGAGTCAGTGGATTTATTGAAGGTGATTGTTATGATCACTTTTTTAGTAACTGAAAATGAAAGGAGGCTTCAAAAATGAGCAACCTGTCCCTGTTTGGCCTCGGGCATAAATGAAATTGTTCTCTGCATCTGTTTGAGGGTTTGTTGCTGTTTGTGGTGAAGACCAGAATAAAACGTTTCTTAAAAGTTTCTAAGGTTTGAGGGATGTCAAATTGAGACTCCTTTTGTTGTTGTTTTTTAAATAGCGTGGGAGGTGCTTGTGTGAAACGCTTGGGGCTTTTCATTGGCCTCTCCGGTGACGGACAGAGTTGCAGCAAAGTTTCATGGCTGTTTGTTCCCGTCTGGCCTGGCAGCAATGAAGCTTGTGTGTGTTGGCGAGATGATCGGCCGTCGTAAAGTTACAAAGGAACATCTCATGGTCTAGCTTTGCAACTGAACCAACTCGTGTTTAACCCTTTGGTGGGACGGCAATAGGCCATGTCTGGCCTCGTGCACTCCAGTACGTGTAGGCAGACCTGAACACAGGATGGGTTAGGCTGGTGAGTGTCCATGCCGACTGACTGCTGCACCCTACAGGTCTGGAGGACCTCTGTCAGATTCCTGTGCTCCCAGTAAATCTGAAAGGCTGTCTGTCTTAGCGGCATGCTTACATCGTCTGCTGTCACATCAGCAGGTGTACATGAGCGGGGAGGTGGTGGTTGTGTGCTTGCATGCGTGTAAGAGTGCGCGGCATCTGCATTATGTAATTGAAGACCGCGCGTCCCTGCTTTGCAGCCACGCTGCTGCTGTAGTAAGGGCTGAGATTATTCTGGGATTGCGGGGGGGGGTCTGCCGGGGGAGCTCTCAGGGTGGGATAAATATAGGTTAGCAGAGCACACACTGTACTGGCCGCTGAAAGCCCCGCTCCTCCGGGTCGGGGGGTGGCCACACAGACGCCAACACCCCAGTCTGCTCCGCGGAGCCTGTTATTCTGAGAACCTTAATGGTGACCCGAAGGCTAAATATCGGGCATTTTGCATGTCTGACACCCTAACCCTGTGAGGGTCTCGTGTGAGCCACCCTCTGCCTGCCGCTCAGTGCTGAGAAAGCCTGCAGGCTCACTTCTGTGTCACTGCCATCTCCATGGTGAATTCATGTTGATGTGTGAACGGACTCCCCCCCCCAAGTCATCATGGGACAGCTTAGCTGACATGAAATGTGCTGCATGTGTCTGAATCTGGATCCTAGGGGTGGCTGTAACGCTTCCCCAGGCTTCTTTGCCGCCTGCATGAGCCCCCCTGCCTGCCCCCACACCAGCAATTAAACTCGACACCGTGATGCACCTGAGCTTTCTTGCTGTGTTCCCCAAGCGTTTCTGCCGTGTCTCCTGAACATGTTCCTGGATCATTTGTGCTATGTTCCCCAAGCGTCTGAGCCATGTCCCCTGAGCGTGTTCTCCTAGTGTTCGTGCTGTGTCCGCTGAACGTGTTCCCTCTTAGCACGAGTGCTTCAGGAACACACTATGTCCCCAGAGTGCGTTCCCAGAGCGTCCTTGCCATGTTCCCTGACCATTTGAGCCGTGTTCCCTGAGCGTGTTCCTGTCATGTTCCCCGAGCTTTTGTGCTGTATCCCCTGAACACGTTCCCTGTGCATTCATGCCATGTTCCTAGAGCATTTGAGCCATGTTCCCTAAGTGAGTTCCCCGAGGGTTCCTGGTATGTACCCTGAATATTCGTGCTGTGTCCCCTGAGCATGTTCCCCCAGTGTCCGTGCCATGTTCCCTGAGAACGTTCCGCAAGTGTTTGTACTGTGTCCCCTGAGTGTGTTCACCGCGCATTCATGCCGTCTTTTCCAAGCATTTGTGCCATGTTTCCAGAGTGTTTGACCCATGTTCTCTGAGCGTGTTCCCTCCGAGCCTCGTCCATGGCTAGCCCCTATGCCCCTATACCCCCTTTGCTCACCCCTGTGCCTGAAGTTAACTTAATGGGTTTGTTTTTCCATGGCCCGCGCCAGCACACGGGCCGCATTATATACCCCCCTGTCCAATAATCTGACCACCCAGCCAGTAGAATGGCAGTCGGGCTGTGCAACACCGTGGACCTTAGCTCGTACGTGGCCTACGTGTCTGTGGCGGTGGCGGGGAGGTTCACTCTCATGGGATTGGGGGGGTGTGTTTCCTAAAGCCATTTAAACTCTCTTTGATGTTTTTTTTTTTTTATGTACGTGTAATAAAGGCGAGTATAGATTTCTTTGAAATCTTTCTTCTCCCATCTTTGCTGTTGCTTCCTTCCTGATCCTAACAGGAGAAAAATTTACATTGTGTGGGAAACAGCAGCTGGTTTTATTTATCAAACTGTTGAAGTCTGCATGATTGGTTCTCACTGCGTCCCACCCTGACAGACTATTGGTTCTTGCTGTGTCCCCGCCCAAGGAGATGATTGGACCTTGCTGTGTCCCGCCCTGGCAGACTACTGGCTCTTGCTGTGCCCTGCCTTGGCAAACTCTCACATAGCATTTTGACTATTAACTTCCAGTTCAATATGCAACAATAGACCCAGCAATGTGCAGCTACTGGGAGGGAATTCTTGTGTAACTGTGAGTCAGCCAGTCAGTGGGACTGCCATCCCACTCATAACCTGCGTGAAGTGGTGTCTAACAAACACACAACTGTAGGTGTGCATTCCATTACGGTATCACGTTCTCAAAATCAGAAATATAGAGATGCATGATATATTGATTGACACCTATCACAAATATCAAAAATCAAGATATCAGCATCGGGCCAACTGATTATTTCCAGCCGATATTTAGATTTTAGTCAATATTCAGCATACAGCTAAATGCATACAGTACTGCGGAAAAGTCTTAGGCAGTCAAAGAAAATGTTTAATTCTTGTTGGTGTAGAACTATGGTATTATGTCTAAAAGTGTCAGCTTGGCCATTTCGAAACCTCTCAGTCACCCACAATATTTGCAGCATCCATCTAACACACCCATGTTGTTGTTGTTGACTCGACCGCTATCGCAGCATGTTTGGTGAACCAATACTCCATCAAATATAATTAAATGAGCTGCTGGTGAAATTTTACAAATACATGGAACGGCTGATGTGTCCCTTAAGAGGGGCTTGGGAACTGAAGCAGTGTCTTCTTGGATGGCAAGAAGAACATCAGCAAGTTTTTGGAGAACAGAAGAAATTCCCATTAGTCCGTATTGTGTTACTGTTAACTCGCATATGTTCTAATGTTAAATTGTGTTTTTTTTTCTTCTGAGCAAAAGTGCACTTAATACCCAGATTAATACCTTTAAGTATTTCCTGTGACTGCCTAAGACTTTTACACAGTACTGTACCTACGTAAATAATGGAGATGATTGCATTGGACAAACAGTTATTTTTCGTAGTGGAGGACGAGGGATTGTGACCGTTCATTTGGCACAGCTCAGAGGTTAAGCGGTTATTAGCATTGGTAGTATTAGACAAAAATCTGTTGGTTATCATTGCACCACTGCAATAAATAGTATGGATTTTTCTCATTCTTACTATCTTTAGTGGTTTCTCTAAAATGAATTACACTTGATTCAGTGACACAATTTGCTTATTTAAAAAGGTTCTAAGTAAGTCATGTGGAGCACCAGAGGTGTGTTAATCTGTAATTATTAAGTTAAAAAAGGTAACCATTTACAGGGGCAGGGGGCTCACTAACTTGGTGTTTAAAATGTACTGCTAGTTTCAGACCCTTCAGGTTTTGCATTAAATTGCCACTGTTGACTGTGAACAAAGAGGCAGTTAAATATCGACACCTCAGGATGTTACTGCAGTGTCTTCAGTTGCCAGTTTGCTAGGGGATGAGTTTTGTTCCTTTTTGAAGTTACAGTAAATGTGTAAAACAACATAGTTGAGATGGTTGATTTTTGTGAATGATTTAGTTTGGCAGGATAACTGGATGAATAAGTTGGGACGAAAATAGCTTGGGATTTAGGAAGTAACTAGCCAATGGTTGTACAGTCAGTCAGAGTGTAGTCAGACAGACACAGTCAGTCAGAGTGTAGTCAGACAGACACAGTCAGTCAGAGTGTAGTCAGACAGACACAGACAGTCAGAGTGTAGTCAGTCAGTCGCTCAGCATCACCGTGCCACTGGAGGCCAGGCTGGGCACCTCTCTGGTTTGCTTTTGGCTAGCTCTGCGGCTTGGGTGTTGAGCTGTGATTATCTTCCTGTCCCCCGTAGAAAGGGGGCATCTCTCGCTCTCGCGGCTGGGCCTTGTGGGACAGTGGCCCCCGCTCTGATGATGGTGTGCATGCAGATCTGTCCTCGGGGCACTGTACCACAGGGCGTGGTGACCTGTCCTGCATGCATGTGGTACATGCATGTTTAACATGTATAACTGCAGGTGGGGGCGCGGTCTGGCAACAGGCTCGTCGATGCATTTATTACGCGTTGTACAACTTCTGTCCACACTTGTTCATTCCCTGCCAGCCTCTTCAAGCCCCTTTTAACCGCTTTGTCTTCATTGTTTCTCCCATGCTGATGATGAAGAGCATCCTTTCCCGCCATTTCATTGAGCCCTTCTGCACTGCTGCGCCCAAATTAAGACTTTGTTTGTTCCCCCCGACCCCAGAACCGCTTTCACAGGTGTGGGACTCAGATTGATGCTGTTCGTACCTTTGGAATGTTCCTTAGAGTCCATTTCTGTACCTTAAAAGGTACAGTTACAAGGGTACAGCCCCAGTAAGAAGCAAAAGTGCAGGTTTTTCCTGAGAGAGTGTGTCAGTCCCTCTGAGTACCTGTAAGAAAAGTAGAGCCCAGAACGTGCACCAAGGTAGCTGCGTCAGGTTGATCTCTGTCAGAAAGTTCCGGAGAATGTGGAGACTGGCGCCCAGTGACTTTTCCGGTCCTCTTCTGGCTGTACCACACAGGCATGTTCACCAGCGGCCTGCATCGAGGCGTGCTCTCCAAAACACCAATCTCAGGTGTGCGACTGGCCTTTCCTCGGCTGGCTGGCTCCTGCTCTCTCTCTCTCTCGTTATCCCTTCGCTGCATCTCTGGTGCTTATAGACACCGGGGGGGGGCGGGCAGCCGCTTGCATGGCTCTTCAGTTCCTGAATCTGGGTAGCGGATTTGATTTATCCGCAGCCGTGGGCACGAGAGAAGGCCGCCGTCACACAATGCGGGCCTTTGTTCTGGCTGGGCTCCTCACGCGCTGGACTATCAGTCATTTCACAAATAGTTTCCAGCTTATTAAAGCCCTTCCAGACCATGGCTGGGAACCAGTGAGTTTGCTTTAATTGCTGGGCTTCCAGTGCCTCCGGGAGGCCGGCGCCCGCTGGGAGGCGAGTGGGGTCGCCGTGGTGACGGCAGCCACCGCCGCACCGAATGAAAACCACAGGCCGATGTGTCCTGAATGTGCGATGGGGCGGGTGTGGTTTGGTGTTCGTTCGGTCTCTGCATGAGGGAGCGTGCCCGCGCTTGCTGTGGCAATGGAATTCCCCACCGTCTGTGAGCTGTGTGATGTTGAAGAGCATCGCAGGTGTGAGGTCGGCCCCGGCGAATGCTGATGGACATTGTGTCATGTGACCTGTGGGCTTGTGCGGTGCGTGTTAGGCGGTCTGCTGTTGGCTTGGCAAAGTTGGGCTTTTGGGTTTTGAGGCACGAGCAAAGAAATGGATCTTATTCATTTCTCAGTTTGTGTAGATGCCTCGTCTGTGGTATAAGGGATTCTGGGTAATGTAGTGTAGATGAGCTTAATTTATTGGACTATAGACTGGAAATTATTGGTTATGCAGATACGTTCCCTCCTAAGTGAACTTTTTTTTACTTGCTAGTTGGACACAGCATTTTCAGTATCACCTGCCCACCTCAAACATCCCCATCGGCTTTTTACAAGATCGATTTAATTTTTGGCTGTACATAGCCTGCCATTCAGCGCTGAGCATTAACAATCTTATTGGCCTCTTCAGTTTGCACCTTTTAATCTTTGGCTGTAAAGATACATCAGTAGACTGTAAAGCATTAGCTCTCTTCCAGTTGGTGTATTTATCTCAGTCCGAGCCAATCCCAAACCAGCAATGAAATAAACAGGAGATTTTATTGGTCAGTGCACATTCCAACAGGAACTGCACCAAAACCTTAACTATAAATATAGTTTGTGTATATTTAGTTTGCGTTGGCAGTGGGGTGCCCAGCTAGGAGCTGGAGCTCATAATGGTGGAGTGTCAGCTACCCTTTGGAGCCCCCTTTAAGTGTGACCCCCCCCCCATCCGCCCCCCGACCCTCTGGTGGGTTTCTTTGGCGCCCTGTAAGCCGCTTTGCCTCATGTCCGTCTGGGCCTGCAGTCCCCCAGAAGCAATGCGGGATTCGCATTTGATTCTTCAGGGAAAGGTGTAGCATAGCATGACCCCGGTGATCCCTGCAGGGACTAGAGCAGCCGCCTGTTATTCTGAGGCTAATTAGTGTGCGTAATTATAGCTAGTGGGGCCATTTTAATAACTGCAAAAAGTTAATAACTTTTAATAAACCTTCAGCCGCTCCTCGTAATGTGTGTGCTTTTCTTTGGAATCGTTAAGTTTTTTTTTTTTTTTTTTTCCCGGCTGAACTTTTGATATTAAATAATTATCATCTTCCAAAAGGCACAGCTGCCTGTTAGAGAATTTTTTTGCGTCTGAATTCCAGCTCAACTTTATGTGTGTGCGTGTGTTTATATATATATATATATGTGTGTGTGTGTGTGTGTGTGTGTGTGTGTATTCTCATGGTGCTGTATTCAGCCTGCTGCCCTAATCGGTGACACGCTAATCCTGCGCTGATTACATAACGGGGCGTTGGGGTTATTTTAACACTGTAGGTTGTGGGGGGTGGGGTGGCGGGGGGGGGGGGGTGCTTAATATCACTCCAAAGCAAACCCTTCATTCCTCAGGAAGTCTGGGTAGTTCAGTATTATACAATCCCCCCCCCCAGCGGCCCTCTTGCGTCTGGGACCTTCTATAGCAGTGTGATATATTGCAGGTACTGTTGCGATGTTTTCAAAACGCAGAAACATTCCCATTTTCTCAGGCTGCCCTCAGCCCTCCCTGACTCTTCTGTACTGTAGCAGCCCAGCATTACTGACCCTGCCTACTATGTTGCTCGCTTACAGCCATCACAGCATATATTTATATTTATATACTTATATTTGTTGTTTTTCTTACTCGTTTTTTGCTCCATCGTGACGTTTTTTCGGTGAGATGGAGGCTGTGTGGCCGCTCCTTGCTGTGTGACGAGGGGCTCAGTGCCTTGTGCCCCTTCCTTCGGTCACCCTGGCAGAGATGAGGGAACTGCGTGTTTCCCCTCTGAGGCTCCCCGCCCTCCATCCCTCTCTCCGCCCCGCCCTCATCCCTCTCTCCGCCCTGCCCTCCATCCCTCTCTCCGCCCCGTTCCCTGTCCCGCCTCGCACCGCCCTCTCTCCTGTCTGCCGCCCCGCCCTCCCTTCTGCTCCCCGCCCCGCCCCCTGTTTGCCCCCCCCCCCTCCCTCCCACCCGCTGTCCTGCTTGCCGCCCTGCTTGGCCCCACCCTCTGTTTGGCCCCACCCTCCATTCCGCCCTCGGCCCGCCACCCTGTCCAGCGTCCCGCTTGCTCTTTTGGTGGTTCAACAGCCGGGTACTGACCTAGTTTGGGGTTTTCCGCCCCAAATCATTTCTGCAGAGAGGCTATTAGTGGTGAGTGTGATGCACAGCTTGCACACTGGGCAGGCCGCACTCCAGTGCTGTTCCGATTCTTCCTGGGTATACTTCCTGATCCGGGTCTGGAATGCCGCGGGGCCTGGCTGTACCTTCAGCTGGCCGGCGAGCGCAGACCTCCAGGTGACCCTCGATCATTCGCTCGCTCAGTTTCCTTCAAGGTCGTCTATGCTGCAATGGAATTGGAAGCATCTCCCAGCTGTCCAGTGAGGTTTTTTCCTCATTCCCCAATCGTCGCATTGTTTGCAGCCTGAGTGGGAACTCGCAGCATGCGTCCGACTCTCGCTGCCCCGGATGCCGGTGGCTGGCCAGCGGCGAGAGTTCAGCCGCAGGTCACAGGACGACATTGTCCACGGCCGTCGGTGGGTCCCCCGGAGACATTCCCAGGATTCCTGCATCTGTCCATGAGATAAGCGATGGCAGCAGACAATGGCTGTGGATTGTTTGGGGCTGGGCGGCTGTTTGAGGGAGAGGACCCGGGGCAGGGGTGAGGGGGGGGGCTTTGTTGCGTTTCCTTTAACTACTTCCTCGTCCATTATTCCTTGGCCCGTTGAGAGTGTCATGCCATCTTGAGCACAAGTGCTTGATTGTGTGTGCACTTGTGCGCGCGTGTCTGCACCGCTGGCTCTGTGGCGATGGGTTTCCTCCCTCCTCCCCTGAGAGACGAGCACTTTCTGCAGGAGGCCAGGAAGCAGCCGCAGATACATTGAGGCGGCACCTGTGGCTAAGATCCCCCCCCCACCAACACCTAGTTTGGCCACTTCACTTGTATAAGCACCTCTCCCTTAGGGCTGAGTTAGGGGAGGCGCCCCATGCTGGCCAATGCAGGAATGACAAGGCCGCGTTTGGGCCACAGCCCTCAGATCCTACCTGTCGCCAGTGATAGCGATTCAGTGATGCTAGATCATGATCGACTAAAATGTCTCCATGATCTGCCTTTGCGGAAAGATCCTTAGTCTTGCTTCAGTGCACATTCTAATAGTTTCAGTTCTATGGCTCATACATGCATCTAAAGCTGTTTTGTCAGCCAAAACCATTTTGACGCACCAATAAACCAGTAATAGCAAGCAGTAGGTATTGCCCTGGATTTCTTAATCTCCTTCCTCTTCCTTTCATGCCCTCGTCCCAGCATGCAATACACAACATGCAACACATTTCCCTTTTTGGCAATGTAGTGGCATGGAAGAAATGGAGGAGTTGGTGCCTTAATAGAATTCTGCATCGGTAATATGGATCTTGTTTGGATTTTACCGACACGGCACAATCTGCTACGGTAAGGTCCGCAAAGCAGATGGCAGCATGACAGACTTTTTGTAACTACCTCACAAGAGTGTGCTGTTTTATCTTTTGGAGATGCTTGTTTAAAATAAGGGAATTATTTTAGTTGTACTGTTTAGTATCTTAAAAACCAATAAGAATTATAAGATCATGATCCTTCCTTAAAAAAATTATTTATTTATTTATTTATTTATTTATTTATTTATGGCTAATATTTTTATGATATTGCCCACCCCTAGCCTGCGGGTTTTACCTGAAACTTCGTGAGACTCGTCTTGTTGTTGCTTGTGTAGCACGGCTGAGGTTTCTTACCAAAAAGGAAGATCTGGAAATAGCTCGGTTCTGCAAAACCACCATCTGCTCTTCTGCTTCTGTATGATTTTTGCCTGCTATGTTTAGCGCCTCGGCACGTGTGAAGCACTGTGGTTTGGGTTTGGTGTGCTGGGCTTACCTGAACCCATTAACTGTGTTTGGTTCCAGTCAGGTGACTCGCTGGGCTGTTCGGTTCTGGTCAGGTGACTCGCTGGGCTTACCTAAAACCAGTTTAAGTCTAGACTGGGGAGTGACTCTGTATTCCACACACCCCTACCAGGCAGACACATGGTCACTCTTTTTTTATCTTGGTACTGTCATGTGAAATCTCTTCCACTGTCCAGATCCCTTCCCTCTGTGATGTGCAGATCAGATCATAAATCAACCCTTCCAAGTGTTTACATTAATAAAATGCTTTTGCAAATGTTTTATAACAGGTGTTTGTATTAATTATAATTTTACAATCATTTATATTTAGCAGGGATGTAATGAAAAACATAATATTGCGATAAAAAATACCTCGAAACCGTTGTCGGACTGTTACGATATCAGCCACAATATCTCGTAGTTATTTCGCTCGTATAAACTCCGTCTCAAAAAATACATACTACATTAATGAATGCTTTGCTCTATTAGCCTGGTGTAACCCACATGACAATAGGTCATTCAATTGGTCAAATAGAAACAAAAACACATTTACAGTATATTAACAAAACGATAATTTATCTTTTTAAGAAAAAAGATGATTGTATGCAAATCGTGAGGTGATGCCACGATGTTTGTAGCCCTTCAGCTGCGTATTGAGGGACGTGTTAGCAGCACGCTGCCGTTGGATTTAGAATACGGTAAAAAGAACTTACTAAACTTGATTTTACAGCTTATGTGGTGTAAGAAGATTGCAGAAAACACTACTTCAGAGTTACAGATTGTGTTTTGATTAAAAGATCCAGCTGCTGCAGTAATAATTCATATTTTATAAAGGAACTACTGACTGCTTGTTTTTGTTTTATAATTACATGCATTGTTCAGTCATTCATTGCAAAGGACAATTACTGCTAAGTTCTGGCAAAGGCTTAAGGTCATAGCTGGATATTTCACTAATGAACAAAAGCAGAAGCACTTTATGTTAAAAGGAAAAACTAATTTGATATAAACATGTTGATTATTAATTCTTAATAGTTTTTCTTTTTTAATTTCATGATAATTATCGTATTGTGAACTTTTTATCGTGATATCGAGCTGTGAGTTAATGAAATCATACTGGTTATGAACATGAGCTGAATATACATTGATAATCTAATAAAACATTTTGGTCAATCTATAATGAAACATGTTGGTTATATTGAGCTAAATAAACATTTATAAATGTATTTAATTAACGTAAAGACTTGTAAGACTTGACTTGAAATGGCCAAACAGCTGATTGACACATCAGCAGTGGGGGGGGGTGTATCTGGACGGTGGGAGATGGTTTGTGTGACAGTACCATCAGTTAGCAGGGTGCTCCCTGTAGAATTCTGGGTTTGGTGACTCAAGACACCAATATGACGTGAGAATGTCTGTCTGCTTCACTTGCATTGTCTGTTTAAGTGTGGAATTGGGGTGGTGTGTTTAACATCTCTCTTGAATCTGCAGAGTGAACATTATGACTCAGCAGGAGATGCCAGAAACATAAAAGTCAATATCTTGACAGGACGGTCTCTAAACATGACTTGCTGCTGGTCGCTGCACAAGCATGCGCCCCCTCATACTCAGGTAACCAGTGTGAGAAGGAAGATTTGATACTCAGAGGGCCTGGCCTCCTAATTGTATGCTAATTCAGGGGGACTGGCCTCCTAATTGTATGCTAATTCAGAGGGACTGGCCTCCTAATTGTATGCTAATTCAGGGGGACTGGCCTCATAGCCGTATGCTAATTCAGGGGGACTGGCCTCCTAATTGTATGCTAATTCAGGGGGACTGGCCTCCTAATTGTATGCTAATTCAGGGGGACTGGCCTCCTAATTGTATGCTAATTCAGGGGGACTGGTCTATGCTAAGCTGTACGCTAACTTGAAAAAAAGCTGTTGTCAGTCTGCTAAAAGCCCTCAGGCCGCTGAATGAGATGGCCTCTGGCCTGGAGGCCGACCGCAGCCTGCGTGTGGGAGTTAGCCGCAATGCCGGCTTTCTCCCAGGGGGAGCTCTCCCGTGGCCCGGCTGATCGCTCCAGTCACAGTATCCGGCCTTTCGGGCTAACCACTCGGCTCTGGTCCAGGCCTCAGAAGTCGAGGCAGAGGTGGTGGGGACTGTGAGTGTGGTACACCACATGGGAGAAGAAACGCCGTGGAGGTGCGAACAGGGGGCGCCGTGCCTAACGCTGCGTGAGCGTCTGTGCTAACGCAGCTAACGGCCATGCCGGACCACGCCATTTTGAACTGAAATCTGCTGATGTGCTTTACGCCTCGAGAGAAGGACTTTGTTCTGTTACCTGTTACCTTTATGGGGGGGTCATTCAGGGCATGCCTGCATTTACTGCCCCTCGCAAGTGGAATGTGGGGGGGGCGTGTGTTGCTAAGATTATCGGCTCGGAATCCTTGGATGACCTGCCTAAATGTCTTCCCTCTCTCAGTTTGAGGAACCCCCCACCCCACGCTTTAGTAAACAGTGAAGCAGTCAGCCGGCCACCCTGCCCCCATCTTCACTTCTCTGACACCTGCATCAGGCTGTGAATTCACAGAGCAGGGTAACTTGTGGGGTGGGGGGGGGGGGGGGGGGTTGTGAGGGACGGCCCCTGGGTGCCCAGAATTGGTGGTTCCGGTTTGGTTGGGG
>JABJVO010000020.1:9847463-9863077 GCA_026770805.1 Boulengeromyrus knoepffleri | reverse complement strand
GTCCTGACCCTGCTGTACCCGCTCTCCGTTAGGGCGCGCTCTATCCTGACCCTGCTGTACCCGCTGTCCGTTAGGGCGCGCTCTGTCCTGACCCTGCTGTACCCGCTCTCCGTTAGGGCGCGCTCTATCCTGACCCTGCTGTACCCGCTGTCCGTTAGGGCGCGCTCTGTCCTGACCCTGCTGTACCCGCTCTCCGTTAGGGCGCGCTCTATCCTGACCCTGCTGTACCCGCTGTCCGTTAGGGCATGCTCTGTCTTTGACACAGTGCTTCAGTGAAATGTTGACATTGTTCTCTGCCTGCGTACAGAAGCTGAATAAACTGTCCTGTAAGAATATTATTCGCTGAGCCATTAGCCGAGCCTTCAGCCCTGTTTAAGCTCTTTGTAAAAGCTCACAATTGCTTCATTGGTTATCTTGGCAGGTGTCGTTCGGTTCTTGGTCCAGTTCACTTTGTTTTTTTGATGGACAGTTGTGGAATCATGTATTGACACTGGCTGCAGTCCTGTCTGGTGCAATTCTTTTGAGTAATGATTTAATGCGGCTTTTGAAACACTAGAAAGTTATGGATTTCTCTGCAGAGTTGAGTGTATTTGTGCCGAAGCCGTGCTTCGCTGTTGTAACTTCGAGAGCTCCTTGGCACTCGCGCCCAAGCCCTGGGTGACCCAGATGGGGCCAGGAAACCCATCGAGCCCCCTCCCCATTAACACGCCGACTGGCGCCTGGCCCTCTGCTCTGGTAAAAGCGATTAATCTCTTCGCTAGAGCCTTCCATCTTTGTCTATTTTCCTTCACTGAATTTTCCTAATGGGGCGAGGGATCACTCGCGTGTGGCAGGAAGAGCAGGGGGTCTCCTGCCCGGGGCTTCCCGCTCGGGGTTTCCCCTTCTCCTCAGGTCTGTCGCGCGAGGCCAGACCTGTGCGCTGGCTTCTGCTACTTGTCGCTGGAGCATCTTTCATTGATTGTTAGCTGTTAGGCAGAAGCTACATTCGCGATTCTTCTGCCATAACAGATACTGCCTTCAGCATAAAATGAACAGGAGGTTTTATGCTCTATTATGCTATGATGGAAGTTTGTAAAGTTATTAGGTATGTTCATTATAGAAGCATGTGGTGAATAGCTGTCCCATCAGAGGCTGCACCTGATGCCCCCAACCCCCCCTTCCAGTGTGCCCAGACAGGTGTGAGCGTCGTGCATGCACCCCCGCGGGCGAGTGCTGCCACCCGCAGTGCCTGGGCAGCTGCACAGTGCCCGACAGTGACACGTCCTGCGCCGCCTGCCTGCACTACTTCCACGAGGACCGCTGCGTGCCCGACTGCCCCGCCGGCACCTACAGGTTCGAGGGCTGGCGCTGCATCAGCATGGAGATGTGCACCCAGGTGCACCTGCTCAACGAGTTCGACGCCTTCGTCATCCATGGCGGCGAGTGCGTGCCCGACTGCCCCGTGGGCTTCACGCGCAACGGCAGCGACAGGTGAGCTGCGTGCATAATGTCCACATCCCGCATAGGGACGGGAAGCCGAGGCTGGCACTGCACCGGCACTGCAGGTCAGCCTCAATGCAGTTCATAATGTGATCAAAATGAGCATGAATGGTAGTTGATTCATTTGACATTCACTGGATTTTTAGTGTAGAAAAAAAAAAACAGACACATTCCCTGCCTTTTCTTTAAAGTGGGCAGATCTACAGGATGCTGGGATTGGAGGCTGGAAAAGGGGCGGGGTAAATACGACCACTTGCAATCAGGCAGGAAAGCGACATGTGGCCGACACATGTGAAGGAGGCTTGCAGAGCTGGGCCGTCTCTCTCTGACACGCGAGACGGACTCGAGGAGCTTAAATCAGTTACTGGGTCGATAACAGATGAATAGAGGCATTTCCCCGAAAAACATCCACACTCTCCCCACAGTAACATACATTGAACCGGACACATGTCACTTGTCAGAATGGTGATGTAACATGTTGGTGGGGGTTCAGACCCTGTAGAAGGTGATCTGTCCCTCCCCAGAAAAGCAGTATTAAAACCAGCAGCCCAGGTCGTTAGTGACTTATGTGATCGTGTATTGGTGTTGGCGTGGGGTTCTAACTGTTTTGTTTGTATTTGGGGGTCTCTGGCTTAAGAAAAGTTGAATACCCCTCTTTGTATCAGTTTTTGGGCCATGGGACGACTTTTTCCTTGTATTTAACTGCTGTATTTCCTGCAAAAGCCCTGTTTGTCCTGGAATTTGTTTGTAAAAGCTGAAACTGTATGTGAGGCTTTTGAGCTGTTTCCAGTGGAGGGGGGTCATGGGGTCCCTGCTGAAGCCAGGCAATGCATGACCGCCCCCTGCTGTCCACAGTATGTTCTGCATCCCCTGCCACGGGCTCTGCGATAAGGTCTGTGAAGGGAAGGTCATCGATTCTGTGGATTCCGCCCAGTTGCTCAAGGACTGCACATTCATTAAGGGCAACCTTCAGATCAACATCCGCCGGGGAAGTAAGTGCCCCCCCCCACCCGCCTTCCAGCTGCCCTGGAAAGTAAATACGGATACTGGGCCTTTTGTGTTGTCATTATGGTCTGTCAGCTCAAGGTCTGTCAGTACTCAGCCCTGAGTAAGAGTTCAAACTGTCCCCTACGTAAGCTGTTTGATGCTCATACAGCTCCTAGCAATAGCTGTATTTAATTTTTAATGTAATGTTTAATTGAGTACTAGATGTACGTTTTATATATTTTTATCAAAGCCCAACACGCGTTGTAGAGACAGTATTTCATTTAAAGACCCAGCAGCCAGTTCCGTTTTGGGATCTTCACTGATTGGTTGCATTTGCCTGCCGCCCCGCCCTTGCAGATAACATCGCGTCGGAGCTGGAGAGTTTCATGGGACGGATCCAGACGGTGACGGGCAGCGTGAGGATCCGACACTCGCACACGCTGAGCTCCCTGTCCTTCTTCAAGAGCCTGCGCTATATCAACGGCGAGGACCTGGTGGACGGGTAGGCTGGGCCAGCCTGGGCGGGGCTGGGCATGTCGGGGAGGGCAGGGGAGATGGGGAGGGGTGGGGCACTCTGGGGAGGGAAAAACTAATTGAAGGGGGTGTAAGGTGTTTCAAGTGCTTTGTGTTTCAAGTGGGACAACATCTTCGGAGGTGAAACAGCTACATGTGATGCCATCCTTAATGGGAATAGGGCTTCACCTGGACAGAGTCCCAATGGGTCTGGTGAGACAGAGGAGGTGAAGATGGTGGCTTTATCTGCATTCGCTCACAGCATGTGGTTCTGCGCGTCAGCACGCTGCCCCTGTAATCGGAAGGTCGCCAGTTCAAATCCCCTTAAAACCCAGCTCCAGGGGTGCTGCACACTGACTGACCCTGTGCTGTGACCCTCAAGTTTGGGAAAGCGAAAAGACATTTTCCCCATGGGCATTAATACAGTATTAAGGAATACAAAGTTAAAATGTTGTTAGGTGTCTTTTCAGGCTTTTTTTTTTTTTTATCCGTCAGGTTGACTTTCTGTCCGCAATACAAACATGTGAATGTGGGAATTTACTTCATGCCTTTTGCAGACGCGAGTGTTTCCTTGGCGACGTGCTTCAGGAATGCCATTTTGGTGTGTATCGGGCTTCTCTGCCAGATGAGGAGAGCATGGCTGCAGAATTGGCGCTAATGGGCTTTTGGGTTTAGCTAGTTGTGCCTAATTTGTAATCTGCCTGAGCGGAGTGACTGTTAGGAGACCTGGAATTAAAAGATTTTGTAGTCGGGCTCCGTGCAAATTCAGCGATCACGGGCAGAAGGTGAATTCCTGTAACCAAAGAAACTAATCGCCCTGGCAAACCTCACCAGCATGAGGCATGCTGTCCTGTCCCACAGGATAGGGGAGGACACCGGCCACGTTTGACGGCCCAGAATGCCGTGGGGGGGGCTCCCTGGGAAACCCTGCTGCAGCACTGGCCACAATTCCCTTTGTTTCTGCTCTGGACTTTCTGTTAATTACGAGCACATAGTTATTTAAAAGGCTTTAACGTCTGTCCTGGCAAACGAGCGTCCCTTCGCCTCGTGCTTCGCGCTGTTTCCATGTCATCGCCTGACGCAGCTAGCGTGTGCTCTCTTCCCTCGTAGACTGTATTCCTTCTTGGCGCTGGATAACCAGAACCTCCAGTACCTGTGGGACTGGTCCCAGCACAACCTGACCATCAAAGCGGGGAGGCTCTCCTTCCGCTTCAACCCCAAGCTGTGCATGTCGGAGATCCGCAAGATGTGGGACAAGACGGGTATCGGGGAGAAGTTCCAGGAGGACGACTTTCGCAATAACGGCGACAGGGCCAGCTGTAAGCAGACCCCAGCCCCTCGCTGGCCAGTCCATCCTTCCTGCTCTCTGCCCTCTCATGTTTTCTATTCCTTGGCTCTCAGAGTGAGAGCAGCCTCCTGGCAGAGGCCAAATGGACAGCGGTAGTAGGGGAGGTCATCTGGTTGGGTTTTCATAGAATATAATTGTTCTAGGGTCCTGAAATTGGAAATTAAGTCACTGGGTTTGCCCCCATCCCTAGGGTCTGTAATGAGGACCCTGTTTTGTTCACATTCTGGTTCCTGGTACTGTTCCTGCCGCAGCCAAGGGCCTCTGCCTACCGTCTTCCTTCCCTCCGCCGGTAGTGGTTCCCTCCAGGGTTGTGTAGGTCTGAGGTGGCTGTATCAGTTACCGTCAGCTACCAACACTATCAAATAGCAACAATACTTTCTTCGTTAAAAGTACTAATAGCTCCATCCTGCTAGCTAACCCAACACCACTGAGCTAGCTAATGTTAGCGCTCAGCGGAGGAGGACGCCATTGATGTTTACACCAGGTCACAATTTCAGGAGAACCCCGGTGCTAACTTTGGCGTAGTGATACGTTTGGTGTGTGAAGTTCCGTAGAAGGAAAATAGTTCCTAAATGAAACTGCTCACTATAAGGTCAGTGGATTATCTTGAGTAACTGGGTCATGATTTTTAGTAAGAGACATTACTGTTGAATGTAATTGTAGTATTTGGCATTTATGCACCACAGAAAGTACGCCATTCGGTAACATTAACATTATTCAAATGAAAATATCTCCAAAACTACACAACTCTCACAACAACAGTCTAGATGGATAAATAGCCCTGCAGCATATCTGAGGAATATGTTTTTTGGATTTTGGGGTGAATTGCCCCTTTAAAGTCGGCCAGCTGGCAGTGGGTGTCTAAGCAGTTCCGGTCTCGCAGGCGAGAGCTACATCCTGAAGTTCACGTCCAACAGCACCACCAGCAGCCGGATCAAACTGACGTGGGAGCGGTACCGACCACCGGACTATCGGGACCTCATCAGCTTCATCGTGTACTATAAGGAAGCGTAAGTGCGCTCTCTCTGGATTTCAGATATTTGAGGAGGATTTCAGATATTTGGTCTCATGTTGTAATGCCTCTGCCCTTAATGAATGTTCCAGGCTCACTTATATTTGGTAAGCAGTAGTGATAATGTGTCTTGCCTTTATAGCTGGAGTTATATTGGTGGTGATGGGTCTTTGTGCCCGGGCCACACGTGGATGATCGGCATTCTGGGCCTTTCCTCCATCGGCGAATAAAAGCCCTTTTGTTTACGATCTGTGTTTGGCTGCCTTGCCGGATGCTCTTGCCACGTGCCAGGGGTCCGCTCGCTCACCGGGCCCGCTTGTACGCACACACAGCTTCTCTGCCATATGGAAGCACTCTCGCTAAGCGAGCAGTGATACGTAAACCCTGAGAAGGCAGATAGTAGCGGGGAATTTGCAGTGACCTATAGACGTCCCAGACAGGCGTCTCTGCATGCCAGTGTTTTCCTGGAACTGACCGTGCTCTCCATGTGCACTATAAGCCGGGGCTAACTGGGACTGACTGTGCTCTCCATGTGCACTATAAGCTGGGGCTAACTGGGACTGACTGTGCTCTCCATGCCGAGGGTCATCGGGACTGACTGTGCTCTCCATGCCGAGGGTCATCGGGACTGACTGTGCTCTCCATGCCGAGGGTCATCGGGACTGACTGTGCTCTCCATGTGCACTGCAGGCCCTTGCAGGACATCACAGAGTTCGACGGTCAGGATGGATGCGGGTCCAACAGCTGGAACATGGTGGACGTGGAGCTGCCTCATGATAAGGACGTGGACCCAGGGGTCATGCTGTCATCGCTAAAGCCGTGGACACAGTACGCCATTCTTGTGAAAGCGGTCACCTTGGTCGTCGACGACCGGCACGTTCTGGGAGCCAAGAGCGAGGTGGTCTACATCCGCACCAAGCCGTCCGGTAAGAACCACGTTGTCATTGCAGTGCTGCTCAGTCTGCCTTTGAGTGTGACACTGCAGGCCCCGCGCCTGACCGGGCCGCACCATGATCTTCTGTGTACGCAGAGCCTTCCATGCCCCTGGATGTCCGCTCCTACTCCAACTCCTCCTCAAAGCTGCTGGTGAAGTGGTCCCCTCCCATCTCCCCCAACGGGAACCACACCTATTACTTGGTCCGCTGGCAGCAGCAGCCCGAAGACCGGGAGCTCTATGTGCACAACTACTGCTCTAAAGGTGGGCAGCAGTCGCTGGCGGCAAGCTGGGCATGTGCAGCAAACGTGGGGAACTGAATGGAACCGAAGAAACGGTCCAGCTCTAACAGCCAAGTCTGTGCTTGGCCTTTTTTGTGGGCAGTGGTGGCTTATTGGTTAGGGAAGCACACTTCTAATTGAAAGACTGCAGGTTCGAATCCCTGACCAGCAAGGCACCACTGAGGTACCCTGAGCAAGGTACCACATATGGGTTAAATGCAGAGGACGCATTTCGTTGTTGTGCACTGTGTGCTGTGGTGTGTCAACAATGACCACTGATCACTAAATTCTAATTCTAAATTGTTTTTGTTTGTAAGGCCGGAGCTCTGAATGTGAGCTGCGTTAAGGAAGGGCGTACACTGACCATTTGCAAGGGTTTCATTTTGCTGCTGTTTCCGGTGATTTGCAGAGTTGAAGGTCCCCATCAGGATATCTGCCACGGGAGTGGTCGACATGGAGAATGACACCAAGCCCACCAAATCGGATCCGGGGGGTGGGGACAAGGGCCCGTGTTGCCTGTGCCCCAAAACCGTGGAAGACCTAAAGGCTGAGGCAGAGGACGCCTCGTACAGGAAGGTCTTTGAAAACTTCCTGCACAACTCCATTTTCACCCCCAGGTACCAACATTTCAGATAAATTCACCTGTTTTCCCAGAATAATAGTTCTAAGACTCTGTTTCCCAGCCTGCTCCTTGGCTACCCACATGAGCTCCGCATTTTTGCTCCTGCCCAGTTCCCTGCCAGAACTGGGAGGGAGCAAAAACGTGGACGGTCTGGGGAGTCCCCAAGGACCAAATTGGGAAGCACTGGTCTAAGAGATCATGCACTTATACGTGTTTGTTTTCTGAATTGGATAAAAATAGGCAGTTGCACTGTAGGTATTTTGGTCTGAGGTGTGTCTATGACTGAAATGAGAGAGGATTCACACGAGCTGTCGGTCGGGAGTCCTGGGGCAGCTGTGGAGGTTTGTATCTCCCTTACGCTTCTCAGACCTGCCGCCATCTGACTGCAGTGGCATGCTGATAGACACAGGCCTTGGAGCCCCAGGGGGCGAGGGGCAGGCCTCTCGGAGGCCTGTGTACAGCCCTCTGCGCAGTGGAGGCTGTCGTACACTGGGCACTGTTACCATAGATGTCTCTGCATTTAACGCTGCCCCTCAACCTTTACCGAAGCACACATACAGGATGAAGCAGCTGTTTACAGGGTGAATCAGGCCTGATTTAGGGCCAACTGGGGACAAAGTAGGGGGCTTCTCTGTCCTGCTGTCCCGTTAGGCCTGTGGTGGGTTTTCAGCTGGTCTGGTTTCATCCTGGCAGATTGCAAAATCCTCCCCCCCCCCCCCACGTGATGTTGGAACACAAGTAGCAACTTTTTTTGTTCCTATTGGGGGGTGTTGGATCTTTCCATTGTCTGGTTTTTGGTCTTTGGGTGGCTGGGGGGGGGGGGTGGCTTCAGTGCAGTGGCTTAGGGGGGACGGTCTGTGCCAGAAATCTGTCAGGCCTGCTTTGGCCGGGGGGTCCGGGGGCGTCCGGCTTTACGGGAAAGTGGGGCATCTGAGGAGATCGCCCTTGAGTTTCTGAAAAGCTGGAGCGGGGGACTTCGAGGAGGAGCAGGGGAGGGGGGAGAAAATAAACTGAATGAAGAGGAAATGTTTTCCATCACCCCTCCACCCCCCCCCCCCCCACCTCCACACACGCTCTCTTTGTCTGGGCTGTTGTTTGGAGTGACCGGCTGCCAGGGAATGTACAGCAGATCCATCTGGAATACTAATGGAATAAAAGGAGTATCCTGGAGGCCTGGAAGCAGCTCAGGCCTCCTCTGTCCCGCTCCGCCGCTTGGACCTGGGACTCCACATCTTCCTCCCTGCAGCATCTCTTTCAGAAGTATCTGCCTCTGCATCCGTTACATACAAGATGGCTTCTGGCGCTGCTTGTAGGCCTGGACACCCAGCCCCCCCCCCCCACACCCCCAGCCAGACACACGCCCCTATTTCATCTCCTGCACCAAACATCGCTGAGGAAAAGCCTCAGGCAGCCTTCGGTGAGCGTGTGTGGGGTGCGAGGGAGACAACAGAGCTGTAGAGGGATTGTGGGGGGGGTGCAGCCCTGTCTGGGTCACCCGAGGATACGGCTACTTCGCGGACCCCCTCCCTCACCGCCAGCTCCCTCAGCCTGTCCTGCTCTTGCCCTGCTGTGCTGATGTACTTCCCACAGAGTGCTGTTCCAGGAAGACGCGGGCGAGGCTAGAGGCCGACTCAGGGCATTAAGGTGCCTTCGTTTGTCGGAAGGGTCCTGGCAGGCCGGTCTGTTTTTGGATCTACTCCATGGGCTGTGTGCTTTTCCGGCTGAAATCCACAGCCTTCCTGACATAGCAGTATCTCCCCGGTTGTTGGTTATCGGTGCTGTTTCCCACACGTGGGTTTGGTCCTCTTTGAAGCGCTTTGAGTTATCGGTCGCGGTGTTCTGGGGTGGACGGCCGTCTCATAAACCCGGTCGGCATGTTTATGTCTCCTGTGCCGTGTCTGTGTCACGTTGCCATCTGTCCCATATCGCTTGTACTCTCTCGCTCAGAGCTCCTCCCTAATGGACTCCGATTGCGTCGCAGCTTTGCAGAGATCCAGAGCGGTGCGAGTCATTGCGCGTCCCCTAAAGGTGACCCTAGGTAGAGCCCCACCCCCATGAGGGCCCGCCTGCCCACCCTGTGCTGTCTAGTGAGCTTCAGCTGCAACTTGCTGTCATCCATGGCCAGTGGCTGTCCTCTCGCGTGTCCTCTCGCATGTCCTCTCGCATGTCCTCTCGCGTGTCCTCTCCCTCCTGGCCCCGCCCACATGCCTGGCAGCCGCCGTCGCCTTTGTCTGGCGTCATGCTGCCCTGTTGTTACGTTCGGCCTGTCTGGATGACGAAACGCCAGGCCTCCATCCTGTCCTTATACACTCTGCCTCCAGGCCAGAGCTGAATGGCGTGTGGGTGTCACACGCCGTCCTCATGGCTCTGAGAGTTTCACCCTCACACCCCGGACTCTGCCGAACATGGGGGGGTCAGTAGTATGTTCAGTCTGTCTGGCGTGTGGTAGTGGGCTGTATCCGTATGTCCGTGTTGTTGTGTGTGGTCAGGGTCCCGCGCAGTTCTGGGCCTCGGCTTACAGAAAATCTGTGTTTGGGGGGGGTGAGAAATCCCTTCCTGGCCAAATAGGAAGGAGTAGCGTGTTTGCGACTGAGAATCCCCTGGGAGTCATGTATGTCCCTGTACAAGGACACCTGCTCTGTGGGTGTGTGTTTGCTGTGGCCAGACCGGCTCCAGAGCTCTGTGTCTGCTGCCTGACTCTGTCCCTCATGTCCGTCTCCTAGCGACAAGCAAAATCTCAGAGAGGCCGGAGCCCGAGTCTCAGAGCACAGCTGTCAGTCTCCTGTGTGCCGTCCAATCAGATCGCTTCCCCACTGGTCACTACCCCCTCTGTCTGTCTCTGCAGGCCACCTGACCGCCGGCGGAGGGAGCTGTTCGGCACTGCCAATGGCACAGTGACCCACGGGGCCAGCGAGAACGCCACGGGTGTAGGGGGGGCGCTGAATGGCACGTGGGCAGACCTGGCAGAGCAGGAGTACGATTTCCATGAAAAGGTGGTTAGTGACCGCAAGTGGATGGAGATTTCCGGCCTGCAGGCCTTCACCGTCTACCGAATCGACGTGCACGCCTGCAACCGCGAGGTCAAGCACTGCAGTGCCGCTGCCTTCGTCTTCGCCCGGACCAAGCCAGAGGGTGAGCGCGTCTCTGCGGGCAGTCAGCAGTGCATGTCCAGCACAACACTGCTCCAGTTATCAGACCGACGTAGACGTCCCTCGCAGCACTGGGGGCTGGAGAGCCGAACCAGCACTGGAAGCTAGTGGCTTAGTTGTTGATTCAGATGCCTGAACTGGTGCTGCTCTTAATGGGAGTAATTCAGATGGTGCCAGGAGGAGGGGGTGCGCAGTGTGGTTGCTGACAGGGCCCACCTTTCATTGTCAGACAAAGCAGACGACATCCCAGGCCCTGTGGGCTGGGAGGGGGGCGAGGGGGGCGCAGACAGCGTGGTCCTGAAGTGGCCCCATCCCTCGAAGCCCAACGGGCTCATCCTGATGTACGAGATCAAGTTCCGCCTGGGGCAGGAGGTGAGCCCCGGGAATCTCCCATTCGGGGGGGCAGAGGGAGGACATGGGCCCCGCCTGAGCTGCCCCCCCCCCCCCCCTCCCCCCTCGATTTACTCCTGTGTTTCAGACGGAGAAGCATGAGTGTGTGTCCCAGCAGCACTTCAGGGGCCACCGGGGGACGCGACTGAGCAACCTGGGCCCGGGGAATTACTCGGCCCGTGTGCGTGCCACCTCGCTTGCCGGCAACGGCTCCTGGACTGAGCCCGTGTTTTTCTACGTGTCCCATCAGAACCGTAAGCGCCACACACCGTCGCCGGCGAATGCTTTTGTTCCAGATGTTGGTAACCCTGCGTCGCTGAGCTCTGCTGAAGCCCCCTCTGCCACTCAACCCTACAGAGTACGAGAACGTCTTCTACCTGATGGTCACCATTCCTGTCATCGTGCTGATCATGACTGTCAGCCTGGTGGTGGTGCTGGTGTTGGTGAACAAGAAGAGGTAAGTGTCTCTGCCTCGGGGCGGGGGGGGGGGCGAGACTTTGAGAAGCCCATGGTTTCCACCCCCTTGGTTAAATTTTATTTCCAGCAGAGCGGTCATTTTCATGTTTGCCCTTTTATGTTGCTTTTTTTTACCACCTTTGCTGTGTGCTGCTGTTCTCATGACTTTGCGGCCTTGTCTTCACAGGAACAGCGAACGGCTGGGGAACGGCGTCCTCTACGCATCCGTCAACCCCGAATACTTCAGTGCAGCCGAGAGTGAGTGGACTTGTTTGGTCCGCATGAGCGGAATGCGAGGGGTGTGTTTAGGGGACCAGAGATGCAGCTGAGCTGTCAGGTTACACTGTGATTACATGAACGGCTGGGTGTTTGTCGGTCTCTATCCACCTGCCTGTCTGCCTCTATCCATTCATTTGTCTCTGTCCACCTGCCTGTCTGCCTCTATCCATTCATTTGTCTCTGTCCACCTGCATGTCTGCCTCTATCCATTCATTTGTCTCTGTCCATCTCCCTGTCTGCCTCTATTCTTTATTTTATCTCTGACAGTCTGTCTTTTGCCTCTGTCCTTTCATTTGTCTCTGTCCATCTGCCTGTCCGCCTCTGTCCTTTCGTTTGTCTCTGTCCATCCGCATACCTGCCTAAGTGTGCACATGTGACACTGTTCTTGTCCCCAGTGTACGTGCCTGATGAGTGGGAGGTGCCACGTGAGAAGATCTCCATGTGCCGGGAGCTGGGCCAAGGCTCCTTTGGCATGGTGTACGAGGGCGTGGCCAAGGGCGTGGTCAAGGATGAGCCGGAGACACGGGTTGCCATCAAGACCGTGAATGAGTCTGCCAGCATGCGTGAGCGCATCGAGTTCCTCAACGAGGCATCTGTCATGAAGGAGTTCAACTGCCACCATGTGGTGAGAGCTTTCGTACAGACCCTCCTTCCTGGGTCAGAGCCACTGTGTACCTGACATGGGTTATTTGTTGTCTTAACTTTGACCTCACATTCCCTTGTGTGATTGGTCTAGGTGCGTCTTCTGGGCGTGGTGTCGCAGGGGCAGCCGACCTTAGTGATAATGGAGCTGATGACGCGTGGGGACCTGAAGAGCTACCTGCGGTCTCTTCGTTCCAAAGAGGTGTCTGTCCTCCGCCTCCCCTGTCCGTCAGCTCTGTATCCAAGACAACAGACAGTAATTTACCACCTACCAAAACCCCACTAATCTCGCCTTATTGTAGTCTTTAGCAATGCTAAGGGCTGAAGTACATAAGCTAATGTTCATGGCAAGGTACATGCTAAAGCTAATGTGTGTGGTAAGATGCATCCTAACAGGTAGTCGACGCCCACCGGTTGATTGCGACTGACGGGTTGATAGCCAAAACGTTACCATGGCGACTCAGGAGCGCCCCAAATTATTTTCCCGGTAAAAGTAGCTCTCCCTGTAAAAATGGTTGGAGACCTCTGAGCTGAGGTATGAGCTAACTTGCAGGACAAGATGTATTCTTACGGCTAATGTGCAGTCTAATGTGTGTGGTAAGCTACATGCTAAGGGCTTAACGTGTGCACTGACATAGCAAGGAACATTATACGGTACAAATTAACATGTGGTAAGATATATGCGGTGTTAGGGTACCTGCTGATGCATGTGGTAAAACACAGGTTGACAGCTTAGGTACTTGGTTAGTCACACTGATGGATCTTTTATTCATCCTTGAAACCCAGCTTTCTCATACGAATGTTTAGTGAGAGCTGGTAAACATTTTGCAGTGTCCTCTACAGAACGCATCCAGCCAGCCACTGCCCCCCCTAAAGAAGATGATGCAGATGGCAGGGGAGATCGCGGACGGCATGGCCTACCTCAATGCCAACAAGTTTGTGCACAGAGACTTGGCTGCCAGAAACTGCATGGTTTCTGAAGACTTCACAGTGAAGATCGGAGGTGAGCAGTCAGCGTGTTTCACTGCATCACGCTTTACGTTTGGTCTGCCGGGCTGCGCACAGCGAGGGGAGGGCGAGGTGGCCACCCTACTCTGGAAACTGTAGAGAGAAACCAATCAGAATGTCCTGTCTAAACAAGGTGTGGGCATGAAGGGTACGTCTGACCATACGATCATTCAGAGGTCGTTATTAGTGGTCAACCAGGGCTGCTTTTGCAGAGCTCTGTTTTTTTTTTTTTTAAGGTAGTTTGAGGGAAATTTTCAACTGAGCAGAGAGCACATGCTGTTCTCTGTAAAGGATGCTTGGTGATTTTGAACATGCAGATTTCCGAAACAGGTCCAGAAAACAATTCGGTCATTCTCCCCAATGGGTCGTGCGTGAGCAAAGGAGTGTTGTAACCTCTGGAAAATCTGCTGAACCATGTAGAGTACAGACTGGGTAAACTGGAGAAGTACAGAGAGACTGGGTGCACTTGACAAGTACAGGGAGACTAGCAGGGGGTAGAGATCGGTGGGGTCCTTGGGCAGATTCGGCCCTGTGGATTGTCTGGGCTCAGATGTGTCCCCTTTTTCCTCACAGATTTCGGCATGACAAGGGACATCTACGAGACCGATTACTACCGCAAGGGGGGCAAGGGGCTGCTGCCTGTGCGCTGGATGTCCCCCGAGTCCCTCAAGGACGGCGTGTTCACCACCAACTCCGACGTCTGGTACGCTCGCTTTTACTCCCCGTCTCGACCCCGGATTTAGCCCTGACCTCCCACCACTTGCCGCCCCGTCCCCAGTCCCCTGTCCCCTGTCCCCTGTCCCCTGTCCCCAGTCCCCTGTCCCCTGTCCCCTGTCAACCTCAGCACTTCCCTGCTCCCTCGTAAGGCTTATAGTGTTTCCATAGTCAGGCCAGAGCTGCAGAGTCCTGGGAGGGGGGGGCGCCTCCTTTTGTCAGTGAAAGTCTTCCAGATGTTTCCAAATCACTGTGCTAGCATTAGCCCCCAGGCTCACCGCTGCATCCCTGAAACCCAAATCTTATTCTCTCTCTGCTTCACAGTGAGCACTAAGCAAACCAATCACACTCACCCTTCCCCACAGCACCAATCGTCCACTTAAAAAGCAGCAGTTAGTAGGTTCAGTCATCTATATAAATGTGTAAGTGAATGTAAAGGTTTTATGAAGAGCTTTTAAACATACTGTTGTATAAATAGTCACATTGATGCTGTCACTCCCTGTTCCTTTTACATGTGTCATTTTTTCAGGTACTGCCCCCATGTTGGTGTTCATGATGTGACTGGTTGCGGGCGGCAGATGCCTGTGTCCTGAGCTCACCGGTGTCCTCTTGCTCCCCCTGCAGGTCGTTTGGGGTAGTGCTGTGGGAGATCGCCACCCTAGCGGAGCAGCCCTACCAGGGCATGTCCAACGAGCAGGTTCTGCGATTCGTCATGGATGGGGGCCTGCTGGACAAACCAGACAACTGCCCCGACATGCTGTGAGTCCAATTAGCTGCATCAAATTACTGAGGGCTTGTTTGTGTCAAGTTTTAAATAAGGTTTCTGATGCCATGAGTTGTGGGGGGGGGGAGGGGTTGGGGATTCCTGTCATTTCTGTAGGCAGGCAGCCTGGATCAGTCCCAGACACACACCCTGACCTTCGGGTCATTGGCTGCCCACGAGGGCCTTTAATGCCCCTCTGCCTGGGGACCAGCACCCTGCAGATGTAATTTGAACATCAGAAAGTAGAAATGAAAGTAGTTTTTTGGCCAGTCTGATCTCACTAAGAAGGTATTACCCACCCGCTACCCTGCGGCTGACCTCAGCTTTAAGAGAGCAGGGTTATGTATGTGTTATGGAGACACACACTGTGGTTGCCATGGCAGCCCCTAGATTTGGGATGGTGGGCGGTCCTCGCATTTTTTCGGACACCGTGTTCCATACATTAAAGGGGGTATATTATACATATTGTACAAAAGCTGCTTGCTGGAAGTTAACTTTTTATCCAAGAGGAATTAATATAGAAATGGATCATACAGAATATTCTCTGTCATATCCTGCAATTTAAAGATACAAATATGCAAATGTGTGTGAGAATGCAGTGTTGGTGGTGAGTGTGCGTCAGTATGCCGTGTTGGTGGTGAGTGTGCTTCAGAATGCAGTGTTGGTGGTGAGTGTGCTTCAGAATGCAGTGTTGGTGGTGAGTGTGCGTCAGAATGCCGTGTTGGGTGGTGATTGTGCGTCAGAATGCAGTGTTGGTGGTGAGTGTGCGTCAGTATGCCGTGTTGGTGGCGATTCTGCTTCAGAATGCCGTGTTGGGTGGTTAGTGTGCTTTAGGATGCAGTGTTGGGTGGTTAGTGTGCGTCAGAATGCCGTGTTGGTGGTGAGTGTGCGTCAGAATGCTGTGTTGGTGGTGAGTGTGCGTCAGAATGCAGTGTTGGTGGTGAGTGTGCGTCAGAATGCCGTGTTGGGTGGTTAGTGTGCTTTAGGATGCAGTGTTGGTGGTGAGTGTGCGTCAGAATGCAGTGTTGGTGGTGAGT
>JABJVO010000020.1:9832727-9847363 GCA_026770805.1 Boulengeromyrus knoepffleri | reverse complement strand
TGAGTTTATGTGACAGTGTTGATCAGTAAGGTACATGCCGCCCCCGTCAGCATCAAGTTGACCCCCCCAGCCCCAGACTTCTCTTAACTGCTAACATTGATCAGACAGACTGTCGCTTTTGAAACAGCTGTGACCCCATGCTCAGTGCCAGGCAGCCTTAGCAGCCTTATTATGAAACTGTCTCGAACCCCAGTCAAATTAGCAGGAATGTGTTGGACAGGGGCTGGGGTGTCAGACGGGGACCACTGCGGCGCGTGTCCCGGTTACACATTGCGAGGTTCTGCAGACAGGTCACCCCGGAGCACTGGGGCCTGGTCCAGATGCTTTAGCCATTTCCACAGGGACAGTGGGAGGAAACTTAACATGTTTGCCGTGCAGCTTGCTGGCTCTTCTATGATGGTGAACATGAAGGGGGTCACAGACAGCTAGGGGTCTCTCTTCACCTGGCCCTGCTGGCTGCAGTGGGGTCAGGGGTGGGGGCGGGCGGGGGGGCAGCACAGATGCATGCCCATGTTAAGCAGGCCACCTCTTGCCTGTGTGCTTCTGTTACATACAGTTTTTCAGACATTTTCCTCCTTCGAGATTTGGCCAGTGACAGTCAGACTGCTTGATCGGTGATGTACTGTACTGGCAGTTCCGGACAGCTGTGGTTGCCCGTGACCGCCTCTGCATGTAGATAACATGGTGCTCCCGTTTCCCGCTCTGCCCCGTTCCCATTGGGTCTGGACAGTGACACATCTGTCACACTTCACCAAGGGCATTCTGCTCGTCCGCCTTGCGTTGCAATACATTTGTCCGCTGTTGACCTTTCCATGTTTTCCTAGATTAAACTCATGTACTGAGCATGGATTTGACTGCTGTTCACTTTGCAGTGCACTGCGCCACCTGAGGGTGGGAGGCCGGCACGAACACGTGGGGGAGGTCTCGTTTTAGCTGACCTCTTTAAGAGAAAATAGCTCAGGCGAGCCCAACAGGCCCACTGCAGTTGAAGTGTTTAAGATGCATTCTGTGATCGCACTTTGGCAGCAGCGCAGCCGTCTGCCTGGGGAGACGTTGGTGAGACACCCGCCTGTCTGTGTCCCCAGGTTCGAATTGATGCGCATGTGCTGGCAGTACAACCCCAAGATGCGGCCCTCCTTCCTGGAGATCATCAGCAGCATCAAGGACGAGCTGGAGCCTCCTTTTCGGGAAGTGAGCTTCTTCTACAGCGAGGAGAACAAACCCCCTGACTCAGAGGGGCTGGACCTGGAGCTGGAGGTCATGGAGAATGTACTGCTGGACCCCACATCCTCCGGCCGGCCCACCACCACCAGCCCGCCCCCTCCGCAGGCCTGCACCGCCGTCCAGGGCCCACAGCCTCAGCCCGCCTCCCTGGCCTCAGTTCCGTCTCCAGGCCCCGGGAACGGACCGGCGCCCGCCTCACCACCCACGGACAAGACGGTGGGGCCGGCGGCAGCCAACGGGCCGGTGGTGCTTCTGCGGCCAGAATTTGACGAGACGCCACCGTACGCCCACATGAATGGCGGCCGCAAGAACGAGCGGGCGCTGCCCCTGCCACAATCCTCTGCCTGCTGATCCCCCCCCCCCACCCCCTGCCCCCCTTGGGCAAACCCCATGCCCCTTAGAGCCTTAAAGCTCTCATCTGTGCTCCCTGAGGCTCGGGGCGGCTGGCGAAGCGGGCTGTGGGCCTCCGCCATACCTCAGTGGGCCGAAACATCATATGAGAAACCGCCCCCCCCCAGAGATGCGTGCCACTGGGAACTGTCTACCGGCGAAATTCAACGAAGCAGCACTTTTCAGTCTTGTGTGGGTGACGGGGCCTGTGTCCGTCTCCTGAGCTCATGCCTGAATGCGGGCGGGCTACAGTCTGTGCTTTCTCCCTCTGCTGGCTCTCTCAGCGCCAGGCCCAGCCGCCCCTCCCCTGCTGACCCCCCAGGAAGCAGGCCCATCCTTCCGGGACCTCCCTGCGGCGTACCCTGCTCCAGCCTCTCACCTCTGCCAAACTTTTTGCCAAAATGAAATACCTGTTAGTTTTTTTTTTTGTTCCTCTTTTTGTCTTTATTTTTTACATCACAGTGACAATCAGCACAAAGGATGCCACCTCTGCCCACCCCCGCGGTGAGAGGTGACTCACATTGGAGCTCAAACACACACACACACAACGATTCAGCACCAAAAACAATGTTAAAAAGTGAATAATGAGTCGCAAAGAAAGACAGCGGAGGTGAGCGATTCACCGTGGGATCGGCTTCAAAACCGCGGACTGAGAGTTTTATGCGATGCACCTCCGGCCGAATGTGTGGGCGGAGCATTGTGTGGAGAGCAGGGGCTCTCACCGGCTGCTGGTCTCTACAGTCCAGAGCAGTGTTCCCCAACTCCGGTCCTTTGGGGACCCAAAGACGGTCCACATTTTTGATACCTCCCAGCTCCCTGCCAGACAGTTCACAGACAGCCCCGGGTGCCGGGAGGAAGCAAAAACACGGACCGTCTGCGGTCCTCAAGGACCGGATTGGGAAACACTGATCCAGACGCTTCTGGAAGGTCTTACAGTTCTATGTCAGACCGTGGAACACACACACACACATCACTTATTCGTGTCACTTTTATAAGTTTTTTATGGTTCAGATTTTCATCTGTGTCTGTACAGAAAGAAGCTGCTGTTTTATTATTATTATTATTATTATTATTATTATTTCTTTTGTAGATGCAAAGAAACACACATATATATGTATGTATATGGAATTCTTCAGGTTTAATCAATTCCCACAACATTCTGCTTCACGGCGCTTTAAACCCAGTTTTAATTTGAAATAGCGATTTTTGTTGCGTTTTTAGGGTTTCTGTTACGGCACATCGGTGATGCCCTCTCTCTGTTTGAGTACCTGTCCTTTGCGTTTCGTTGGAGTGCCACCGATGATGGTGACGGTGATCATTCCGCTGTGGCCATTTCCTCGGATGCCCCATCTCGGCAGGCCCGCCCATACTGCCGGCCCCCCCCTACCCACCCACCTCGGTGGGACTCAATCTCAGGTCAAAGTAAAGGTTTGACTTTTCCTGTACATTCACATTATTGCCCTTTACTTTCTTTTTCTTAATTATTTATTTAAGCCACGCCCCGCCAGCCGTCGTGCAGCACATACGTCGTCCCCGTCTGCCGATGCTCCTTCACCTTCATCTAGAATGCTTTGTTACTGCTTTTCTAAAGGGGGAGACTTTCAGGTACTGTCACCAAAATTAAAAAGCTTAAGAGATGCTGCTGTTTTTGGTCTTTATATATAAACACAAGTTTTGACAAGTACCTCAGTGGGGTGTGGGTGGGGGGGGGTGGGGTCATGCTGTTTATCTCTTGAAGTAGTCAGATCGATATTCTTTCGAAGCCCTTCGAGATCAGAACGTGAATAAGTTGGTTAAGCTGTAGAGGGAAAAAAGCGAAAAGCTTTGAATTTCAGTTGATTAGTAAAAACTGGACTGAGACGTCCGAGTGTTTTCTGAAGGATTATTCTTCGTTGGTGGAAGTGTTTTTTTTCTTTTCTTTTCATGTCCAGGATGTTGCAGGATTATTTATTTTTGTTTTCCTTTTGTGATATCAGTTTAAATCACTGTACAAATGCCCCATCATTAAATTGAAATATTTTTTATATTTTTTTTCTTTGGTTTCTTGACTTTTATGTTTTTTTTTTTTGTTCCTTTTTTACATGTAACTACCTCACTCTTTTGTAAAATGTGTAGAAAAAGGTTACTTGTATTCCTTCCCCAGCTCTCCTCACCCACTAGTCTTTTATGGACGATGTTACTGTTCTCTCTGTGTTTGGTGGACCTCCTGAAGACCGCGGCCTCGTTTGCAGGCCCGTGGAGTGAAGGGGGGGTATCATTAGAGGCCAGCTTCGCCACCCGGACCCCTCCAGGGCCAGCATATGAACGAATGGCTTGCTTCAGCCGTCCTATCACTGTGCAGTCCTGTGAAGATCCCGATCCAGACGGTGTTCCGGGGAGCACTCAGTAGATCTCTGCAGCAGCACCTAGAAGACCCCCCTCCACTCTGCCACAGCCACCTGTCCTCAGATAAATCCGCTGGCAGTGATGGTTTTGTCAAAGTCTGTATTTATTTATTATATATTTTTTTTAATGAAGGTGATGATTATTGTATTGTAGATGGGCTTCATTACATAATTTATGTATTTAAAAAAAATTCAGTTCACAGGAACGACAGAAAGAGCCGGCGACGATCTGTGATTGGGCAGCTGCTTTGGATGCCGTTATGATGTCATGCGTCACTTTGTTGCCACGACGACGGGAACAGCCGGAAGCTGCTGCGGCTTTAGTTCCGGCACGCCAAAGCATTTGCCCCCTATGCCTAATCAGTAACAGCCCCCCCATAGTGAAAGTCCTGCGTGTGACAGTTATTGAATTACTTTTAAACGCTTTTTAAAAATCCCATGAATTACATGTGGGGCATTAAATCATTCTGCAACCAATCATGAACATTTGCGGAGTTTTATCTCTCCTTTTTATACTGCCAGTAGAATCTGGAGACTTGGCAGGTGGGATCTTACAGAAACCGTGACTAGACAGTCCCGCTAATGTGACTGTCCTGCATGTCCTAATTCCCAGCAGCCCCTAGTCTTGGGGACGAGGACAGCTGGAGGACCAATTGTGAATGACATGCCTTCCTCAGCTAGCTGCTTTGCCCCCATGAGATGCAGTGATGAAACTGACTTCAGAAGCTGTCATTCCTGGCCTCCGTCCAGCCATCCTCCTTCATACACGTGCGTCTTCCTGTCTAGATACGCTCCAGGCGGTGGTGATCCTGTCGACCTTCTGTCTTTCATGCCATTCCAGTTCATTGATAGGGAGAAGCCTGCCTCTGCCACCTTCATCTCCATGGAGGGACCGGTGGTGGGCGGGGCCTGTCACTGGCTCCTCCTTCTGCTCCACCTGCTGCTGTTGGCCAGGCCCATGTTTGCTGCCAAGTGGCTTTCTGGGCGATTCTGTACTGGAAGATACCATTATTTTATAGTGACAAAGGATCTATGTCAAAATTTATCAAAATGAAGATTAAACCAGGGATGCTGAAGATACAGAAGTCATTTCTGTTTTTTAGAAGTCTGAGACAGGGATAGCAAGTAATAATGGAAGGTATACTTTACATTTTTCCTTTGGATTGAAATTGGGGGATAGTGAGTTGAGACTCGAGCATTCCTGGATTAAAATTGGTTTTATTTGGCACTAGTTGAGGGAAACAGGATCCCCTGAAAGCCTTTCGGCAGGGCTGATAAGGTAAATGCGTGTCACAGGGTTACCTCCAGCTCCATGCTTTCTACCAGTTGCAAATTTCAGGAGTTGGGTACTGGTTACTACACTGTGCGGCTGTGATTGAAGCAGCCAGTGCGCGTGTTTTGCAGATGTAGGTCATGATAGTAGCCAGCGGTCAGATGGGGATCGATCATGTCTTGTTATAGAATCTGTAGGTCGTTTCTTCACTGCCATTTCTTTGAAAATGGAGAGGAGTCAGCTCAGTATTAAGGCTTCCTTGGAGTTCTGCGTGTGTCGTTCTTGGGATAAAATAAGGTGTAGAAGCAGGTCCATAACATTGCAAGACTAGTTCTGCGGTTAATGAATTTACCATCTCCCATGTTGCAGTTGGCCATCCTGGTTTCCTAGAGGGAATTTGATTTGCAGGTTTAGCTGTAATATACCTTTTTTTCTTGTTCTGCATTAGTGATTTAGTTGGATGGCTGGTAGCAACCCACAGCCTGATTTCTGTATCTGATGGTTCCTGGTTTAAACTCAAACTGTCTGTATGTCACATGGTATCGCCACAGTCTTTGGGTTTGTATCTGCAATTAAGAATGGATCCCATTAATGGAGGTTGGCGTTTTTTTTGTTTGTTTTTGTTTTTTTTTGTGCAAACTGAAATGTCAGGTCTGTCCGTATCTCCTAGACACCTGCTAGTTTCAGAACCCAGTTAATCAGCATTAATGCAATGCCGCAGAACGTGGGGGCTGCAATGTAGCCAGCAGCTCTGGAGGTGAAATGGGCCAGTTGGCTTGGTCCCTTTGAGGGGGAGGGGGTGTTTTGTACGGACATCTAAGAAATAAATGTCTCTTTCAGGGTTTAGTGATGACTGACTGTCAGTTGTTTCCATTTCACCACCGTGGCCCAGCTGCATTTTCAGCGCAGCTCAGAATTTACAGTCCAGAAAAACTCACAAAAATGCAAATATTTTTCGCACTGTGTCCATGGTAAGAGATGGGGACAGACCAGGCTTCAGGGACGCCGGGTGTATCTCCTGGTCTTCTGGGAGATAGCTAACTGTACAGACAAGACCTGGAATTCGGTCAGTTTGCCTGAGGTCAGATGATGGAGCGCGGCGCAGAGGGACAGCGCCCACCTACCGAATGTGTCCCAGACGCCTCCTGCTGGCCTCCTCACCCCCCCAGCATCTCTGACCACCTGTAGCTGGGTGCTGAAGGTGTCCAGCAGTCATCAGTTTCCTCAGTTTAACCACTGGAAAGACATACAGAACTGACATTGTACAGTTTCCTTTTTCACACTTTTTTAAAATCTTGTTTGATCAGATCAGAAAGCTGGCCAATATCTAGAATTTGCTGTATGTAAATTATTCATTCAGATTCCTGTGTTTATATTAAATGATTCAGTAGAGTGAGAAGGTTTCAAGTTTTTGTATATTCTGTTCTAAGAATTTATTCCTGTTATCAATATTATCTGAATTCTTTACATTACGGGGAAACTGAACAGTCTTTGGCTGAAAAAGAAGAGAATTTTAGTTTCTCAATCTTGCTTTTTTCTAGTAAAATATTACAAGTTCTAAGTTAAATAAAAAAGTATGCAACTCTTTTAGTCTGGAATTTTCTTTATTGGGGTTGGTTGTAATGTTTATTTTAGGTATGTTGTCCATTTTTGGTGCAAACTGAAATGTCAGGTCTGTCCGTATCTCCTAGACACCTGCTATTTTCAGAACCCATGTATGTTTGTTCATCATACTTTAATGAAATGCCGCAGAATGTGGGGGCAGCAATGTAGCCAGCAGCTCTGGGGGTGAAAAATCATCTTCTCTCTCACCACCAGGGGGTGCCATTTGTAGCCTCAATTCCTCACACCTGTATTACAGTTGCAGAACACTTGGGCAACTAGTCTAGACTTATATGCAAGAAATGTCGTAAATTTCTGTGATGTAATTGAAGGAGGGTTTCTGATGCATTCAGCAGTGTGGGTCATAAGCATGAAATGAATAGCAGTCATTACGATGTCAGGATTTAAAGCTACCATCTTTGGGTATAGTCGAGTTAATGAGAACCAGGACATTGTGGTGCAGCGGTGACCGTTTACCGTGACACGTGAATAATGAAAACGGAAAATCCCTGATGTGTCACGTGGATTGCGGGGAATGGGGCAGGGAAAAATATGGATGTCTGATTTGGGGGCAAAGGAGCCAAGCTGCTAAGCAGGCTGCAGCCCCCACCCCCCCCGACCCAGTCCCAGCACATGCAGTGATGCAGTGTCTCCACTGGATTGATTATCTTCCATGTCAGCAGTGAGCTGAGTCTCTCATCTTTCAGGCTTTGTAATTTAACCCCCCATCCATTTTCGAACACTATATTATGAACTTATCCAAACTGTACTAAAGTGAAATAAGACGAATGTGACCCCCACTGCACCCAAACCTTAGTGTAAGTGACATTATTTTGTTCAGCCTGAGTAGTTTTTGCCAGGCAGCAGCTGAGGGCAGACTGATGACTGTAATGCAAAGCAGTCGTTCTTGGTTCCAGAAACATCTGGAATCATTGATCGGTCTAATAAATGAAACTATTTCTGGAGATATTTGGAGCATATTACAGACTGAAAAGCTTCCCTCTTTAAATGATTTGTGTTGCACAATGTTTATATATTTGTAACCAGTTTTAGTGACCTTTTTCGCTAGTGGGCAAAGATGTGGTCTTATTGAATTCTGAAATAGCTAATCTGACTGAGTCGAGACCCATCCGACCTGTATGCTGGGGGAGTCCTCGGTAATAAAGGCCGGTTCAGCTGACAAACTTACCTGAAGTAGGTCAAACTATGTGTAACAGTGAATAATTTTTAAAGATTCCCTTTGAGGATGAGCCATATGACACACAGCAGTAGGGGGCGCTGTGTGGCTCAGGACACTGTGCCTGTGATTGGAAGGCCGCCTGTTCAGATCCCAGGGTCGGCAGAGGGATTTGGATAAAAGTCTACTAAATAAATAAAAAGTAAAAATGTGATCATTGACTGGATTAGAACATGAAGGATCCACTTCAGGTCAGATAAGAACCAAATAGTCCTATTTTGTCATTACTAGTGAATAATTTTAATTGGTGATTTGACTGGAAAATACTTTTACTCAAACACATGCAAACTGTTACAGTGTATCTGCTCTAGCTCCTTTGTGGTAAGTAGCCACATTGCACTCTGACCTTCACCTCTGGTAAGATGATGGATGAATATTTAGTTAAACTATTCAGCTATTCAGACTAGTGCCTGCTCACTAGTCTCTTAATTTGTGAAGATCCATTGGGCATTTATGATTACAAACTAGTAAACTACAACAAACAGCTCATTCATACAGAATGTTACAGGTACACCAATGTGACCAAGTGTCACATAACTTCATTTGCCTCATTTAAAAAACAGCATAAATAATAAAGTAAATAAATCTAATTAGCATAAATGAGCCATTTAATCATCATTTTTACTGTATTACAACAAAAATGTTTCTGATCAGTACAAACACACCCCAGATCAATAACTATGACAAACACTGAAGTATCATAGTGACAGTTACCTAAGTGAAGAGTTCAGCTGGAACGTGTTCAGGTGTGGGCCACACTTCCCTGAACACCACCCCCGCCTCCAATACTGTCAGCTCCAATACAGTCAAAACATGACCGGGGGCTCTGATGGTCAGATATTTTTATTAAGAGACAGAGACAAAAATATTTTCTCTATATAAAATTGCTCAATTGCAATGGTCTCATGGGAAATATAATACACTGTAACATGTTAAATGCACAATGGAAAACTACCCTTATTAAACTGTAATTACACTGAGCATCCTCTAGTCACAAAGCCTAAACACCATCTAAGACATTGTTTGGTTTGATATGCAGTGTTTTATAAATCCTTATGATCATACACTGTAAATAAGATTGAAAGCATTACTTAATTTTTTAATATTACCTCAAGCAGGCTGAGAGTTCAACGTACATAGACCCTGGACAAATACCAAAACCAAGTATACTGTCCTCCTAGGGAATTGTTGGAAACTTCACTATTACTTTAATTTGTATTTTGTTAATAATTTATAGTTAGTTTTGGACTATAACTAAGATTGAGCCTAAAATATCCTGAGACAAACTGTGTTTATAAAAACAGCACACAATCCAATCTGCGCTGCCGTATAATACAAAGAGCGTGAGTTTCGTCTGCGGTGGATGAACAGCTGAAACCAAAGGTGAGTTGATGTCCTTCAACAAGCCAGAGTAGTAAAGGAGGCCACAGCAAACCATAAACTGCACAAGAGCACATGGGACTAGAGCCAAAGCAGCAGAGGAGGACTCCCTCAGAGCCCCAGCATGGAAGCGCTGAGGTCCCACAGCCTCTGGGCAGCCTGGTCGTCCTTGGCCTGCGGCGCAGGCTCCTTGGGGGCGCAGTCGCTGGAGACAGAACAGGGGACACCACCAAGTGAGGGACACGGGACGTGCCGTCTGTCAAATGGCTCGCGAACCAAAGCTCACCTGTAGTAGAGACCGCTGACGTCAGCGATACTCTCCTCCACAGCACAGTAGATGGTGGTCTGAGCTCCCTGCCAAGGGGTCTTCATCAGCAGGTATATGGGAACGATCAAGATCCGCTTCCACACTGCGCTGGGAGTCAACTGGTGTCTCGCCAGCTCGGTGCGGACCACACCAGGGTGTAGACTGTACACCGTTACCCCTGTACCTGCACGACACATGGGAAGACTGTACGGGGAGCCTCACATTGACCGGGCCGAAAAGGACGTTTCCGGTTCACAAACCTTTAAGACGAGCCGCCAGCTCCCTGCTAAAGAGGATGTTAGCCAGCTTGCTCTGGCGGTAACTCTTTAGGGGACCATAGTCATTGTCCAGGTTTATGTCATCAAAATGGATCTGACCTGGTAAAGAAAGTCATTATCTTCCTCCACTAGTTGGAACTTGGTACATGTAACTGGATGGCTGCTTGTTCAAATCCTGCAGTCTGCTGAATAGACGCATCACTATTGGGCCTTTACCCCCCTGAAAATTGTTCTGGGGGGCACTGGATAGATGGCTGACCCTGTGCTCAGACCCCGAAAACTAAATCAAGGACTCACAGTCATGCTAAGGTCAGGCTTGAACCGGCAACCTTCCAATCACAGACACACAGGTTTAGCCCACTGGGCCACACGCTGCCCCCAGAGCGGCGCTTCAAATCTCATGTATGTTTGTTCATCATACTTTAAAACTGTACATATATCGAATATATACTGGTGGGAATTGGCAGAGACCTCCAAAATCGATGATATATTGGAGGAGCAGCTCAGGTCTACATTTAAGTTTGAAGACAAGGCCTGTAATGGTACACATCATATGTGCCTGAAAGATACATTCTCACTTTCAGTTCAATGAAATTAAAGAACTCATTTCTCGACATGGACGAAACCTAAATTCACAAGTAAATGTTCAACACAGAAAACATTATGCTAATTCTAGCTATGACTTGGTTACAGCTAATTCTGGCTACAGTCAGCCATAATTAGCAGTTTGAGAACATTATGGCTTCCCAGTGAATTACACGAACGCTGGAGAGAGGAGCTGATAAGACCAAGGCTGTCGGCCTTGTTATGCCAACCTGAGATAAGTTGCTGGCAACTCATCAAACATGCTAACTCATATGAGACATCATCTGAGAATGTATACAACTGAGACGAGGCAAAAAACAGCCTCTGCAATGACACATAATCAAAATGTCCAGTATAAATGACTATTCCTCATGATTACTTGTGCTTTTTTCACAAATAAAGTTTACTTTAGTAAAATATTATTCATCTTTAGCCCTGCGGTGTGTTGGCGCCTGCCCAGGGTTGGTTCCTGTCTGCGCCCATTGTTCCCGGGATAGGTTCTTCTGGATGAATCCCACAGATACCCTCCTAAATCTTGTGGAAAGTCTTCCCAGAAGAGTGGCAGCTGTTATAGCTGCAAAGGGGGGATCAACTCTATGCCAATGGATTTAGAATGGGATGTCATAGAAGTTCCTGTAGGTGTAATGGCCAGGTGTCCCAATACTTTTGTCCATATAGTGTATATGTCACTTTGGTAGAAAGGCATCTACTAATTTAAAAAAATGTATAGGTAAACAATGAAATGTACGTATGGTCAACAAAGGTCAGGAAGACGTACCTTTTGCGTGAGCTAAGCTGGAGACATTAACAATGCGGCTTGGAGCCGACTTCTTCAGCAAGTCCAGAAGGCAGTTGGTTAACAGGAAATGGCCCAGGTGATTGACACCAAACTGCATCTCAAAGCCGTCCTCAGTTTTCCATTTTGGACACATCATAATACCTATACAAAGACATAGTGACTTGATGCATTAATACAAATAGTTTGTATACGAATAACAATAATACACCAACTTTTCTGGGTGTTCTAGCTGTTTAGCTATGGATGACAACGGTGGACCCTGTTGGTCAAGTGGGGGTTGGTCGGTCATCTTGGATCAACCCATACCGCTTATTCATGCTCCCCATTCCCCCCACCAATCCAATCACAGTCACAACATTGGGGCCTCCTATCGGTCTTTGACAGTTGACGTCACACTCACTATAGCCGCAGAATCGCCACTGTGGATGTATACAACTCAAGTGGCAGCATTTGCGTGCGGCATTATCCTTGGTAAGACGGGACACTCGTGCTGTGTGAAAGGCTGTCATACTAAATCACATGGTAGAAATGGCAGAAAGGTGGACCACAACATGAGATTTTTTCGGTTTCCTATTTGGAAAAGAGGATATGGACAGCAGGTAGAGGAGGTAACGAAGAGGCGTTGGGTGGCTTGGGTCGCAGCGGTGAGACGGAAGGAGATCACATTCAACACGATATCTCCATTCATGCGTGTTTGCTCTCGGCATTTTCATAAAGGCAAGTAAGATGTTTTTTGTTTGAGTAATATTACTGAATATGCATTTTTTTGTCTTCTAAAGTTGGTATTTTCACACTGGTTAACCTACGCTACCAAGCTAACCTCACTACGGAGGGTAGCAGAAATGGGTTTATCTGTTCGTGTTAAACTAGCGTTACAGAGTGAATGCTTTTTAAAGACTAAAGTAAACAGCAAATCTGTAATTACACGTTTATCAGTGCATGTATGTGTGTATTGGCGTGCATGGATTATAAGCCACAATGCTGGGTAAGGCTGTCACTGTGCTGTGCCCTGACAAACCAATGCCCAACTATAGTTTAAGTTTAGAAACATTTGGGGCAGGGCGATGGTGGCGATGGTGGCGCAGGAGGTAGTGCTATCGTTTGGCAACTGGAGGGTTGCAGGTTCGAGTCCCGGTTCCTCCTGACCCCATCGAAGTGTCCTTAAGCAAGACACTGAACCCCAAATTGCTCCTGGTGAGCCGGTTGTGGTGTTCTTGACTCTTCTCCTTTCTTAAACACCCAAATTACTAGTGTGTTTTGGTAATGAAAATTGCTTATTACTGATTACATAAAACATTACATTTTTGTGGAGAAAAAAAAACACTGAATATGAAATATTAAGTTTGTTAACCAAATGTGTTTACATCCACGATACACTCAAAATGGCAAATGGGGGCGTGTCAGACAGTGCAGACACGTGACTGACAAAGACCGACTGCCAGCCACCACTTGGACCAACAGGGCAGCCTGACTCCAGATCATGCCCCGCCCCTTTTTCCGGGTCCAGGTGTCACCCAGTCAGTACCTGCATTATTAATGAGGATGTCCAGCCTCTCCTCGTTCTCCTGGATGTCCTTGGCAAGCTGACGCACCGAATCCAGCGACGCCAAGTCAACAAGTTTCACCACGACGTCGCCATTACCACTCCGCTGCCTGATGTCTGCGGCCGCCTTCTTGGCCCTCGACAGGTCCCTACAGGCGATGAGGACCCTCGCCCCTAAATACAAACACACACACACACATGGCTGTCTGTCCAGCGTGCCCTGGCATGACTCAGCAGACTGTCAGACATATGTATGTGAGAACCCAGGCTTACCTCTTTGGGCTAGGTCTACTGCAGTCTCCTTCCCGATCCCAGTGTTGGCTCCAGTGATCAGAACGGTCTTTCCCTCCAGTCTGACTCGACTGTGACACACACCCCCAGCCAGCCAGATCCGCAGTGTCACCAAACCAACCCCTGCAAGGCAATCCAAAGCATTCACCTGCGGCGCTGACAAACCAAACATTACATCTTTCACAGACACATTACTACAGGTATCCATGAACTTGTCCCGCAAGTGAGGAAGTAAGTCATTTGGGACTTAACTCAGTTATTACTGGGGAGAGGTCATATTTACTGTACAATATAAGATTGGCTTTTGCCATATACTGCACATGTTCAAGTTTGATAGGACGTTACTCGAAAAGACATGTCAACTGAAGATTGTTCTTTACAAAAGGTTTATCAGATTCAGTTTAAAACCTCAAAGGGGACACTATGCAATATTTTACATAAACGTTTGACTACAAACAATCAGCCAACAAGGTTATTAATTAATGAAGATCACTATAGTGAAAACCCCCAGTGAAATGTAGTGCTTCTTAATATATCGGAAAAATTGAAAATTCTTAAAATGTAAAAAATTATATTAGTTAATTTCTTTTATAATGAAAATCACAAGTAAATGGACATAGCTGTTTTGATTTGTAGGAAGATTCCATCACGTTAGGCATATAACTTCAGAGATTAAGTTCTAAGTATAGGACTGAGAGTGAGGTAATAGAAGAAGGAAAACGAAGTACAATTTAATCCTTTTCAAAAATCATCTGAAATTTAGATATAGCATTTATTTCTTTAATATCAGCTGAGAGAGTGAAATAAAACCATGGAACATAAAATTCATTAAACTTCTGGCTAATATTGTCCTGTGTTGTTTTCCCACCGTAAAAGATAACGCAATGTTTATTTAACGCGACATTACAGAAGACAAACATATAGTAATACGCAGTTTTCTACTATACACAAGTTGTAGCGCCTACAATCGGGATCAAAACTGGCAACATCTACTCAATCTATATAAAAACAACCAAAAATAGGACTTAGGCGCGTTTATTTATAATTTCATGATAAAAAAAAAACAGCTGAAATATCACAGTTTTTATCAATATATTATGGCATAAGACGACTACAGAAAAGGAAACTGCATAGTAGATATGACCATAGCTGTCAAGTCTCCCGTTTTGGCCGGGAAACTACCGTATTTTACCCCTCTTTCCCGCTGTCCTCCCGTATTAGTATTTCCCCGTAAATTTCCCGTATTATAATATCATTTTTAAAAAATCCTCTGCCTCTCCAAACTGAACTGCCAGTAGCCTCGCGAGAACTGCCACCTGCAGTAGTCTGCAGGTCATTTACAA
>JABJVO010000020.1:9810408-9826649 GCA_026770805.1 Boulengeromyrus knoepffleri | reverse complement strand
AGTGTTGCGTTTATATTTTTGTTCAGTGTATCTATCTATCTATCTATCTATCTATCATCTGACTGGTTGGCTTTTAAGTGTTTCTGTATCTAATCTAGCCATCTAATCTATGAGAATACGCAACTAAAAACACAGAAAAAAACATGTTACATATGTCTTATGAATCGTATTTGTATTGAGAATTGTTTTAAAATAAAAACTGAAACCAGGCTTCAGTAATATACATATCAGTGGCAGACACAGAAGATCATGTGACTTTTGCCAAATAGTTGCCAAAAAAACATTAAAACGTGCCGAATACCAGCTTGGAGAGTGACACACTTAGCCTCAGGGTGGACCTAGCGTGTGACTGGGTTACCATGCCCGCTCCGGCCCCTGTGGAGCTGGCCTCGGTTGGCTGCTGAAATAATACCATTCCATGTAAATATCAGTACATAACATAGCTACATACAAAAGTAATATAAGTTTTCTGCTTTCCTCTTGAGCGAGGATATTGTGAATGGACACTTGACTAACAAATTAATGCCAATAGAATATTTTATTAGTAAAATCTATAAGATTTATTATTTTGTAAAGGTAAAATAAGCCTGACAGTGGTTCTGTGTGAACACAGTTCACCCCTTGGGCATGATATTATGCTCAGACACCCCAACTTGAAACTTATTTAATCATTTCTAGGCATACCTTTAAACTGAGGGTGGTGTGGTGGTTTAGTGGGTGTTGCCTCACACCTCCCGGGCTGCTTAGCTGGAATGCCTCCTGTGTGTGTCTGTGTGTGTCTGTGTGTGGCGTTCTCATTGTGTCACAGCCCAGCAGTTAGGCTAATTGGTGTCTTTAAATTGCCCATTCAGTGAGGCCTGCACTCCACTGTGGCCTAGTATCCCCCCTCCCCCGGGTGCAGGATACACGATGGATGGATTACAGTAATGCCTACCTTGCTAGGTCATTATATCTGGAAAATTCCATTAAGATGTTATACTCAGCTGAAAGCAGGAGGAATCCTGCAGTCACTGAGTGTGATATTCAAGTTCAATTGATTTCACGAATAGTCCTGCAAAGGCACTTTTGGGAAATGTATCTAGACTAGACTTCTGTCCTGTAAGTTTTTTTTAAAGATTTTTTGTTGCTTCCCTGCCTACATCCTGAAATAATTCTGATGACCTCTGTTTCAATTCACACGTTCACAGCATACTCACATGTCTAATTTTTGTAAAACCTCTAACTGCTTAATACCTACTTTGATGACGATGTCATAGATGTTTAGATATTGTGGGTAACGCATGTTCAAACTGCCTAGGCAGGACAGATACAAGAATATTTTTATTGTCGGTAAACTGTGCGCCCTCTTCGTATGTCTGGCGCCTCTAGCCGCCGTCTGTTACACAAAACTTCCACTAGGCGTTTAATTACTAGACATAATTATCCACTTTGTGGAACACGTGTGTGTACATGTAATAAACAATAATAGGAGAACAGGACTATTTTAGAAACTTCTGAAAGTTTATTTTCTATATTAAACTAGTCTATAAATAATATCCAGGAACATTCTAACTAACCAAAGGGAAATATATTAAATTACAATGCAAAATAACTTTCGGTCCGAAGACTTTGAAAGAGAGATAACCAAAACTAAAGATCTGCATAAAACCATAGCAGAATGAAAATTCACCTCGTTGTTGTTGCAGATATGTCATGTATCAGTCGATTGCAAATCTATTTTTTTCAGAACCGTGAAACACGTGACGTCATTTTATATTGCACTTTGCTGAACGTGAGCTCAAGCTGTCTGTTTATTCTTGCACGAATGAAGGTGAAATTCGTAGCTGTGCTGCACAAATGTAAACAGTAAAGATTTAAGATAATTCCATTGCATGCATACTTGTTCTTTTTATACGCTATTGGTGAGCGAGACACAACCATCTGGAGAAAAAAGAACTGGGAATCTGGGAATAAGAAACCGCCATCTCTCCTTTGTAACAAGCATATCCGTCAAACAATATTCACAAGCAGCCCATTTTGCTCCTGTGTGTACTGAGCTATACATCTTTGCCCTTGTGAAGACACTGCTGCGGAGATGGAGCAGTGAAACACTGCCACTGTCTCGCCTCCATAATTAAACTCTCTCACATGACCCACCGTTTCTCCCAGTATGGATACCATCCGCGGCTAAATTTAGAAGTTTACTCGCGGGTAGAGGGACAGAATGTAACAGGGTTATTTCTGGGGCTGTGACTGCTCGCCGCCATCATTTATCACAATTTATTACAACCGCAACGCTATTATTCACACACTGATGTGGGAAGGCTCATTTGGGGCAAATATGTATTTGTAACAAATAGGCAAATTGGTTCGCTACGAAAACACAACGAATTTGCCGCAAGATACGCTGTTGAGGATTGTAGGTCGGACACGCCGCACGAAAATTTCTCAGTGAAAGTCACGTAGGACGTACGCCTTGGAGCTGCCAGCGCACTCGCCCCTGATTGGCTAAGCGAAATGCGATGAGCTCTTGTCGCGTTAAACAACGGTCATCCATGTCTTTAATAGGACGCTGACGTAGGCTAGACGCGTTGCTTAGGGGAGGCGCTTTACATATTGCTGCGCGGCACTGCAGACTCGGCCCTTCTGCTTTCGGAGCGCATCCCGGCTTGCAGCTACCACTCATCTCAGCGAAAGATGGCAAGCTATCTGAAGGTCCTCAGTTCCCTCGCTCGGTCCGCCGCGGCTGTTTCTAAAAACCCCGCCGTGCTTGCGCCCGCCACGTCCTGCCAGAGCCTCCAGAAGAGGAGCTGTGAGTTTCCCCGATGATCGCCCTCATTTTTGCGATGTGGGATCTTGAGTTATTTATAGGCAGCCAAAATGAACTGGGGCAGAGCGCGATGTCTTTTATGTAATACCCACTATTATAATATTGAATGGAAATATCAAAGAAGAAACATCTCGGTAGCGGATCTGTTTTATTATTTTATTATACATGCCTATTCGGCAATTTAATATCTTATGCTATGTTAAAAATGCGTTTTAATATAACGCCCTTGCTTTTTCCGCATAATCGATACCTGGTTGCAGTAACGTCAAGTTGCCGAGCAACGGGGGGGGCGAGTGTATCTCCAGCTATTCGCTTAAATGGGATCTGCTGAGTCCCACCGAGTCCCGGGGACCGGCTCTGCTTCTTTGTTTGATCGAGGGAGCGCGGCCGTATGTACCGGTAGAGAAACTCTCTCTCTCTCTCGTTGAAAATACATAAAAAATATTTTTTGTCCATGACATAGATCAGGAACGACTTTCATCTGTGAAGTTCGGTATAAACGGATAATGAAAGTAAACTGTAGGCTGGCGAAGATAGTCGCCGAGACCTGGTTGAGAAAGCCCCGAAGGCTGGCTATGGAGGATACTCCATCCCCATTGTTAACTTCTCTGCCCGTGTTCAGTTCTCCCTGAACCTTAATCGCTCCCGGACACGCGTTCAGATGACAGATCGACAGCTTGTCCACAGTTTACAATCTTAAAGTTACGTCTTTGCCTGCCATGACGTTACATATCGAAATATGCTATGAGAAATATCGCAGTTTCCCCTCAGTATTTGCGCCGAATAAGGCAAACCTTATAAATTTAACGACCGCCTGTAGGTTGTACTAAATAACCACGATTTATGTTAGTCAGTTTATAAAGTCCGATATCTAAATATCTGAAATTGTAGTCGCAAGTCTAATTGTTAACAAAGCGGAAACGCTGGCCTTTTGTCGGAGAGGGAGGTTCGGCCGGGCTGCTTGACACCCGGTCATTGAATGATCAGTCAGACCGGTCATAATCTCCATCGTACTTGGCAGCACTTGTGTGTGTTTGACATTGATTCGGGGCTCGATTTGCTCTCGCTTCTCACTATCGGTGCCGTTTTCATTGCGCAAACAGGCGATGTGTGGCGAGCGGTGCCGTCAAGGTCATTCAGTGATCATTTTGTGAATGGCGCTGCAGCGCTGCCTGAGGACGTGTACGAATGCTGGAATGCAGTAGAATAACTGCAATTTAAAATAAATATAGCTGTATATTTGTAGCCGGAAACCTTGTGTATATGTAATGTATATAAACCATACATGATGTGCCATTTTTTGAAAATCGATTTAATGAATTTAATTTGTAAATCCGTTTTCAGCAGTTTATTGATTTTTGTTTTTTAAGTGCTGGAAGTATGATCAAGATATATGGAGACTATTCCCTTAACCGCCTTCAGCGTTCGTTTTTTTTCCCGCGATTCCTCATTATTGGGTTAAAGGTCACAGGGTTTTCCCCTGTGGTGCACGAGCTCATCTGTCATTATATGATGTTGGGTTTCAGGATTTATTAGTGGTGGTAGCCACGATCCACACCTCCTGCGGTTTCTGCTTGTCTTTTGGCTTTATTCCACAATTAAATGCGTGGCACCAGCCCCACCACGTGATAAGACAGGTTGCGCAAACCAGACCTTTAGGAGAACAGTACATTTACTGAGATTATTTAGATACTTCAGGTGATTTGAAATTTTAATATTTGAACGCCATACCTCCCTAAGTGAAATCACTAACACTTGACGGGGCACAAATACTTAGTAATTACTCAGGTACTACTGAAGTACAGATTCTGAGCAAATAATGAACAAATATAGTTGCTACTTGAGGTAAAATATGCGTCACGATTCATTATGTACAAACATGAGATAAGTATATTGTGTTATTCATTACTTGTTCCTTCAGTAGTTGTTTCAGTAGTTCACAAAGGTTTACAGAACAGATATAGTAACTGAGATAAAACATGTCCCGATTCATTAATGATGTCAATGAATTATGAGATCAGTATGGAGCGAAGACTTAATCGTTGGTTAATTAATAAGTAATAGTGTAATACCATTTGTTTGTGCCATGTCAAGTAAAGTGTTAACGTGAAATCCTCTAGTTAAAGTGTTCGAGATCATACGGTTACAGAGGTATTATTAGTAATCAATAATACTGCAAGAGTGTTTGCAGAATTTTTGTTTTGTAGGTGCTCGAGGTTGACATCATTCCTTAAGCTTTGAACATCTCATGACACTCATCTGATTAAAGCTTTTCTTGCTTAAGACAAATAAGATGACAGTCAGCAGGCCAAGATTAGCGCAGTGTGTTGATAGTAGTAGTCCAGGTGTCCAGAGTAAATATGTGGTGGACATGCTCAGTGCGGGACCTTCACATCACTGACCTTGAAAGGTTCCTTGTTCCAGCTACACCTTTTGTTTGCGCCGGTTTAAAAACTACAACTGAAATGTGAGTACTTGCTATATTAGTAAAGATGGTGTAATTTCACACCCTGTTGAGGGTTGAACATCATCCATAGTTAAGCTAAAATGACTTTCAGTAACCTTTTTTTATACATTAAAAAGTACATTTAATATAATTTGTAAAACCTGTCTTAGCACTCCAGTATTATTTTTTAATGTAATTTCCATAATCTTAAAACTGGGAAATCTTAAGATAACACTATCTCCCCCACTTCAATAATTACCACCATAATTCCCTTCCTGTGCGTGATGCTCGTTCCCTCCTTGGCTTATCATGACTATAAAATGTTACAGCTGAAATTCATTAGAACATTAGTGTCACGTAATCGTCAGCCATACCAAGCCCTTACAGTGCTATGCTAGGCTTCTGTCAGAAAACTATAAACCTGTTTTTTTTTTTTTTTTTTTTTTTGTGTCTGTTGGGACCCATCAACACAGCAGTCACATGATGTATTGGGTCCCAAGGCACACTTTCAGTAGTTGTAATTACTTTTGTTGTCCCACTACATTTAAAATATCAATCTTGAGCAACTATAGCTATACTTAACTCTGTGGTATCATGCTTGTATTTGATATATTTATAGATGTACTATAAAGACACTTGATAAACTTCCATGTTTTTAAGTTACTAAATACTAAGTTAACTAACTGAATGCCGCCTTACCCTCAGTGGATGCTATTGAAAGAATTGCTCAGCTATTGAAAGAATTTTCCAGCATGGATATATTTGAATGCATGCCGCCACCCCCCCCCCCCCAAAAAAAAGAAAGGAATGGGAAACATCTTTTGCTACTCCATTTATAAATTACATTTGATTTATTTGAAGTGTAAATGGTGGACTTTGTTTCGGTCTGTCCTGGTTCAGTACCGCTATACGCCAGTCCAACATGGCTGTGACCAGCTGCTCTGTGAAATTCCTGCTTTTGTTTCTGAAGCGGCGTCAAACACTAATGCAGGATTATCAGGCAGGCGGATGAGTGAAGCCGACCTCGTGGGTGGGGGCGACAGCGGTGTGAGACGCCATGCTTCCGGTGCTTAGAGGCCCAGACCTGAGTTACGGGTACAGCTGCATGCGTGTGCATGCTTATGCGTGTGCATGTTACAGGCTTCTGGTGTATCACGCTGCATAAATACCCTGCTTCCCCGATCTTTCGAATGCTGATCTCCATTAGCAGCGCTCTTTGAGTTCCACATGCCTTTTGATGTGCTCCTGACGCGTTGAACGAGCTCTTTGATGGCTCACCGTCACACTTCATTAAGGCTCCTGAAGTCAGTTGGCACTTCTGCTAACTGCTAAGTGCTTCTCTGTGAGGCAGGTTGGCTGCATAAAAAATTAGTAGAAGTTTAACGTGGTGTGTCAAGGTTATGCAAATTGACTGAACTGTGAATGAAGCAGACAATTCAAATCTAGGATCGTGAAAGGTAAACATAAACTCGTGATATGCATACCACTGGGAAACTCGATTTTCTCAGTTTGTTTGGAGCTGGTTTCTCAGCTGTTGATCTGATCTCACAGATGGGAATGGATGTCATGCAGAGTGGGTGTAGAGGTCACTGTGTGTACTATTATTAGTAATGGTGAACTCTGAAGCTGCCTACCCAGCCTACCCTGGGGTGTTTTCTGCCAATGACTGAGAAGCTCTATGTCACTTGCCTGGCCCCCATCCCGAATCTAGGTCACTGTGCTGGGCCCCCTTCTTCAGAGTAGTTGAGAAAGAGGTTCCCCTCTCCTGCTCTGCAACCTCATTGGCTGAGCAGAGTTGGTTACGCAACTCATTCACACTGAGCCTCTGTAAATGACAGCGTGCTGGTGGGGGGGGCGGGTGTTAGCTTTAAAGGGCTCTGTGGCACTGAGCCACTAAACAGATTTGAGGAACAAGTTGTGTGTTTTCCTCCCTCCTGTTTGAGGAGGAGACACTTGCTGAATGACTGAGTAGCAGAAGGCCAAAGAGGTTCTGCAGAAATACAGCCATAATGCAAGGATACCAAGTCAGCTAAAGTGAAACCTTTTATATGGTCGACTTTGTGTAAAATGAAGTCAAGCTGATTAACTTGAAAAGAGCTGTGGTATGATTAAATTCGTACCCTCCTTGTGCGGCTCCCAGCGGAAGGTGACAGATTTAGCTTTGCCGCTGTCGTTCACTCTGTTTGCTGGGGGTGCCCACCCCCCAGTGTCTTGTTCACCACCAGCGTCGTGTATGGAATAGAAATGGGCTGCCTTGCTTCCCTGTGGCCACGGGCGGTAAGCTGGGCCACCCTCACAGGAAGCCTTTCACTTCTGCTTCCTGTTTGTGTCCCTCTGTGCTCTTATTGGTTGACATTAGTTTAATCCTAGGGCTGTCATCACTGCTCTGCTTCTGTTCAGTTCTCACTGAGTGAATCTTGTTTGTTTTTTAAAGGCTTTTAATCACGAAACTCAGGGACATTAACCAGTGCTGGCCTCCCTTGCAGGATGCGTGGCCTAGTGGTTTATGCTAGGCTCCAGTCCCAGTCCCAGTCCCCCCATGACCGTGACCAGTTTTAGCCTGTCTTAGTACGTAGTACTCATTAGCTCTGAAAGCATGCAGATTTCTGTTAACAGTAAAATTTTGCAAATATCTACTTTCAAGTCGAGACATTGCTGTTTATGAATGGCCAAAGAAGACCTTTTTTGACCATGGTAGATGTTCTTATGGATTGTGACAGTGGCCTTTGGCTAGCATGCCAGTATAATCAACTGCTATAATAAGGTCAGCAGAATGTGTAAGCATGGAGTTCCTTACTGTTTCTCAGAAGTGACAGTGATGTAACTACAATCAGCCGGCATGGCAGGATGAGGCCTGACACTCTCTCCCCCCCCCCCCCACTGCAGATGCTGACCGGCGCATCAAGGTGGCCCAGCCTGTGGTGGAGATGGATGGGGACGAAATGACACGCATCATCTGGGAGTTCATCAAGGAGAAGGTGCTGAGGGGGTCTGGGTGATCGCAGTTCAGGTCTGCAGCTTGTAGTCTTGCAGCTGATATCCAGGAACTGAACTGATGGTGCTCTGACCCGGAGTCTCCGTAAAGACCCTCCCCCATTCCCCCAGCCATCCAATTAAATGCCGCTTTTGCTTCATGCTGCTGAAGATCCTAGATGATCATGTTTGTTGAGAAACTGAGTATGCAGTTAAATGGGTGTGTGTGTGTTTACTGGTATCCAAAACAACGTAAGCATGTCATTGACTGACCTGATTGCTTAATCAAGAGCATTTCAGAAAACACCGGTAAACATCGTCAGGAAAATGAAACCTGCCTGCATGGGCGCCAAGGGGGAAGTCATGCTTCTGTAACCGGTTTTAGGAGCCGACATAACATCACAATGACTTCTCCTTAACTCGAGTAAAAAGACCATCTTGGAAATGATTGGTGGTAAAGGCAGCTTGGAGGAAGTGCTTCCAGGCTCTGTAGCAGAACAGTGGGACTCATCGCTGGTGTGGTCAGCAGTGTGAAATCCCCCCCTCAGTAACAGGCCTCTGTAGTACATTCATTTCTTCTTTGACTATTCCGATTAACTGATTTGTTAGCATTGCCGGCTGCTGACCAAATTTATTGGTGAAGTAAACTCTAGAATGACCCCCCCCAGTATAATTTCAGACCTGATCATATATTACTCATTACTGTAACTATTATAGTAAATATTAAAATATTCACTACACTGTAAACATTTTCCATTGGTTAATTTCAGTCTATTGTAGTCCTATTTAGCCAATATCCCTGAACTGCTGTTTAGAAAACTAATGTTTTAACAGTTTGCAACAGGTGTACCGTCTCCTGAAATGCAGTCAATATAGAAATACAAGAGAAACTACAGGAATTACTTGATGAGTAGGCTACATAGCTTTACATTAGTTTTGCTCGACGTTACATGTGCAACACAAACACAGCAACAAAACCCAGAACATCGTCATAGCGGAAAAGTACATCTGTAAACTGCCTGTAGTTTCCTTTGTTGTCGTCGGCGTTTTCACTCTCATCCTGTCCCTAAATGCCAGCTCCTGTCCACCCACGGAAGAAACTGCATCAGTCAGTGTTTTCAGAAAGTCACTGTGTTTCTTCACCGTGTTGTGCTGTTTGGCTAACTGGGGACACGCTAGTGTTAGTCAAACTATCAAACCTCACTGGTTGCCACTCTCAGCATGAAAAATCTTCAGTTTGAATCTTCATATTTCCCAAAAAAACATAATTGTGTGACTGACATATTCCTTTTGCGCAATAAAATAATCGGAACAAAAAATGGACGTTCTTATTTACTGTATGTACACAGGATTAGCTAGAATCCATAAGAACAGTATTTACAAGTCAATTATTGCTTTATTCTATAAGAGATCTCTTGGCTCTTTCATTTGCAATATATCAAGGCTTTTCATCAAAACCTAAAAATAATATTGGCAAACAAGTGAATTAGTCTTTGATGGCCGAACTCATGTTCTGAATGGTTAAATGTATCATTTTTCGGTTGGGAATACACAAGCGTGCACATAATTGGAAAGACTAGGTGAGATTCTGCTATACCTGGTGGGTTTTAAAACACATCACAATCAATAACTCTCCAAATATCTACTAAATAGAAGCTGATGAGAATTACACTGAAGCCTATTAGTTTTGTGAAGAAGAAAATACGTTGCTTCACTGAAGTTCCTTTCATCAACCTAAGGGTGGTGCTTTTTTGCACAGTACTTTGTCAGACATTTTTTAGAACTGGCACACTTTGGTTTCACATGGAAATGGTTCTTGAGATGATACATTAGCATTTAAACGATATGTGATATGAATGTTCAGTTTTTTCCTTACTTTTTTGGTGAAGCATTCTTTCACCTGTTAAAAAAACTCTGGAAATATCCACAAACTCATTTCACTTCTAATCAGTGTACCTGAAACATGCATATGCCATTAGATAATCATTAATCATTGTATTTCCCAGATGGGGAATATATATGGTTTTGAGACTGGTCTTCCACTGCTGCGGACACAAATCTCATTATCACGATAACAAAAAACCAACTCCTCTTCAAACTTTGCAGCACATTGTATGGGTGAATATCTGGAACTGATAAAATTGTGAGAGAAATTGCACGAAAACTGAAGCACCGCCATATAGTGGTGACACACGAAAGGACAAGTGCAGATGTGGTGAATCTGATTACATTGGGACAAATCACACAGTTTGGCTCTTAATGAAGATTTTTTGGAGAGGTGGAGAGAGTGTGTATCGGGGCTAGAGAAAGTAGAGATTGGGGATGTGGGAGGGGTATGGATTAGATGGGGAGAGGAGGGAGTGACTGGCTTTCAGGGGAATACATTAGTGTCATTCTGACAGCAACTCATTTTTCTTTATATGGTGAAATCTATTAATGATCCATGGTAATATTCAGACGAAGTATTCTAACAAAGGTTTTTTGCCCAACAGCTCATCCTGACCAATGTTGATGTGGAGCTGAAGTATTTTGACTTGGGTCTGCCTTACCGTGACCAAACGGACGACCAGGTTACCATCGACTCAGCCGTGGCAACCAAGAAGTACAACGTCGCTGTGAAATGTGCTACCATCACCCCCGATGAGGCCAGAGTTGAGGGTATGTTTAGAAAGGGTCTCCTAAATAGTCCAAAGTAACTTTAACAATTTGACTGCAGTAAGGTCAGACATCTGTCTTCCATTTCCCATTAGAGTTCAAACTGAAGAAAATGTGGAAAAGCCCCAATGGAACCATCCGGAACATTCTAGGTGGCACGGTCTTCCGTGAGCCTATCATATGCAAGAACATTCCCCGCCTGGTTCCTGGTTGGACCCAGCCCATCACCATTGGCAGACATGCTTTTGGTGACCAGGTACGTTCTAGCAATTTCTTCTTTTTTTGTGTTTTTAATGATTATCTTTCTAAACTTTCTGATGAGCTGGCGCAGATATTTTACTTTTGCACTCTTGTTCCGTTATTCTCTCTGACAGTACAAAGCAACAGACTTTGTGGTGGATCAACCAGGAAAATTCAAGATCGTGTTCTCTCCCTCAGACGGGAGCAAAGCGAAGGAATGGGAGGTGTTTGACTTCCCTGGTGGGGGCTGCGGCATGGGGATGTACAACACTGATGAGGCAAGTGTGTGTGTGTGTGAGAGAGAGAGCGAGCAGAGAGTAACGGTACCTTCCCTTTGGAATAGACTAACAGTGAATGGCAGCTTTGGCCAAATTTAACAAGCAGAACCCTTACTGTGGTATTGCTTTGCTGAGAACTTGTCAGACCCAAACAAGCAAAGATGAAATATGATTTCTATAGGAATGTCAAGCAGTTTGTTTGCTTAAGTCTTGTCTGTGGTTATACAAAATGATTATTATCTGGTTGCAAAATGGTAATATGATGATCTGAAGCAGTGAAACCTTTAGATTAGTGGAATGACATCACAATGTTTTTCGTTCTGTTATTGCCATAGATAGATTTAATAATCAAAGATGGATTTAATAATGAATTAAAAACATGATGTGGACTTTCTAATTGGTAATTGAGTGATGTCAGCAAAATCCCTCGTCCTCCACTACGGAAAATTATATCCATTATTTTAGTAGTTATGGCTTTAGCTTTGGTGCTGCAAACTTTGAATATTGATGAAGTGTAAATATTAGCCAGTAACTGTAATGAATATCTGCCATTATGATGTAAGTGACACAGCATGCAACTCCAAGTGTAAGCTTCAGTGTACTTTGTAACTTTTCATTTTATTGGTTAGCTTGCTGTTCAGCTGCCTTTTTCTTCTGGACAGATTCATGGTAGTTCACGTCCTGCTCCTGGTGGTAGGAATCTACACCAGCTAAGCCTGAGTCTGATCTAAAAATCAAAACAGTCTCAAAAGTCTGTGAGGCAGGGTTTCGGAAACAGAATGGTCCACAGAGTGCAGATGGGTGTCTTCACAACTACATGGCTGTGATGGCCGCAAACATATGTACGTCATGTTTGTTCAGGAAGTTTGTTTTTAGGAAACAATATTAAGCATACGTGTTTCAATCTGAGCACGTGACTTTGAATTTTGCAATACCAGTAATGCCTCTGATGTCTAAAACCTGCCAGAATGCAGTAAGGAACATTGTTCTCGCTTTTAAATATTTTGATGGGGTGGTTAGGAGGGGGGGGACAGGGCAGTAGACATAGTGAGTATGACCTCCCCGCTGCACAGGGTGTGGCACGCCTGTTTGTTTTGGCACTGGGGGTCGACCCTTTGGTTTGTGCAACCAGAGGTTGTCATGATATCTGTTAGTTTAAGGTCACGGCACACCAAGTCCTCAGGGGCTTTTTCCTAGTCACTCAGGTGCTTGTACTGAGCATGCTCCAAACAGAGTAAATGTTACCTTATCCCCCCCCCTTTGTCTGTCTGGCAATGGTGATGTGAATTGTATGCGCCTTTTGTCTGCTTTCATTGTGCTCCGCCTGTGTGTGAACATGCTCTGAGTGGGACCTCTTGTGCCCCCTACAGTCCATCACTGGCTTTGCACACAGCTGTTTCCAGTATGCAATTCAGAAGAAGTGGCCCCTCTACATGAGCACAAAGAACACCATCCTGAAGGCCTATGATGGTCGCTTTAAGGACATCTTCCAGGACATCTTTGAGAAGTGAGTTCCTTGAATATATTCTGGAGCAGATAAAAGGAAGGGAGAAAAGATTGAATCACTACCTCTGGCCACCTTAGGCAGAATGAGTTGACTAGGCGACCCTATTGACTTATCAGTTGCATTTTAAGTAAAAAACTTTTTCTTTTTTCTGCCGTCAGGAACTACAAGGCTGATTTTGACAAGCTGAAGATCTGGTATGAGCATCGGCTCATTGACGACATGGTGGCCCAGGTGCTGAAGTCCTCTGGGGCCTTTGTGTGGGCCTGCAAGAACTATGATGGAGATGTGCAGTCGGACATCCTAGCTCAGGGTGAGCAACGGTGACTCACACACCCTTTCTGTGAAAGACATTGTGTAAATGATCACTTCCCTGCAGGACAATGGTGTTTTAGATGTTATCTGTCCCTGCTGTTTTGCTGCCTTGTGGGAAACGTCTACTAGGATCATTATCTTAGGGGTGACATGGCGGTGCAGTGATTAGCTCCGCCCCAGCAACACGTGTTGTTGTGGGGTTTCATCCAGGTACTCTGGTTCCCCCCCAGTCCAAAAACATGCTGAGGTTAACTGGAGTTACTAAATTCTTGTGTGTGCATGAATGATGTGTCCCCCCTATGGGGGGAGGGCACCCCATCCTGGCTTATTTTTTGCATCATCCCCATAGAGTTGGAGTTATGAATATAGAACAAGCAGTACAGAAAATGGATGGATGTCTAACTCAGTGGTTGGAGAGCTAAATTCAGAGGAACTGGACTTTACTCCTTATTTTTATGTATATAGATTCATCTTCATTACTGTAAATATTTTATTTGGGGGAAAAAAAATCAGTCAGGATAATGCCCAAAATAAGTACTTTTTTTCAGGCCTTTAAAGTCATTTACCTGAGCCGCTGAGAAGCCAGTTAGCATGGGATCAGCACCTGGAACATGCAGTGAGATGCCATCCTAGCTGAGCAGGGTTAACCTCCTGTGGTCCTCTGATGTACATGGCCTGTCCCTGCAGGCTTCGGCTCCCTGGGCCTGATGACCTCAGTGCTGGTGTGTCCCGACGGGAAGACCATCGAGGCGGAGGCTGCCCACGGCACAGTGACCCGGCATTACCGCGAGCACCAGAAGGTGAGGGATGCGCACACGTTCTGTATGACTTTCACCAAAGGCTGCAGAACAGGAGGTGCGGCCTTCACACACACCAAGGCTTCCAGTACTTGCTAGAAGAGGATGTAGTATCAGAGAGTCAATCGTGCCTGAAGAACATGACTCTGGATTTGTCTCTTATGCTTCTTGTGAGAGTCATCATCATGGCCATATTCCCAGAGATTGGTTAATTAAACATATTCTCCCCGCCAATCACTTAACCTAAAAAAGCCACGCAAACCATTCAAACAAACAGGGACATATTAAGTGCAGGGCAACTGTGGCGTCACCAGGCGTGATCCTGAGGAGGTTCCCCATGTGGTGGGTGTGGCAACAGGGTGCATCAGCGCATGCTCCCCAACCTGACCTGACCTGCAGGGAACACCATATAACATACAAACGTCCCTGGCCTGGCTTAAACACCCTGCCACCTAAGGTCTTCTGAGGACCTGAACTGTAAATAAACACACAGGTTGGTAATGGAACCTCATGATGTCCTGCTGTCCTTCAGGGCAGACCAACCAGCACCAACCCCATCGCCAGCATCTTCGCCTGGACCAGGGGGCTGGAGCATCGTGGCAAGCTGGATGGAAACACTGACCTGATCAAGTTAGTGGACACTTTCGGCTGAGCTAATGACATTTCAGGCTTGAGCTTGTTCGATCTTGTATCTTATAACGTAAACCTTGAGTACAATTTGGCTTGTCAGGTTTAAAGATTGCTACAGCAGTTACATGACTCGTACAGGCATGCTGTGTACATTCAGCTTTTACATATTAGTGAATGAATAGCCATTTTAAAAAGGAGACCTCAGAGTGGAAAGACCAGCAAACACATTACAGTGAAATTCATGAATGAAATCTCGGTTCATTTGATTCCTGCTGTTGAGGAAGAGTGTTAACTGGAGACAGTGAAGCTCCTTGACGTTGCATTTGGTGTGGATGAGTCGTCGTCCTCCCGTTTGGACTCATGGTCTACTGTGTCTTGCATAGGTTCTCTCAGACCCTGGAGAAGGTGTGTGTTGAGACTGTGGAGAGCGGAGTTATGACCAAGGACCTTGCTGGATGCATCCATGGCCTCGCTAAGTGAGTCTTAAGCCAAACGTGTGAGACACAAATGCACGTAGAAAGTGGTCACATGCACATTGTTCTCCCAACCACATAATAGCAGTCTTCAAAACCCACCCTGGACTGTGCTATCAGTCACTGACTAGTGTAAGTCAAACAGAAGTGCATTAAAACGGACAGTAACTGCACACATCCTCCCACTAAGTCTGCCGGCACCATCGAAACTCAGCCTTGGCTTTGTACAAACTAGGGCCGAGACCATATTGAAGCTGCTTAAGCTAAGAGGCTTTAGCGCTGCATTGCAGGCCCAGAGGATTACCCAGTTTATTTGCAGGTATTCATATTAGCTCCGCTAAGGTGGCATTTGGATGCCACAGCAGCATCTTTTCCACATCAAGGTCATACAGTAGACTTTGACAGAAAGGGCCAATATGTTTTTATTCTTCTTTTATTCTCGAAGTACATTTAGCGTACCCCAAAGCAGAATGTGAGTGCTGCACTGGCCTGAAGAGGACATTCATGGTCAGCGGCATGTTCAAAGGTGTTTGCTTACACTGCTTCCTGCCCTCTGCCTTCCTCCCCACAGCTGCAAGCTCAATGAGCACTACGTCAATACTACAGACTTCCTGGATGCCATCAAGACCAACCTGGACAAAGCCCTCGGGAAGTGAAGAGGAGCAGGGAGGCTGTGGGCCGGAGGATGATGGGCTGTCGATATCCTTTTGTTTTGTACCTCATTTTTAAGCATTAAAGGTCATAGAAACCACCTCCATCTGCCTGATGGGAAGGTTAGTTTGAGTATGGAAAGCCTTGAGGTGCCATGTAGCAACTGTACGATGTGATGTTCACTTACACCTCTGCCTCTCAACCTCCTAGGGTATATTTTTGTAATATGAAGTACTGTACTCCAATATTGTATGTAATTTAATATCTCGCCACAACAAACTTGAAGGGCCATGACAAGCTAGACGAATAAAACATTCATGACTTTGTCTGACTCTTACTGCTCATCAAACAACACAGTGTTGAAAGGCAAATAAATGTATTATTTACAGTGTTGTCAGGTTCACAACGTGGTACAGGTAACTATTCGTAGTATATTCACATCACTGTGCAACAGAACTGAGACCAGTCCC
>JABJVO010000020.1:9779183-9800812 GCA_026770805.1 Boulengeromyrus knoepffleri | reverse complement strand
AGAGAGAGAAAGAGAGGGAGGCATAGAGAGAGATGGAGAGACGGGGGGGCAGGCAGAGAGACAGAGGGAGAGAGAAACAGGAAAAACAGCCATGGAGAAATGAAGCAGTGAAGGACGCCGTGTCCACACAGCAGGACCCTCGGTCATCAGTGGCCCCCCCTCAGCCAGCGACCCCCCAGCTGGGCACGCAGGGGCATACACCCCCAGCAGTCACCGCAGAACACCTTCAGTCTTACGGTGGGTGGAGGTGCAATGCTAAATGAGTAAACAATGTGAGCAGGACGGGGGGGGGGGGGGGGTAATATCAGGAAGATGGGGGAAAGAAAACAAAAAGTGGAGAGATAGCAGGGGATGAAATAACGGCAAAGAGAGGAACTAAATCAACAAGAGGCCGGAGAGCAAGAGAGAGAGAGGGAGAAAGGAGCCCTGTGTGGGAAAGACAGAAGTATGCAAAAACAAAATGGGGCGGCTCCCACACTTACAGCTCCCACCCCAGCGAGCCCCAAACACGGCTGGGCAGGAGTACTCACCAGGTACTCAGGGGAACAAGCCCGAGTGTGGCCCCTGCCCAGCCCAGCCCGCTGCGGCCCAGTGCGCCGTGAGAATGCGGGCGTGACAACACAGGCACGTGATAGAGGTGATAAGAGTAATTCAGGGACATCATTAGTTTAGACACACACCCCCAGCACCTTACACAGCCGTGACGCCACCCTGCAGGGGCACCGGCAGGAACCCAGTTGGCCGGGCTCCGGCATGCTGTGGTCCATTGGGCCCGAGGGCTCCAGGGACAATTAGAAGCAATAACTGGCCTGATTACGCGGCCACCACCCGCAGGGCACGAGGGAAGGAGGAGAGAAAACACAGCGGCTTCACCATGCGGGCAGACAGGCCGCACAGGGTTCAAACGCCTGTCTATCACGTGAGCCCCGCTGAAGGCCTCACCCTTCACACGACCCTGCCAGGTGGGGCCTCCGCTCAACCGGCAAGACCAGTGGATGCTGAAATGAAACCGAAATCAGACGAGGCAGACAAACGGTTTGAATGGCCTATAGAAACACCCATGTGAGCCTCACACCCGCGGACAGGCACGGACTGACGGGCCCGCCGCCCTAAATAAAAGATAACCCCTCTCCATTCAGTGAAGGGGGTCCCAAATTGGCAGGCGGATTATTGGGAGCAAGACGCCCACGTTGGCAGGGGGGAAAACCCACTAAGAGAGAGCAAGAGGAAAGGAGAGAGCATAAAGAGAAAGACAGACGAGGGAGGAGAGGAGCACAGAGCGGGGGGCAGGAACTGAGGCAGTGCTGTGAGAGAAATGAGAGATGGGGGGGTGAAGGAGGAATGGCGGTGGAAGAAAGGAATGAGAGAAGGAAGGAACCAGGGATGGACAGGACTGAGAGACCAGAAGGGACACAAGGAGCACCGTGAGAAAAAGAAACACTGCAGAGAGGAGTGATGTGCATGTGGGAGAGCGTGGCAACGGCGGGCGTTTAACTCAGCCGCCGTCGTGGATCCTTCACAATTACCACCAGCTGAAGCTTCAGCCGGGACCAGCAAGTCGGCGGCGCGCCTGCAGCCTGACACGGCGCGCAGTGCCGATCAGAGGCAGGCCTGCCTCCATGCACAGCGCGCCGAGCACGTCCCCCGCTGGGACCCCGTCGAACCAACAGGCAGACGCCGGCTCCCGGCACCAAGAGCTCTGACCACTTTAACACCGTCAGCGTTTGATCCCCCTCTAAAAATACTCCGTTTGTCAGGGGAAATACATTTCAAGCCAATCGTATGACAAAGTAAGCAGATGTGTGTGTAGCAGGGAAAGGCCTTGCTCACTTACACGCGAAGGCAGGGGCGGCCCGCGATTGCTCGTCACGCGACAGCACGCGCTCACCAGTCAGGATGTTGTACTGCCGCGTCCCACCGGTCGGCCTCACAGCTACCAAACTCCTCCTGCACCTCATTATACAGCCGTTCCTCCCCGTTCCAACCCCCCCCCCCCCCAAATCAGCCGACCTTGAGGTGCAGCGCAGCACGATTGCGACTTCCTTATGAACTCAAAGGCCCATATTCTGTGGTGTAACCTTTACACCCAGTGTGAGTAATGTCTCATTGTTGTGCTTCGATCTTAATCGCCCATCAGGACGACAGGGGGTTTATTAATAATGGTGGAGCTTCACAAGCCCCGCCCCCAGTGCAGCGTCACACTCAAGCACCAGGCAGTGCATTTTGTACACAAACTCCCTCCATCTACAGCCCCTCACCTGGGCTTGGCGTCCAGGCAAACCACCCCCCCCCCCCACACACACACACCTCGCAGGCCCTCTGCACAATACGGGGTCTAGGGAAGGACCCGGAACGATTCAGAATCCCCACAAACAGAGGTTCCATCCTCCACCCTACGTCCCAGTTATGAATTTTAGTCCCAATCACTTTCTCTTAACCCTAACCCAATCACTTTCCCCACCAAGTTTCATTCTCTTAAATAAAAATCCTTTGTCTCTCCTCCTTTGTACCCTCCTCCTGTTTCCATGGTTACTCCCCTCTCTGCTCCATCTATCTCTCCCTCCCTCCGTTTCCCTCTCTGCCTCTCTCACTCCGTTCTTATCTTTCTCATTTGGCTTTCATCTCTGCCTTCCTTCCTGCTGCTGTATCCCAGGCCCTCCCCTCCCCAGCTTTTATCTCCCCCACTTTCATGTCCTTCACCTCTCTTTCCCCTTCAAGCTGCCATTCCATCACACTGTTTCTTGCTTTACTTCCCCAAAGAAAGTTTCTCTCTCTGCCCTATCCAGCCTGTATCCCCAAAGACTCCCATCCCTGACCCAGAGACCACTGATGCTGGCGCCTTCCAGCAATACGATGGCGTTCCTCATGATGCCATTTAACCCAATTCTGAAGCACGACAACAGGCTTGCAAAATATTACGGGATGACAAATATTTGCAGATATGGTTCCATTTATGCAGTAAATTCAATGCCTCAGCATCAATACTGGGAGTTCAATGATTTCCGTCTATGGATCAAGGTACTGTTACAGCCCTAACTTTTAATAGTGGGCACAAGAACAAGGCAGTCACCTTCGTGTCTCATATTTGAGTTCCTCCCATTTAGGACCGGAAGGGATGGCATTGTGGCTGTCCCAGCAAAGGTGGGGACAGAGGTGATGGAAAGAGCCTGTCAGACCAGCCCTGGGCATGAGTGGCTTAGCCCAGTGTGATCTTCAGCCCACGAGCACACAGACACCCGTCCATCCAGTGGGAGAGAATACCAGCATCACGGGAGACAGGAGGGAGCTGCTCACGACGGCCCGGGGGGGGGGGGTGCGCTCCAGCATCTCCACGCGGGAAGCAGGCAGGAAGCGTCCGAGCGCCTGCCTTTCCTCCCCTTTAAAGAGCCACCACTATTCAGAGAGGAGAATAAAAAAAGACCTGAATAGAGGAAGAGAAGAAATGGAGTCCCAGGAGGGGGGTGGGAAAACAATGAGAGAAAGACAGGAGTGAAAAGCAGCCAAAGAGAAAAAAGGAGGGAGGGAGAGAGAGAGAGAGAGAGAGAGACAGAGCAAAGAGCAGCTAGAAAGGAAGGCGCTGAAAAGGAAAATGGAAAACCGGCATGTTCTGAAAGACTGGCGTGTTTCTGTGGAAATAAATGAGTGGAGGAAAGAAAAAAAAAAAAAAACTATGAAAGGAAGCACAACTGACAAGACGAATGGACCGGACCGAACACTGAGCCCTGACTGGATCCGAACGGGTATGCTGGTAATCGATATGGACAGAGGGTCAGACAGTGTCACAGCGGGGCCACCTCTGCAGCCCAAACGCTCTATTCCCGGGTCCTGTAAGCACCAGCACTCTGACTGACGCCCATCAGCAACACCTGCTCTTCTTGTCTGGGGCCCGTTCAGGTCTGTTTTAAGTGCCGTACTGAACAACGGGCAAGTGAGCGCATGTAGGTCTGGGGACTCTTAGCAAAGCATAAAGGAAACACAGAAAAAAACAAAAGGGCAACTCGTTTCACCCCGACTCCTTCTGCATGTGAGCTTGGGGATGGGCGTTATAAAGGAATGATATCTAACATGCTGCATCACGAAGGCTGAGCGATCCAGCCTGCTTAGCCAATCAAACATGGTATAATTTGACGTTTCCAAAGTGGTTCCGTTCTTTAAGCAGAAAATACAAAAAGACTTGAGCACTGCAAGCCAGCAAGCAGGCGCAACAGACAGCGATTACACATGCAATGTATTTTCCTTTTTAAAGAAAACAGGAAAAGGAGCCATTTTCAAACACAAGGGGCGCTGTCACTTCCCCACTTCAGCACTAAGGAGGCGTTAACAGGAACCCAGAAACAGGCGAGGGCGGAGACAGTGAAGGGCAGCTACAGAAACGGCATCAGAGGGCATTCTGGGATACTACTGTTTTAGTCTGAGAGCAGCAGAGCCACCAAGGGCCCACAGTCTGAAAACAAACACCCCACATAAACACTCCTTCTGTAATTATACAGAATGCGTTACACAGATCTGAATGCAAATTCAAAACTCAATGCAAGCATATAGGAAAACTTACATTCACATCTGTATGTCTGCTACTAAAACATCTGTATTTAGGTTCACAAGACTTCAGTCTAAAATGCAACACTTGCAGGAAGTGCCCCCATGCATCCTGGGAGGCCTGTGGACACAGGGCCTTTCTTCCCATGGAAAAGTTCAACCTAAGGAAGATTCCCTAATACAGCTTATCACAGGAGAAATTATTTATAAACCCAAAAAACAGAGAGAAAAGCCTCCATGCGAGTCTGCTGGTGTGAGAGGATGTTGCTTTTCTGTATCCTGTCCCAAGAGAAGGTTATTTATAAAAACAGCCAACATATTGTTGACCATGACTGACAAAAACAAACCAAGAGTCTCTCCAGAAAACAAGTCTGCAGGGTTTTTTTGTTTTTAAACTGCACTGCAGACAGATGTCGATTGGGATCTGGCACCAAGGAGGCTTGGTGTGGGCTTCGCTATCAAAAGCGACTTCAGCTACCCGCACTGGAAGCCTCCCAGTCCTCGTGGTGCTCCATCATTGCCCGCTTTGCCCTACTGGAAGGCATCATTTCATGGTTGCTGATCTGGTGCTAAACAGTGAAGATGGGATGTGGGGTCCACCGTAATAGGAAATGCTAACCCCCCCCCCCCCAAAATCTATTCTGACAACAACCTAGCTGTGACGGCAGGCAGTAAGAACTGCCAGAAGCTGGGGGAGCAGTCAGAAGACCTCAGTTTCTAGGATGCACCTCATCTGTAGACCTCAAGTGAGCTGACATACTCTGCTCTTATTTTTAGTGAATTAATTATTTTTTTATGAAAAGCTAGAAAGGGCATATAACTGCTGTGTGTATCAAAGTAGAAGGACAGACACTGAGAAAGGAAGGCTGAAAGGAGTGACAAATATTTGCTTCAGCATTTGAGTGCTTGCTTAGTTGTTTTAATCAGCTGTTGAGTCTATATAAAAGGTTTGATTGTTGTGGCTTTAAAAATCATGAGAGTAGGCCTGAACGATTTTGGGAAAATATATAATCACAATATTTCTGACAGATACTGCGATTGCGATTTGATTTGTGATGTAATTTTTTTTTTTTAAAGCCAAGCCTCAGTTCATTATTCGCTGTGTAATAAACATGACTGCAGCATTATCACATTAGATACCATCAAAATATTAAGTGGTCTATATTTTAAAGCAAGGGTGACAACTGAAAGATATGAATTGCTACCAATATGTATTTATTACTTTTTCTAATCCTTGTATACATACCTCGGGTCTTTAGTAACCCAGCATACAGACCTACATATTTAAAACTCAAGCCATAGGTAACTAACTGTGCAAACTTCTATTGAATACCCCATTCCTGAAGACTAAGAACAATTTCTAAACAAACTGAACTTTTTACATCATTATATGATGACGACGGTCATATGATTTGGTGTGGACGCTGTTCCCAGATTATGCCACATACTCTACATAGAAGTTACTATAAACTGAACGCAAAATAGCTTAAAATGATTGTTTCAAGGTCATTTATTTGCAAAAAAAAAGTCCCATGTTAGCAACTGGAACATAACCTGACTGTATTTTTACATGCGCATTTTAAATGCTGATTGACCGCTTTTTTTTTTTAACCATTTCCCTTTACTGCGTTTCCTGAATGTCCCATGTACACAAGGGTTTAATTAGCAGAGAACAATCAAATATAAAAAATTAACATAGTCACAGTTTGTGATTATTTAAATTAATAATAAAAATAAAACAATTCCAGTAAGAAAAGATGACAATATGGATCCTGCAGCTAACGCTGCTTTGACGCCTAATAATAGGACCTTTCTGTAAACAATCTCTGACCAAGAAATACACAGGTAATTCACTTACAGCTCAGCAGCAGAATCAATATTTTTCTCACCCCAAATGTAATGTCTTCATTGGGTTTCACGTGTTTGCTGTTTGTGGGCGTATACGCAGTTGCCTTGGGGCACTTCTGATTGGTGAGCATGACTCGCGCGAGGAGCATGGCACTTCTGATTGGTGAGAATGACTGTCACACATTAGGATGGTATGAATTTGAAAAATAATCACACAACAATGTTAAATCCTGGGTCAGTGCTGCATAATGCATATCCTAAATTGCAGCCTTTGCGATTTGCTAATTGTGCTGTATAAAAATGCGACTTTGATTTTAATTAGATAAATCGTTCAGCTCTACATGAGAGTAATAAATCAATGGATTTATATGAATAAAAGCATAAAAGGGTGAAATAGATGATAGTAGGGAGGTTAGTATCAGCTACCACGACAGTTAACGTAGCAGTAATGCTAGCACATACATTCATATTAGCATAATGTTAACATAAGCATTAGGACTAACGCTAGCATGAACATTACCATTATCACCGACACTAGCACGAATGGTAGGATTAGCATTATTGCTAGCATTAGCAGTACCAATACAACAACACTATTAACATTAACATGACAGACCATTAGTCCACCACCACTGACCTCTGTCTACAAGCAGTCATCACCATTACAATCCATCAGAACACTATATTGACCATGGACCACCACTGGACTGCTATTACACCACCATTACTGACTATTAGACCACCAAAAGAAAGTAAAAGAGCAGAGAAAAAACAATGATTCATTTATGTTATGTGAGACAACCTAATAACATTTAGCAAATACAGGCAGTCACCCGGTTATGAACAAGATCCATTCTCTAATTCTGTCTTTAAGATGAATTTGACGAGTCAGGAAAAAAAATACAGTACAAAATAATACAATGGGAGAGGTTACTTTTGAAATAGGTTACAGACTAGTTACATTATTACATTTTTAACAGAGTAACTTTTGATTACTTTGTCAAAGTAATGTAACCTGATACATTTGATTACTTTTCTAACAAATGTTTTAAACTGGGCAATAAAGTTGAAAAGTCAAATTTATCCCAGCACCTTTGCTGACCCACGTAGTCTGGAAATGTGCCACAAGTAGGGCTGGGCGATATCATTTCAATATTATAACGTGCATGCGCAACAATCACCAGGGCTTCAGATGACAGGCAAAACATTTGTCCGAATGCCAGCTTTTTGGTACTACATGGACGTTTATTTACACCCAATATTTGTTAAGCAGATTAATAGTATTAGTACTAAAACACTGAGGCATTTTATGACGCCAAAAGTTAAATTTTGCATATCCTTATGATTAATAAACGTGTCAGACTTTAAACTGCAAAAAGTACCGCCACACCACCAACATCATTTTGCCTTGTTTATATGCAAGATCTCCTCTTTTAAAAAGATATCGTGGCTGCTGAGCTGTTCCTTTCTTCACTGCCACTTCAGTGCAAATCACACTAAAGTATACCAAACATAGTACACCAAACATAGTATACCAAAACAGCATGATGTGGTTTGCTCCGCTAACCAAATTTAATAAAGATTACTAAGTTCTGGGTGCCACAAAACGCATCTCATTAATATTTTAGCTGTATTACTAATCTGCTTCCCAAATATTGGGTGTAAATTAATGTCTGTATAATATCGAAAAGCTGGCGACCGGCCAAATGCTTCGCCTTTGATCTGAAGCCCTGGTGATTACTGCGCATGCACCATATAATATCGATATGATATCGCACGGCCATAGCCACAAGAAATCATTTCTGCATGGCGAAAAGATGCAAAGCAACAAAATGAATTATACTGTGTATATATAAGCTTTTTATAGGAAAGAAATATATATTTGGATGCAGCCCCTTTAATTACAAATTTTGGTAATACTTTACAGGGCACAAATACTGAGTAGTAACTCAGTTACTACTGAAGTACTAGTCATGAACAAACATAGTAGCTACTTAAGAGAAAAGATGCATCATGACGAACAAATGTTGTTCATGTATTTGTTCCTTCAGTACATAGTTTCTTCTGTAGGTCAGAAAAGTTTACAGAATTAAGATGTAATAAATACACTAATTGCTTGAGGTAAAAGATTTCACAGTTCATTAATTATCAGTATGTAACCAAGTATGTAACTAAGAATTAGTTTGTTGTTAATTAATAAATATATAATAGCATAATATTACATTATTTGTGCCCCCTTCAAGTAAGGTGTTAGCCACATTTTTCTCAGAAACTGTAACAGATTACATTAATTTTGTAATTTAATTACCAACGCTGTTACATGTAACTAGTTACCACAACACTGGTAACTACATATGGTACGGTACTATACCATACCTCTAGGTGATGAATCGCTGAAGCCATGCCATGTTTTCACAAGTGTCCCAAAGTAGTGCATGTGCTGATTATTATGAACCATTGTATTTAACCCAGACTTAAAATAATGGCATTTATGGCAGTCCATTCATAAGTACAAGCCGGCTGTAAGTATGAGCTATACGTAAGTCGGATGTTCTTAACCCAGGGAGTGCCTGTATAGTGGTTATAGCATTGGGAGTTCTGAAGCATCAAAAAGAAAAATACAAGCACATTTCTCTTTAAGGAATGGAATATTTAAGTGGTGAAATGGAGTTTCTAGTGGTGCTTTTCCACTGGCATACAGGAACCAGGCCGTACTCGACCCATACCGCAAAGACACATTAGTTTCTTAGGGTTGGCTCAGTAAAGATGTGCCAGGGTTGGAGAGCGCCAAAACCAAAGAGATGTTTAGTTACTTTTCACATGGGGTACATCATGATTTACTATGTGCTAATTTCCACTCAGAATCAGAAGACTATTAATCCCGGAGGAGATTGCTCACATTACAACAGCACAATCACACATAGACACCAAGACAACAATAGTACAGTACAAAAATAGGAATGAAGTTTTAAAAAAGAGCAGTTAAACTTTCTAATAAAATAAAAATAAAAAAATACACTGGCACGTTGGTGAGAATCGGTGTGTTATGTTAGCATCTAATGGTAGCACAATAAGCGTTAGCTTGTGTAAATTTGAATTATAAATCCATTTCCTTCAGCCATTCTCTAGTACTTTTTTTGGGCAATATTATATGTTATTCATTATTAGTAGAATGTGCTCTTTTTTTCCTTGAGATAATCCATGCATATTGAAACAGATCACCGGTATCGCTGTGCATTTTGGCCAATCAGATTGTGATGACAAAGCCAGCTTGGTTTAGTCACGTTTTTGGTTTATTCATACTTTCATGTCAGAACAAGTACAGGTCTGGTACGGCTCGCATAATTTACAATATAGAACAGATTCTGTGCGGTATAGCTCTGGTATGGCTTGGTTCTTGGTGGCAATGAAAAAGCATCATAGGTGAAAAACTGTAGGAGGAGATTGGTGCTAAAATTTTGGGAAGGAAAAAAAAAAGTCAAATATCGACAAAAGGCATTTCCAGAAAAAAAAAATGTGTTTGCTATGCTCATCAAAGTAGAAAGACACTAAGAAAGGATGAAGAAATGACAAATATTTCTGCTTCGCGTCAGCAGCTGAGTGCTTGTTTAGTGCTTATAATCAGCTGTTGAGTCTATATACAAAGTCTGACTGTAGCTTGCAGCTTTAAAACCATGAGAGTAATAAAATCAATAGATTTATATGGCAGGATGAATGAAAGAATAAAATAGAAAAGAAATAGAGTATAGGAGGAAGGTTAGCATTAGCCATACCATGACCATTAACATTAGCAGTAATGCCAGCACAAACAGTTGTATTAGCATTAGCATAAACATTAACATAAATATTAGCACTAACGCTAGTATGAATAAAAACAATATTAGTGCTAATGCTAACATGAATGCTACCTCTAATGGTAGCGTGAACGGTAGCATTACAATTAGCAGTACTGCTACTACGACTTAACATTAGCATTACAGACCATTAGACCACCATATGGCCTATTATTACACTACCATTACAAACCATTAGCCCACCAAAAGAAAGAAAAAGAACACAAAAATACTGGTGCATTTATGTTAAGTAACAAAATTTAGCAAACATATTATAGCATTTAAAGCATAGGACTTCTGAAGCATTTAAAAATGAATTTAAGTCAACCGGAGGAAAATAGAGGGACTAAAAAGGGATAGAGGAGGGTTAAAATGGATGAAAGTTGGTTGAATATTTTTGAACTGCACATTGGATGTCTTCAGCAAGTGTAGCGGGTTTATGTCAAAGATTGACTGAATGGGAGCAGCTTGAAAAATTCCCATACAAATCTATGGGAAAAATTTGGCAGAAACAGGGATGAAAAACAGGGATGCAGGTGGAATATCAGAAGGAAAAAATACAAGCACACTTCTCATTAATAAGTAGAACATTTGAGAGATAGAAAGGAATTTTGGGTTGGGGAGGATAAAGTCTCACATGCAAGACAGAGTTCCCCAATTCTGGTCCTGGAGAGCCAGTCTGCAACACAGTTTGCAGATTTCCCTGCTCAGACACATCTTAATCAGCTAATTAACTGGTGGTGGATGAAGACTGACACAACAGTGGTCCCTCACATTGGGGTGAGCTACGTTTCTCTCTACCATGGTGGACTCTCAGTACAGCTTCCCAAACCCAAATGCCTGTGACCATCCTTACAGATAAACCTTCAAACCAACTCAAAGACTTTCCCTGACAAAAAACAAATTAAATGTTAAAGGCAGCAGCATTGTAAAATTATTACAAGGGACCATGAACAGGACTGACATGCATCACATGTAACCAAAATGTAATCCGCTGGGCATTCAGCCACATGGGAATCCCCAACATTGCACTCTCCGGCCAGGAACAGCCCCGCTGTCAATCTCCCACCACAGTACCTCAACCTCACCTACTCCTTACAAGTCAATTTATGACACAATTGCTGACCACTAATTCACTTACACCGGCAAAGCGGTCTTTCCCCATGTACTGTAGTGAATGGCTCCTTTCTGTATAGAGGTTACTTCATGTCAGCTCTACGATATTCTACACCGATGACCTTTCCTCAGAACAGCAGCAATGAATGCAGAAATTTTGCCCATGGCCAAAAGTATGTTTGGCTTTCAATTCCCTAAATGCACAGGAATTATCTGAACGCACTTAAACATACACCAAAACAGACGGTGATCTTCTTGTGATTTTTTCCCATTCACTGAAAACCAGAACCGCTCAAGCTGTAACTTTCACGCATTTCTGAGTATCTATACCCCACAGGTGCAGTAACAAGCACTCCTGCTAAAAACTGGCACAGCCTTCATCATGACAAACGGCCTCAGACACCGACTCCACACAAGCAAACTGGTTTGACTCATTCTGAAGGGTTGAGGCCAGGATGTGATAATATACCTAGTACAACTGCTGGAAAGTCATACCTATAATACACATCGTTCAACCTCAGCATCCACTACATTATCAAAACCATACCTCATATGCAATGAATTTATACACTAAAGCACAATAAAGGATTCATAGAATAGTGCACATAGCAACAATCTGTAGGTTATTATTTAATGGAAAACAAATGAAAGACCAAAAGAGATGATGCACACTGAGTCACCAAGAGGCATGATTATGGTTATATCCTGCAAGACACGTAGGGGCTGCTTGACATCCCCAAAGTAAAATAACTCATAAACAAGCAGAGACAAACAACCTGGCAGCCCGAACGCTGGTGTCAAACTGCAAAGGCATGGATGACATTTGTAAAACGCGGACAAGAAGCCTCTAGATATCGCATCATGTCAGCCGCGTCTGCTGTGCTTGCAGACCAAAACTCGATCTTAGTTTTTATGTTCTTCCACTCAGAATGTTTGGTGATGACTTTGTCTCTTCCTACAAATACTATACTACTAAATCATACAATCACTTAATTGTTCCATGATCCTTCACAATTAGCATCAAACTACATGGCTAGTGTCCATTATCAGGAAGATTTGTTCACAGCAAACACACCTTGTAGAGTGTATAACTGAAGTACTCATCCTCACCAACTTCATACACACCTTTTACACTTGTCAACTCACACCATTCACTCTGTAGGCCTTCAGGTATACACAGAGGTGCACTCACAGTACACTATTCTTAACCATGTCTCATTAAACAAAAACATATGCAAAGCTCAATTGATTAAACATTGTTAGACCAATGATTCATACAACAGTAAAGCAAACACTTCTATAAACTTCTATTAGATGGCTACATTATACTGGCATTATGAACCACACAGGGACTTTTTTTCTTCCCACAAACACACCCTAGTATTTCTGTGCAAACAGTGTCTGTTATATTACCTTTAATACATGACTCCACTGCACAAACTGACAGGCAACAAAACAAACCCTACTGAACCAGCTCAAAACACTCACTTCGCAGAAAAGCCATAACTCCTATAATGTAGAAAGCTACAGAGCAAGCAGATTAGGTTGTGTGTAGCAAGTTTTATCATTTACACGAATGTGCCAAAACAGGTACAACATGTAAATAGCCGTGATAGCAAACTCATGGCAAGTAGAAAGGCTTGCTGTGGCACCATCAGAGAGCACATACGGCTCCCAAGCTCAAGAGGCGGCCACAGAGAGATGGAGAACAGCACAGGTCTGATGGCTTCATCCGAGTACGAATATACTGCCTTTCAAAGCACAGCCCTCAATGCCATCTGTTTGTGGCATTAGAGGAAGTCAGTGTGAAAAGGCAACATGTCAGCTGTGCTCACTGACCCAGTTCATGTGTGGGTTTAACAGCAGGACTCCCAGGGGCCAAACAGCACAGCCTGTACATAAATGTGCTAAAGAGCTGTTCCCTTGTAAACACATAGGTTCACCTGACTCTTGGGGGGAGGGGGGGGGTTAATTGGTGGTCTGCGGTTAAACCATCTGATTGAACGGCATTGCTGACTTATCTCTCAAGTCACTTCCAGAGGCAGGTGAGTCAGCCGAAATACTGCTGTGTGTATTTGAGGATGGTTTCCAGTGGACGGAGACACTGACAGATGGATGGAAGCATGGATGGATGGATGGAGCCTGAGGGAATGATCTGAATGGATAAACTAATGAGCCTAACATGGTCACCATCAGAAAGAAAGAAAAAAAAACCTTTAACCATCGTCATCGACCCAACACCAAAGGACAAACGAGGGCAAAAACCATTTGGGTAATGAAACTCACACAGTTAAGATCACCCGTGATTTTAAGCATATATCTGAGCCAGGCCAAACGGGGCAGCAGAATACTAAAGATAAATATACAGTGACACTAAACTTAGTACTAGTTAAACCAGTTCGCGGTTTACATTAAATTTGCTGAATCCAGCTGCTCTTCTTCCTGGAGACGAAGCGTATTACCTGGTCGGGAGAAAAGTCTTTGTTCCCATATGCTACACCAGTTATCTTGCTGGCTACTAAATGTGTAATTAACAAACCACATAGTCCCTAACTAGGCGACCAGGTACAAGTAATCCAATGGTCACCCGATTCCTCACATTTGTCGACGATGCAAGTTAGCCGTCTCGCTGACTGCCACCAAGACGTCTCATTTTAAAACAATACTGCAGTGCTTACGCAGGCCGATATTTAACACAGCCGCCACCTCGCATACTATGATTGACTAATTAGAAGTAAACTTAATGACTCTTCGCGTTAGCATTTAGCACAGAGCTGCTTCGGAGCGTAAGCGGCTAACCGCGCTAGCCGGGGATCACCGCCACCTGCTACTCACCGAAGCGCCCTTTAACTCACGCATCCCTGCAGCTTCCCCTACAAGACACCGGAGTGGCTTCCCATCAGCTTCGCGGAGAAGAAGCGACTCTCCGGGCACTCGAACGAACCGCCAGCCCTCCGGAGGAGCGAGCTTAAACTTTTTAAAGGGCTTCCGACGACAGAAACTAACTGACTGGCAAGCACTACGTCCTCTAGCGCCTCCCGCTGGTCAATGGCGGTATATGTGCCCGCGCGACCCCGTAAAAACCAGGTTTTACGCCATGTAACAATAAAACCTTCATTTTTTTTTTGGTCTCTGAATGGTTTAGCCGCATAACCTTTAATATTGAACAGTTAAGCTCAAAGAATAAACGCTCAGATATTTTATTAAGTCATACTTATTTTAATGAAATATATTGCATATATTGCATTTAATCATTGAACTAAAAGGCCCGTTGCTTTAACTATTTGGTATTATTAAGATATTTAGCTGCTTGAATCGGACACAGACTCTGACTCTCCAAAAGCAGGCTTTCTGCCGATGTTATATAAAATGTATCCTGCAAATAACCAGGTAGAGTAAAATTCAAGGCATCAATTTTTGCATTTGATCTGTTATAAAGATTTAAAGTTAAAGGTGCAGCATAAAATATGCCCCCTTGTGGTAAAATGCTTGTCTCATGGTCTCCTGAACTACTTCTGAATGATTGATTTCTAATATACCTATTCCATCCATCAAATGTCCAGGTTTACTGCTCACGCAATGCAGGGTTATCTTCAATCTGGCGCTTATGCCGCAAAGCAAAATACAAGTAACAGGGGACACAGTAGGTGGGAAGTAGGATTGAACAATATCACATCGCTATATGTGAAATTTCCGCGAGGAATAAAACAAAAAGGAGAAGCAATTACCTGAAATAAACTATAGCCAAATAGAATGTGTTATTAACTTCCAAAAGAGTGTGTCAGATAAGTTTGTGCTGTTGCCACTAGTTGTGTCAACAGACACAAAGCAATGCGGACAAATGTGTCGTGATTACTGTGCATGCGCACATGGTGATGACGACGCTGAAACAATATATCGTGCAGCCCTAATGGGAAGCCAGTCCATTACAGGGCACACATAGGTCTGGGGCAAGAATCAAACGCCCAACACCACAGTGCTACTCCTGAGCCACCACATCGCCCACATTACTCTTCCTTACCGAAAGTGGTAAAGATATTTCCAAATATATCTAGCCACTGCATCTGAATAGGACAGTCATTGTGATTGCAAGGGTCAGCCCCTTCATTTACGATCAGTGAATGCTTTTAAACTTTTTCTATTTTTTAATGATTTTATCTCCATCAGCTCTGTGAGACCATCCCAGGCAGCACAGGGAATGAGGCCATGGATGGGATACACAATACGATAATGCAAACCCTCAACCTCGAACCCACTCAGCCACCATGCTGCCATGCTTTTTGCAGGGAACCAGTAGGTGGTGCTGTGGTTAAGAATCTGAAAGGTGCTAGTACAAGTTCCAGCAGGTGCCCTGGGAACTCTCGGGTGTCACCAAAACTGGACACTAACATATTTTTTTTTAAATGTGTTTTTTATGTCTGCTTCTGGAATACATGTCTTTTGTGAGTTTTGTTCTGTTGATTTGTGTTGGAAAATACTGAAATATTAAGGCTCCTACTGACCATCAGATCAGGTGGGATGTTTTGTTTTTTTTTATTGTGTGTGTGTGTGTGGGTGTGTGTGTGTGTGTGTGTGTGAAGAAGTGACAGTCAGACCAAGGGATCAATGCGTGGTTTAATACAGTGCGACACGGGAATGCTGCACTTTGGCTGACTCAGCTGCACAGCTCCGCATATACCTCTCAGAAGATGACAGGGTCGTAATGAGCCACTGCCACCACAGCCAGCCTTTCTGAAGATCGGTCAGTTCAATGGGGGGAGCGCTTGAGGGGACAATGGATAGATGGGTGGGGAAGGAGCAGGACCAAAGCCAGCAGCCCTGTCACAGTCATCCTTTGGAGTACAGCTTGCATGATGGGATTGGTTGTGAAAAACTCAAAACTTCAGAAGAAACAAGAAAGGTCCTGTTTCTAGATAAATCAGAACCCTGACAACTTACACAAAAAAATGACACAATTTGTGCAGAGAGCATTATGTTCTACAAATAAAAGATAGATCTGTAACAGGACATGTACTGCATATAATAATAATAACACATTTAATTTATACAGTGCTTTTCAAGAACCCAAAGACACTTACAACAGCCGCCAGAAGACAGTGTAACATATATGATGAGCCCACATAAGTCTGCCCTGTAAAGCATGACTTCATTTCCATCAGTGTTTTCTCCATTTCAGCAGACTGTCTGTCACGTCCAAGATGGCAGCCGTCATTTCGTCTGTGACTTTTGGTGCGTGGCTGGGAATAACGACGGTGGTAAAAATATAACTGCTGAGATGAAGAACTGCGTCAGCCTGAGGAGAACAATATTTTGCAAGTGTAACAATAGACAGACATATAAACTACAAAGAGAGAAACAGTGTGCAGTGAGAAATGCAGCTGGCGGGTGGGTCTGTGTGGTTCTGACTGGGCTTTGATCAATAGCAGCCGTAAGGGCAAACTTCTCATACTGCATACCTATGTCAGCTCAGTGGCACAAAAAGTAAATGCCACAGACTGAACAGTGGAACATTATTATCTAGAGTCTGATGAATTATCCTATCCAAATATACCCAACTCTAATCAGAATGTCTGATCCCAGCAGTAAAAGGTTCTGGTGTTTCAAAATTGCTTGTCTAGAGTTTGGAACATACTCTACACACGAAATAACGCTGTTTCTATGGTCCTTTCAGGTATCAGACATCAATGCAGCATCCAGACTTTGGAGAGATTCTTATAATAGCCTTCTACAGCTCAGTCAAACTGTCATCACAGTGAAGGAATAGTGACGCATTTCTGTAACCAATTCCAAATTCTTAAATATTGCAGTTCATGAGCTCTGCATGTCAGCTGTTACAGACAACATGCTATTTTACTTATGCAACTGTTCAGCATAAATATGACATTTCTCCATTACTCCACAAACAGGTAAATATGCACCTAATCAGAATTTCAGTGATCCAGAGCCTTTGTTTGGAAGCAGTGGTATAGGGGTAGGGGTGGGGAGGACATGTCCCCCGCAATATTTCATTTGGTTTCATCCATCCCCCCAATAAACAGACCCCTGTATTTAAATTATGTTTATGTAAACAGATGTAATGATTAAATGGATATACACTTCAAATTTGTTACTAACCATTGATTTCAAATTCAGAAACGTCAGCTTCTCACATATGTTCACAGGCCCCTCCCACTTGCATACATGCCCCTCCCACATGCTCGCAGCCCCCCCCACTTACGTACATGCCCCTCCCACTTGCTCAAAGGCTCCTCCTTTTAACAAATTTCACTTTGCCTTCATCCCATGAGGTAGACTGTCGATAGACTTCTTGTTAATTATTTTGCCCCATGTAGAATGTTCTTCCTTTGAAAAAAGCACCATGTCTGAAGAAGGCATAAGGAGATAAAAGCTGAATTGTTGTTCTCAACTTATTTTAACACCAGTGCAGACTGGGTGTGGATAACAAACATTTTTGATGTGAATGATATCGGTACCAATAGCAATAATTGAATGAATGAATTAATTTTCACTCAAGAACCATTAAAGAATTAAGCAGAGGAAATAATGTCATAAGTTTCCGGTTTTGCAACCATAAACTAACCAATACATGTAGTGCTTCTGAACACACATATCCTGTGGTGATGGATGGAGAGATGCACGGATGAATGCACACACATTTTTTTTTTGTGGAGTAGCTGCCATGAGGCTGAGTTAGTGCACATCTTCTGTTAGACGGCACTGTCTTGTCAGCCTTATAATGAAGGCAGAGAACTTTCGGCTCAGGCGAGGAACTCGGCTTCTCTTCTAGGTCAGCTGTCACTGTCATGGGTCTGCTTCAGAACGCGATGATAGTGCTGCGTTGATCTTCCGGCTTCGGCATATTGAGAGACACCCATAAATGCTTAATGTCCACCTGCTCTTCAAAGCCAGCTCAGGCTGGCCGTGCCGTTCTTTCATTCTAGCCTTGCTAGGGTCCTCCATGGTGGCTCTGACTGTGAGACGGGGCAGTGCCCCTTTGCTCGTGGGCCCATAATGCCACATCCTGCATCTTTTAATAGTCAGCCAGTGTAGTAATTGCTTGGCAGTGGTCCTAAGGAGCTGATTCAGGGAGACTTTCGGGGTACTCCTGCCAAGTTCTCCCGATGGTGTTTCAGAAGATTTTCACATGGTCCTGCAGTAGGTTCTGCTTTTCTCTTTTCATCTTGTCAGTCGCCTGACATTTTTGGCACGATGCAATAGAAGTCCAGACAAAGGTGTCCATCTTACTCCACCAGCAACGCTATCGGTGGTGCAGTTTCAGCCCAGGCCACCCCCCCCCACCGGCCTCTTTCATTGGCCCAGTCAACCATGGCCTTCCGATTCGAGCCACTGTGAATAAGACCAGCTTCTGTAAGCACTTCATGTCCAATTTGGGGCTGGGGGGGGGGGGGCATACCCAGCATGACAAGCCTCCTCCTCATTTAGCCTAGCCGCATGCTAACAGCCTGCACCAACGTCATCATCACTGACAAGGTGACATGCAGGGAGGGACAGAGAGCGACACTCAAAGTGTTCTGCAAGGAAAACGCCATAAGCAGCCTGTTGCCAGTGTCTTAAACATCACCCAGCTTGCTCGCTTTGCTAGAAGCAGAATCTAGCAATTCATTTTCGCTTACCGGTACCACATTTTTGAATCTTCAACTTTCTTCATACTCTTGCGAAGCATCTGCTTAGGTGTATTTTGCATGCTAATCTCAGCGATTGACCTCCTAGCACAGGGACCCTGTAGCAGCCTGCTAAGGTCAGCGATGGTGCTGGTCAGAGATGGAATTATCAGAGCATGTCCATACGGGCCGGGGGGGCTTATATGTACTTCACCCAGAGATTTGAGAGCTGGGGGTGTGTCTATGTCACTGTCGGCTGGCAGACAGGTGACAGCTGTGAGGTCTCTAGGAGGTAAGCACACCGGTATTTTTGAGATGTTGTGGGTATAGGTAGCAGGGGCACCCATAAGGGCTGGAAATTGACAGGAGACCTAAACATTTTGAAAATAACTGGATTGGTTTGGGTTGGGGGCCAATATAATATGGTTTAATGGGGCCCAAAATCTCTAGGAGCAGCCCTGCGGGTAACATTCCCCTTTAAGACTAAGAGTTAGCAAAGGATTATTGTGCAATGAGGTGAGGAGAGCTGTGTCCACCCCCCCACCCACCTGAGTATCCAATCAAACAACGAATTACAGCCTTTCATTCGGATCCTGCCGTGACACCTTCTCCCATTGGCTGGATGGAGTTTGCTGGGTGGGTTGGTCAGCGTAGGTTTTGATGTCCTTTGTCCTGGGGCTTCCCACTTTCTGTCTCTTCTTATCCATTGTTAAAGCCACAGTTAGCCTCAGTGTCACACTTGTCCTATAGATATATGGTAGCAGTGAAGGTTACAGTGCGTGTTGGCAGGTGGGGGTGGTGACAATCCATCGAAGGACACGCACATGCATCACAGGTTCCCCCAAATGCATGTCTTTCAACTACAGGAGGACACCGGAGAACCTGACGGAATCTGATGCGACACGGGAAGAACAGGCAAACGACACAACCACTGTGCAGGGGAGGGGGAATTCAAACCCCCCGCCCTGCAGTGTGACGTCAGAACGCTACACACTGAGCCACCATCAAAAGAATTAACCTTAAATTTAAATGTAATTACCAACCACTAATATAACCAAAACTGTTTTATGACATATCAGTTTTAAGGCTGGTGGCAGCTGCCCCCCACGTTCCTCCGGATTCCTTTCTACGAGTTTTTTAAAATCATCCCTTATTTTTCCTCTGCTTTTCTCCTTCCCTCTCTTATCTTTCTCTGTGTTTTAGCTGATCCATTCTAAATGCATTCTTGCAGCTGCTCTTTAATATTCAAAGTTCCTTTGTAACTTGCAGTAGTTCATTTTTCCAGTTCTTCACGTCATATATTTTTCTTCTGCTCGAGTCACATACACAAATTAGCCTTTAATTTTAGCTTTTTAGCATGAATGGCTGTACTGACAGCAGGCTGGTAGCTCAGAACTCCAGGCTTCTGTGTGAAGCTCAGGCTAACCCTAACCCTAACCCTAACCCTAACCTCACCCTGAATCAGCCCGTACGGACGCCTGTTATGGATGGATGCAGACAGCATCAGACTGCCCATATCTGGTCTCTGTTTATCAAGGACTGTGATGATCCAGAACCTTCTTTAAGAAGACAGGAGTACTGCAACCACACAGGCTGTAAATGCACGTTCATTCACCTACAATGGGGAGATTCGAGTAACCAGTTCACTAGAATTTCACGTTGATTGATAGGAAACTGGGTTAGTCAGACAAAGCAGAGGAGGACTAACGGTTCTGCACACACCTACAGTTAAGGACTAACGGTTCTGCACACACCTACAGTTAAGGACTAACGGTTCTGCACACACCTACAGTTATGGCTATTAGTTTACATACACCTTGGCTGCAACCTGTAGGCTCAAATCCCCCCAACTTCACACATTTTATGTTACCAAACAGTTCAGGCTTTAAGTCAGTTACAGTATGTATTTTATTCATGTTATATTCAAAATAATAATAAAGAGACAGACTCACTTCAGTGTTCAGTCACTGTGACGTCAGAAATACAGTGGGTCAAAACTTTACATACACAAAGGTTGACTTTCTCTGTAAGACGGCTCGGCGAGCACGAGCCAGGAGCCCCACGGCCACAGGCATGGATAGAGCCCGGAACCCGGGCCACCCGTGTGCCCCGCGGGGGCCCCGCCAGCCCCGGGCAGACCTGCACCCCCCCAAGAACCCCCACCTGGGACACCAGGGAGACGCCCTGAGAGCCACCAGGCACCCCAGCCCCAGGCTAATTCTGAGGCAAGACATCAGCATCTGTCAGGATGAGGCAGCAATCACAGTCCACCATGAGGGTTACGAACAAAGGGAATTTTATTATAAAACAAGACACCAAACACTCAAAGCTAAAGAGACCACAAAGGCAGACAGGTAACACTAGAACTAAGTACGACTAAAACTAGACATGAGGGAACACAGACTTGGAACCAGGATCACAGGAGGGAACATCCAACTATCCACTTTCAATACAGATCGTCCAATGGGTACAAGGCAAGGAACAGCCCAGGATGGGGTGCCGACCCCAGGGCATACTCACACATGCATGTCAATGGGCAATTTGGTAACTCTGATTCAACTCAGTATGTTTTTGCACTGTGGGGGGGGGGGGGGGGGGGCCGGGGAACCCGGGGGAAACCCTTTTTTAGAAGGGGGAAAAAAAAGAAACCCCCACCCCCGGGAACCCTAGCAAG
>JABJVO010000020.1:9758769-9772469 GCA_026770805.1 Boulengeromyrus knoepffleri | reverse complement strand
GGGGGTGGGGGGGGGGGGAGGGGGGAGGGAGTGTGTGGGGGGGGGGGGGGGGGGGGGGGGGGGGGGGCTTCAGCTGATGCAGGACATCAAGGACTCCACTGAGGCACATCGCAGGCATTTCGCAGCGATCCTGAGGCGTTCATCGCATTACATGAAGTCAGCTTCCGCGACTAGTTTGTCCTTTTCTCTTATTGCATAGTTACACCAAGCAAGCGGTCAGCTGATTTGGGCGAGTCAGTCTCTAATAAAGAAACTGAGAAGATGATGCTGAAACCAGCACTCATTTGATTGCTGGTGGAGATTTAGATTCAGAGCAGGAGGGTGACGTACAAAATTGAGTGCTGACTGCTGGTATTGATCTAAACCACGGTGTCATCAGTCATGGGTCAGCTGCAGTAAGTCTTCCCCTGGGGGATTATGGGTAAATGTACGTATGCACACGACTTCAGACCTTTAACCCTAACCCCACTCCCTGCACAAGGCCTCCCATTGATTCTCTCATATTGGTATTATTCCAGCTCTGTCCTGGAGGATAATATAACGTGATTGGCTGGAAAACATTATCATTAGGGGATGTCGGGATGAGAGTTAGCCATGGCTGAGATGTGGAGCTGCTGTCATCTGCCACAAGCTCTGAGAATAGGTTAGTGACCTGAGTAGCACTGTAACAGAACAATCCTGACAGGCTGAGAATGCAGCTCTAAACAGAACCCATGACTGAAGACAGGTGCCGGGTAACGGTACCAGGGATAGAGAGTAATCACTGCAGGTAGGAAGGTGTTAAAGTATTTATTAGATTCTAGGCTGCCTCCCGTCCTGTGAATTTGGGTTATGATACATTTCATTATTCTGTTGCTTAGCCAGAACTCTAATTTGCAGCTTTTACCAGGGTGAGTCATGTTAAGTACCCAGCCCCCTGCGCCTTCCGGTTGCCAGATGGTGTCCAGTTGCCCATGCCACCTCCTGCCCTGACTGCAGCTTAGGGTAATTGCAGCAGCATGAAACCTGCATGGCGCTTCTGGTGCCAAAGGCAGTGAAGCCAGGTGTCTCACGGTCTTAGGTCTTTCTGAAGACACTAGAAAACTTTATTTTTAACCTTCACGCAGTGCATAAAAGAACATTGATCCATTCTGTAAGATAAATATTAGTCACCCTGCAGAGAGAGCACATTGACCTACCCTGCAGAGAGAAAAGCAGTGATCACTGATCCACCATGCAGAGAGCACATTTATCACTGATCCACCATGCAGAGAGCACATTGATCACTGATCCACCATGCAGAGAGCACATTGATCACTGATCCACCATGGAGAGAAAGCACATTTATCACTGATCCACCATGCAGAGAGAGCACATTTATCACTGATCGACCATGCAGAGAGCACATTTATCACTGATCCACCATGCAGAGAGCACATTGATCACTGATCCACCATGCAGAGAGCACATTGATCACTGATCCACCATGCAGAGAGAGCACATTTATCACTGATCCACCATGCAGAGAGCACATTGATCACTGATCCACCATGCAGAGAGCACATTAATCACTGATTCATCATGCAGAGAGAGCACATTGATCACTGATCCACCATGCAGAGAGCACATTGATCCTTGATCCACCATGCAGAGAAAGCACATTGATCTCTGATTCACCATGCAGAGAGCACATTGATCACTGATTCATCATGCAGAGAGAGCACATTGATCACTGATCCACCATGCAGAGAGGACATTGATCCTTGATCCACCATGCAGAGAGCACATTGATCACTGATCCACCATGCAGAGAGCACATCGATCCTTGATCCACCCTACAGAGAGAGCACAATTGTCTGATATTGTGGATGCCAGTCCGTACCTGTCTAATGTTTATTTAAAAAGATTTGCTCTGGGGGCTGAACATAGTGAGCAGTGGGGGTCATAACCTCCTCTGCCAATCTGCCTCCCAGCTGTCTTACATATCATCAGCGTCACTCGATTCCGAATTGTAATTATATGACACAGACTTGATGGTTTAATTTACTGTTAAATTACACACTGTTCTGTACAACTGATCAGATCTTGAAGAAATTTTCACCTCAAGATGATCAATTAGAGAATCACTGCCATGATCCTGCAAAGACAGTAGCTGGGACATGCTGTGGCCTCACATGTCCAGGTGCTGCAGGCTTGTGTATCGGGCTCATGCTCTGTGTAAGTGGGGCCTCTGAGGTGCCCTTCCCCCCCCCAGCTAAGACAAAGAGCCTGTAAAGGGCATTTGGTGGTTCTGTATTATTAGTATTCTGAGTGAATGGTTGTGTATGAATGTGCCATGATAGGCATCAGTTCAGCCCCATGTAGGACTGCAGGAGGGACATGATTACCCTGGTAGATTCGGGGGTGGGGGGGGGCAGCACTTAATGGGGGACCTTAAATATATAAAATTATATGTTACATTTGGTGGGAGGCCCACAGTGACATTTTGTCAGGGGGCCTAGAATTTCTACCTCTGCTAGGAAAGTCTCCCAGTCATGGTGACTCTGGGCAATCAAATTATGCTATTAACTGCACAGGTAAGCTCTCTGGAAATGGGTTGATAATACTACCAATTTTAGCTGTACATTGCCCAGTAATTCCGATTTCAGTTTTTGACAAGAGATTCCAGGTTACCTGTAGATTACTCACTGAGCATTTCAGGGATATTAGATTTTGAACGTCACTCCAAAGGTCGTTTCATTAGCCAATGATTAGCGGCTGTTGGGTTAGCAGACTTTGCCTCCTGCCAGTCTGCCTGTGTCTAAATACTTGTGAAGGATCCTTTTGGGACTGGCAACATAGCTTAGGACCATTGACTATAGGAAGAAGCTACGGATGAAATCTGGGTGAACATCCAGGGTGGACGGGTGGCTTTGGGTAAGCTAAAAGCACACTGAACGACTGACAGCATTCAGCAATGTTCATCGTTGTTCAAGGAGATGTTTTCTGTTTAAAAGAATAATGAGGAAACACTGTAGCCCTGACAGAATCAGATGGCTCTGTGACAGATGAGACGATGGGGGCTCTGCTGGTTGTATTTGGAGATCAGACAGACAAAGTGGTGTTTCTCCTGCTTACGGTAAGTAAGTGTAACCCTTAGCTTCCTTTGCATCCTCTGGTAACTGGGTGAGATGTGAAGGATGTTTTCATAGGCGAGCAGCTTTGACCTACAGCCACGTCAGACGACCAAAGCTGAGAGCTGGAGCCAAATTGGACCCTTAGTGTCTCATTCCCTACAAAAAGCTCTGCAGCTTCTCATGGCCTGGAGTCCTGTTGCTTTGGGGTCAGCTTGGTGCTGCTGTTGATGCCACAGAATCCCATAATCCAGACACCTACAGCCGTTTGACGCACACTTCGGTGCAGCTGCTGAATACCATTTTAGCAAACTGTGGCCTGTTGTAACCAGGAACCTTTCATTACCTTTAATATCTTCACTATCCTTTGTTCTGGCATCATTCTTGATTCGATTAAAGCAGCCCAGCATTATCAGAAGGGTGTGGAGTGCAGCTGGGCCTACTGAAAGTGCTACTTAACAGCAATTTATCAACTATAAGCAGACTGCCACAATTAACTTTCCCAACTACTGACACCTTTGCATAATTTATTTGCATTCATTTTCATTCATTTCCTTAGTGTAAGGTCATTTTGAATTCTGTAACTGCCGCTAGATATTTTAACAGCTACTAAATAAAGTCAGCCATCATCTCAAGTATTGTGTGTTGCAGTTGCAGGAGACATTTCCAGTAATAGTCACGTTTTAATGCATTACCAGTAAAAGATTTAATGCGTTACCAGTCTCCATGTGGCCCAAAACCAGGAAATGTTTTTGTTTTGCTTTTCTGTGGAAATGGCTTGATTGTTAGTTGTAGTGCTCAGAGAGCCTGTTTGCTTGTAATCTGCTCAGCAAGGAATGTTTTGTTAAGTGGTCTATTGAGGTACCTTTGCTCCCTACTAGTTTTCACAATAGAAGCTGATTAAATGCAGCCAGCTGATGGCTACAGGTAACATGCAGATGGAAAAAACAGGATCAGAGTAGAGTTTTAGGTGCTGATTGAAAACAGCATTTGGGTTAGGATCTAGCCATGTTTCTCAATCCCAAGAACCCAAAGATCGTACTTGTGTACTTGGCAAGAGCGTTCTTGCTAGCTTGCCTCCCAAGAGCGAACTTGAGACACAGTGAATAATGGGATTGGTCTCGTTTGACGAGGATACAACTGATGCATCCTTGATATATGGGGCAGGGTAAGAACAACATCTGGGATTTTTACAGTCCTCTGTACTTCTGTTCTTGAGTATTGAATCTGTGCTTCGGCAAAGGAAGATGATGTCACAGTTACGTGAGAACACAAGAACGGTTAAGTACGCATATTGATTAACACCTTAGCTAGCTTTCACCTTTGTTGAAACTGAAATGCAAGTATCTACAGTGGGAAGGAAAGACACCCGTTCATGTGACTTGGTGCACCTGTGCAGGGGCGCTGCTAAGGATTTTGGGCCCCATGAAAAGAATCTTGACAGGGCCCCCAACACAGCTGAGACTTTTTTATTGGGGGCTTCTCTGGGCCCCCTCTCAGTCATGGGCCCCGAGAATCGTCATCGTTTACCCCCCCTTTACAGCGCCCCTGCACCTGTGACACGGGTCATGTGACTTGGTGGGTCATGTGATGTTCTAGGCAGTTTAAAAGGTCTTAGACACCACAGGCTGGGGTTTGGCAAAAGTCACAGGCAGACATGACACTTCTAACGTTAACCAAGGCGGCTGTGTCCTGTTCCCCGGCTCAGATGAGCCACTCGCCCCCCCGGAGTGCCGGACCCGCTGTGAGGTGCAGACGGCAAGGCCTGCTAATGAGTGTACTGGAGATCTGCACTCTGCCCTGTGCGGGGGCCACGCTGTGAGGTACCACCAGCAAACGCGCCCATATGAGGAACTCACCGGAGCACGGCGAAAGGCATGACTCAGCCGGGCAGGGACCGAGAAGCCCACCCCCTGCAGGCCTCTGGGGGTGTACTCTGCATTTCAGGTTTAATAAGCCATCCGAGCTTTCTGGCTGGCATTTTATTTTTAACTCAGCAGCCCCCCCCCCCCCCCAAATAAGACACCCCCATCTCTCACTCTGTGTCTCCTTCTGCCTGATTTAATTCCAGAAATCACAGATTGCAGAATCTATTGAAGCATAATCTCCAGTTTTCAGGCTCGGTGGTCATTATGTGGGGCCATAAATTCGGCTCTGGCTTACAGCGCCGCTAACGAGATCACATCACAAATCTGAATAATAATCCCCTATTAATGAAGAAATACCACATCTCTAATCCCAGCCATTTTTGGGAGGTACTTCGTCATGCTTGGTGGATTTTAATGCCTTTTAATACTTCTAAAAATAAACAGCATATGTTGGTCTTGACGAAAATTTAAAATGTCTAAAATGTACATAAATTAAGTCACAGCACAAAATATAGCATGTCACTGTTTCCATATTCGCTTTCCTATCTATCTATCTATCTATCTGTCTGTCTGTCTGTCTGTCTGTCTGTTTATAGTTGATTTGGTGGTGTTACAGTTTAATTTAATATATTTAATAATCTCTAATTTCTTTGTACCCTAAACCTGTAGAACTCCCCTAACTCTAACCCCCCACACACACATGTGACATGTTATGATCTTTTTTTGCAGTGATGGCTGCAAATAAGATGAGCTTCTGAATAATAATCCCTAATCATCACAGATTAGCAGCTGAAAGATTCCCAGAACTCAATCTGTCATTTAAAAATAGATGTGGAAAAAGCATTTAAAAGCTTAAACTGGAAAATTATATTCTATAACAGGCTTACATTTACAGCTACAGAGTGACTTGAAAGAGATATCTGAAATCTGTGAGGGTCCAGGGAACTTATGAGCTCACCAGTGTTGTCTGTCTTTAAGTTTTAAAGCCCTTTCCTTTAAAGGTGCGGTTGAATATGGGAAAAATCACATGGCAGTCAATCCAAATATTTGATGTGTATTTGATGTGGAATTACTTGCACACAAATATCATATGTAGACAATCAGATTTAATCACATTGCTACGTCCAAATAACAGAAACTCAAATTCATCATGCGTTATTAATATTTAAATTTAAGGAATGTTGCTCACATTTTCTTGCATTTTTGTAACCAAACATCTCCCATGATTATTAAGAGTCAGTCTCATGCATCTTATTTGAGTATTATTGCTTCTTCTATTTTGCCCGTGACTAATTCATTTACTCCAGGTTTGTGGGCTGTCTTGGACGAGCAGATCTCTATCAGGTTGACGTTGTCCCGACACTGACAGTTTGTCTTGACGTTTAATTGGTAGATGCTGCAGGCCCCGTTTTTCCCAACAGCTTTAACTCACAGGCACATTGCTTGATGTTTGTCTCCAGAACGTTTAATCCATGGTTTTCTCAATGATGTCATTCTGTTCCATAAGCAACGAACTGTGACACTCCCACCGCCACGTTGGTCATTTGGGATACAAATGTCTTGCCAGACATTGAGTCTTTGGGTGTGGCTAGATCGATTTTAGACTCCAGGGAACATTCTTCTGTTGTTCCGTTCTTTTGGACGTCCTGTATAACTTCTCCCATTCTCACTCTCTTCGATCATTTCAAAAGATATTCACATGTAGGTGGAGTGGACATGGTTTTAATTTCCCTTCAGCTGTGGACTATTTATCTTGTAGTGGACTAAAGAATCCCAAAAACTCTCACAATTGCATAACCCTGTACAGACTCTTCCTGACACGCACTGACTCTCTTTAGGGCGCGTTGCAGTAACCCTGCTCTCAGAGCATTCTGTGCCCTGTGCTTCCTGTGTAGGATCAAGCCTCAGTGTGACCCCATAATGGAAACAGAGGTAGTGAAAATAGATAGAAAGATGTAAAGCAGTAACTTGTATGTAAGTCTAAACAGGCCGTCATGCTCACCTTAAGGACCTCCCATATTCTGCTCTCGTTATTAGAACTTTTCATTGGTTGTTACTCTCCTAATTTTATACCCGACTATACTTTTCGCATAGTGAATGAATTTAGCTAATGGACCTTCATTTATTTTTGCACAAATACCCACTGGAAAAATGTCTTTCAGCCTTTAAGTGGTACTGTACCGTTTATGTGCATTATACTTTACATGCATTTTTACATGCTCTGGTAATTTTTATAACTACTCCCATTTACCCATCAAAGTATGATCAAACATAACTATACCAGGCAAATTCCTGTGGTTAATACAGCTCAGCTGTGAAGGCAAATTGCTCAAGGTCCAGTTGACCAGGCACTTGATCTGATGTCAATGCTAATATCAGTAATTCAGGTTGCAGTCCGGTTCATCTATATATGCCAGTGGAATAACAGAGTAAAAGAAGGATGAGATAGACTGAGACTCAGGACAAGCTGCTTATTCATCTGTCAAGTTCTTATAACAGTATAAATCAGGCATTTGTTTATATACGAAATGCTTCTCATTTATAAAACAAACATCATATGTAAGCCAAACATGATGAGCCATAACATTAACACCACCTGCCTAATGTTGTGTAGGGCCATCTCATGGCCACAAAGCAGCTCTGACCCACTGAGGCATGGGCTCCACAAGACCTCTGAAGGTCTCCTGTGGTATCTGGCACCAAGACATTAGCAGGAGATTCTTTAAGTCCTGAAATTCTAAGGTGGACCCTCCATGGATCGGACTTGTTTGTCCAGCACATCCCACAGATGCTCGATTGGAATGATACCTGGGGAATTTGGAGGCCAAGTCAACACCTTGAACTCCTTTTCATGACCCTCACACCATTCCTGAACAATTTTTGCAGTGAGGCAAGGGTATTATTCTGATGAAAGAGGCCACTGCCATCGGGGAATACCATGGACATGAAGGGGTGTCTGCAACAATATTTAGGTAGGTGGGACATGTCAAAGTAACATCCCCGTGAATTCTCAGGAGTAGCCAATCGGGCTTGATCTGATGTCAGCCACACACACACACACACACACACACACACATAGACCATGATTGCGCTGCACAGAGAAACCCACAAATACACACACAAACGCAGAGTTCCCCCAGAATAAAGACAAAATGGGCTGGTCATGGGCATTAAACTCCAGGGCTGAGAATCAGTCCCTCTCCACCCCTCAGTGAGCAGGATGGGGCTGGTCTGTCTGCATGATGTCCATCACAGTGCATTTTTAGGCAAATTTAGCACAGCATCCATGCCTGGATATGCATTACACGCTTAAGAAAAACAAAGAACGGCATACGATCTGGGATACGGCTCATGTGTAAAGGACTCACTATCAAGGCTTCCTGGGAATTTGTTTTGTTTGGAGTGTGGCCTGTATTTCCTGTACGATATCAGCGGAAGGGCCTGATCTCCTGTGAAATAAATCCCTGATGTGGCAGTGGAAGATCCCCCCAGAACTGCCGTTTGTTTTGAGACCTTCTAGGGTGTCATTCTTATGCAACCTGAATGTTATCTACCTCATTAATGAATGAAAATTAAAGAGTAGCACACAACTAATCCATTTCAGAGGATTTTGTTCTCCGGGTTCATGGCTTGATGCTACAGAATATCAAATCAGGTCTTCTGTAGCCCGGAAACTCGGTGAGTTACCGATGCGGCCTCGTACCTCCAAGACTGTGGGGTTCAGTTCTAACTTTGTATTGAGTTTGCATGCATATTTCCTCCTGCAGTACAAAAATACGCAGTCAGGCATATAAATTGCCAATAATGTGAGCCCAGCGTTGGCCTGGAATCTCGTCCAGGGTGTCTGCTGCCTTATGTTTCCTGGGATAAGCTCCAGAATTAGTGCAGCCTGGTACCAGAGACCCGGTTCAGAAGATGGATGGGTCCATAGTAAGTTACATAAAACACAGTTCATGTTAAATAAATGTTAATGCCAAGTTATGATTTAAAGCAGTATAATTACTCATTTGGGTGTTATCATTTAGTTAATCTTCCAAGTAATTGGATTTGTAATGCGGTTAGCAGATGTGATCTATTAACCTTAATGATTTGTTTAGATAGCGCTTCATTATGAAGTACATGATTACTCACAATGGATAGTAGATACTGTGCAGTTATAATGGAACTTGGGTTGCAAGATTGTACTGACCCATTTGTGAAGAGTGATTTAACCCCGTGACCCCCTCTGGGAGGCAGCTTGCAAACAGGATCCTGCCCACCCAGTTCATTCATAAAGGCTGCCAGCTCTGGGGTCTTGGTTACAGGGAACTTCCCATGGCACATCAAAGATAGACGCGGGATTTCCCAGACCTCCCTCAGTCATGTATAGCCAGGTGACATAAATAGCACTATTCAGGTGGTACTACAGTACATTGTGTCTCATTATGTGGCAAGTCGAAACCACCATTTGTACGATACTGGGGGTCTACCAAGCACTGGACGATTGAACATATTTTCACATTATATATATTAAGATACAGATGCTGAAAGTCACTGTCCTTTGGATGGTGGTGTACACCTGTCGTACATAACGGTGACTGATAGATGGCTGACTGGGGAGTCAAATGCTTTATCTCTTATGGGAAGTCATTCTCTGGTGAACCTACTGACAGATCCACAGACTGACCCGCAGTGAACTGACCCCCAGTCACAGGGTGCACCTTGGCTGGAACAAAGTGCCCTGTTTGTGACACGGCTCTGCTGATGCCTGCTTTGTACTACACAACAGGTCTCTGCCATCTGAACTTAACCAATACCAGAGACACAACCTTTCCTAATTAGGCTTCTGATTAAAATGTGTTTGCAATCGATTTGACATGTCCAAAGAAAAGATAGGAGTCTACACCAGCCTTCTAACAAAACCTGACCCAGCAAATATGTTCCTGCTTCTTTGGAGATTTCTCAGCTACCATGTTGGTCTCCAGTTTACCATCTGCATTTCCTCTGCAGTAGACAGGCCGGGCGGCAGGAGATACAGACAAAGTCCCTGCATCCAGTAAAACTTTAGAGTTCCATTGTACGGAAGAGCCTTGCAGATTTTTATGGAAATGTTTGGAGGCATTAACAATCCATCTGTATTTGAGGGACGCTTTTTGTCACTATGCGGGGTAAGAGGGGGGAGTGAGGTGTCTTTGCAAATGCGAGCAATCCTTTCATCTAAGGGGCAGAATGTACGGCCCACTCCTCTTCTGATGCTTTTTACCTAAAGCCTATAATTCTCTTTGCATCCAGTTTTAAATCAGTCCACTTTTTTCTTCACTTCAGACAGAATTTCTTTCACCTGTTGACATGCAATTTACCGCCATAGTAAGTTCATCTTGGTTTTCTTGGCATGCGCTTCTCTGTTCTGGTCCTGTTCAGGTTCTCCAGGTTCTGCCCGACTGAATGTCTTCTGTATTTTTTACATTTACATTGCTGCTGTTATAGAATAGTGCTGCTTTATCCATCTCTGTGGGGAAATGAGTCGTTCACACATATTCCATCTTGCTCTGCATGAGACACAGACATACATACATACAGGTAGGAACAAGTCTTGGGATCAGAGAGCAGGATTAGCTGGCATCACAGCCCCTGTAGCAGTTGGGGTTATGGGCCTTGCTCCTGGGCCCAGTGGTCACATGATTACTCAGCTAGCTATGGGATTTGAAAACACAACTTTCAGGACAAAGGGACATATTCCTCTGAGCCCCATTTATCAGCTACCACCCCTATGCTCTCTGGTTGCTTTGTGGTGACCATGTGGTACAGAATCTGGGTCTTATATTTTTGTGTGTGGGTTGCTGCTTTATGCTGATTTTTATGAATTTGTTCATAGTTTATTTGTTATTTTTGAAGGCTAAAGGAGGTTTATTTCACTGGCGCTTGTGCTTGCAGTCCGTTGCTGATGTGTTCCTTTGGAAATGTGTCTCGGAGAATCCTTGGGTACCACTAGTTTGACTTTGTGTCGAATAAGAGGTTGCTAGAGGAATCCTGGATGGGACACCTTACCCGCATCGTGAGGGAGCGTCAGTTACGGCACTACGGCCATGTGGCGTGTTTCCCTGAGGGTGATCCAGACTTGCAGGATCCTCATTGCTGAGGACCAGGGGGGCTGGACCAGGCCAAGGCGACGCCCACGTAATACCGGGCTGCGGTAGATAGATGGCCATTGCCGGGGGTGGGACTGGACCACATGTCCGCCTGGGGCGGGGGGGTGCCAACCGGGATCCTGAGGTGTTTAGTCATATGGTGGGTGCAGCAATATACTGCATGCTCCGCAATCTGACCTGACCTGTCCATAGAAACGAATGGAGAGTCCCCACAAAGAAATGAATACATGGACTGTGTGGGTCTTGGGGGGTTGGGGCATTGGATAATTTTTTAAAATTAAAATTAAAATATTGCATTCTTTTTGAGATATTGCCCAGTAAATATACGAGTTTTATAAAAGAAGTTATATGAGATTCTGCTGAACCCCCCCCAACCCATTTTGGAAGCCACATCCTAAGAGAGGGGACTGATACCTGCCACAGGGCTCCTCTTCTCTCTCATCTTCTGGTTTCTCTACATTCTTTTTATTAAATCATTCTCCCTGAGGTTATGAAACAGAACATTAATGACATTCAGAAACCACACTAAGAGCCACGACCAGCATCACTTAGTAACAGAATTCTTAACACGTTAGCAATGGATTGCAAGCACAAGCGCCAGTGAAATAAACCTCCTTTAGCCTTCGAAAATAAACTTTTACACTTTACGAAAAAGCTGTGGTCAAATATGGATCTATTGGGTTTTCAAAGCAGGGATCCATCTGCGTTTTCTGAATTTTGAGGTTCACTGCAATTTCTTCAACTGAATTTGTTTTATCAGCAGTGTAAGACCCCTGACCTGCACCCCTCCGCCCAAACATGTAGATCCTCTTACCCCGGGTGCAGCAGCACTCTTTAGGATGAAGGTCACGACCCCAGCAGTGTTTAAAACAACAGATGGGAAACGGACACATTTCCAGCAGCCGCTGGTCAGCAGGGATGCCGGTGATGTAAACAGAGAGGAGGAGGTTTCTTCTCCGTGTATCTCTGAGCCACATGGGCGCCCCAGATTGGGTGTAGCGCACAGGAAGGACGTGATGATGGAGGTCAATCCAACCAGATGTTAGGCAGGACTGAACCTCACACGCAGCCAGACACACACGCGCGACCCAGCCCAGAGCTTTCTAGAAGTTCTGCATTGCACAAGAAGCATTTAGCAAGAGACTAAGAGGCAGATAAAAGGGATTATTTCCCTTATAATGAGTACTTAGTCTAGTTTGCTAGTCTTTTTTTTAAGTGAGGATAATTAGCATTAGTTTGCACCAGCTTGTGGCGGGGAATCGAGCTTTGTCAACAAAGCTGTGAGATCTCAGGCACGCACTTATTGCGAAGCCGGTGTGTCCTGTAATTAACATGAGTGTGCTTCGCCAGGAAGCTCCTTCTCCCTCCTGGTCATAGCCACATAACAAACACCATGTGTGTTCAGTGATAAAAGCACTGCAGGTTGATGAAGGCTGGATTAGCATTTCTTATGTGGCTGCATTGCTGGGTGACCAGCACTAGGACGCTGGTAACGACTTAATTAGGGACCGGTGGTACAATGAACACCTAGAAATGAAAGAGCAGACAAATAGGGTGTTAGGGTGTTCTTACCTCCCCCTGCTCTGTTTCTGGTTTTAAGGGGCTGGGGTGTTACATCTAATCAGATAGTAAAGCATGTTTTAAAGGACCAGTGCATGAAAGAAAGCAATTCATTGACTTGACCATAATTTGACAGGCAGGTTGTATTGCGTAAACAACATTAGCTTTATATATGATTTAAAAGGTGGGATTGAAATGGGGATTTCTGCATTGCACAAGAGTAGCTGTCCATATGAGTTGGGATGGGGGCCCTGGAATCAGGCTATGTTAGGACAGGTATTGCTGGAACGCTTTGAATTCAAGATTATGTCATTGTAGCTTACTGAACGAAACTTTAATGTGGTCGTGTGCAGGGGTTTAAGCACAGGGCGGAGAAGGGGGACGTGTTCCCCTGAATGTTTAATTTGGGTTCATTTGTTCCCCCAAAAAACAAACCTTTACATTTAAAATATTAAATTGTGTCCCCCAGTAACAAACTTTCTCTTACGCCCATGGATGCATGTAAAATATATGTGCTGATGAGAGTCAATGTTATGTAATTAAGCTCAGAAACGGAACTAAAAGGCCCCTTTTCTCTAATATGATGTGTGAACAAAAAATGCTGTGAATTAAAATGCTTCTTACCAAAATATTGTGCAAACAATTCATTATTTCTGTATTGAGTGCAGCAGTGGGTCTGTATGAAAGCAGTGGAATGGAGTCTTCCTGATGATGAAACTGGCTGAAGTTGGACTGATCCATCCATCCATCATTCAAACTCTTACCCAGTGACTTATAACTTGTGACTGATGTCATAACCTATTGCAGCCTCCCTGTGAACATTCACTAAATGTAAAAACAAATATGGGTAACACTATGGTTATATAATATGAAAAAGTACAGGCAGTGAAGGTGGCCTCTGTGAGTCTCCCCATCCAGGAATGAAGGGCGAGCATGTTATACTAGATCAGGGGTCACCAACTCCAGTCCTGGAGGGCTACTATCCAGTAAGTTTTCTGTCCCACTTGGCTTCTGATGAGCCACACCTGTTCCTGGTATTTACCTGAGAACAG
>JABJVO010000020.1:9737457-9751063 GCA_026770805.1 Boulengeromyrus knoepffleri | reverse complement strand
ATAGCACGCGTCCTCAGGTACGGCATAGACACGTCCTCAGGTACGGCATAGACACGTCCTCAGGTACGGCATAGCACACGTACTCAGGTACGGCATAGCACGCGTCCTCAGGTACGGCATAGCACACGTACTCAGGTACGGCATAGCACACGTCCTCAGGTATCGCACAGTACTTTGTGCTCAGGTTTACACCCCATGGACACAGAGGAGCAGCCCTGTAAGTGGATTAGCCAGGGGCGACGCCTCTCTGACCTGCCTTTGTTTGCTGTGCTATTCAGGCCCTGCCATCCAATACGGCGTCTCTGGTTTCCCATTGTGGCGGCCGAACCCGGGGCTTACTCACACTATTCCCAGGGAAGAAACGGGAGGGGTGACACACCAGATTCCAGGCCGTGTGCGTTGGAGTGACGACTAAGAGTCTTTGGAAACCTTTTTAACAAAAAGAGGCTGGTTCATGCTAAACCCCTGGTTAAGGTCTTTGGATTTACTGAGATTGCTGTTGCTCTCTTTCCCAGAAAGGTACAATTCCAGTCCACACAGGTAGAAGCAGTGGGTTACTCTGCCTCATTAACTCGGAGGCATCCTCTGTGGAGGCTTTCGTGACCTCGCTGCTGATATTTTTTCTTTTAGACACCCTGAAGTTTCATCATGATAATAATTTAATCTTTCTCTTGACTGCTGTCTCAGTACTTCACTTTCTGAAATAAAGAATTCTATTTTCAGTATGTTCGGCAGAATGCATTTGTACACCATGAAATGAAACTGCAGTGACCTTTCTCACAGAGCAGACGGCCTGTCAAAGGAGGGCCAGTCTCATCTCCAGAACGTTCTATGCCAGCTGTCGGTCAGACAAGAGCATTCAGTTGTGTAATAAGGACATAATGTCGTCTCTTCTCTCCTTCTCCTTGGAGGGACAAGCTTTTAGTCTTCATCCTTATCTTTAAGTGTCTCTCTCCCTGTCATTAAGTCCTGTGTACATGGATTCACCAAAGTGCAGGACCTAGAACATTCTCTCATCCAAATTTGACTGCGTTTCATTGTTCTCACTTGTTACATTTTTCTTAATATTATTGTTTTTGGTTCGGTTTATTTAATTATTATTATTATTATTATTGTTTCCTATGTCATCTATTTGGCAACCTTAAGATTGGTTGATAAGTTTGACTAGCCAATGAAATCCCATTCTACACTCTATGGCCAAAACCAGTTTATCCAAGATCTCATTCTGAAACCAAGGGTATGAGTATAGAAGTTGGTTTGCCATAATTTGCTATAATAGCCTCTGCTTTTATAGCCTCTTCAGGTTGTGTATTGATGTTGGGCTACCAGGTCCCTTTCTGTGAGCTTGTGTGGCATAAGACTTTGAACTTGCTCCTAGACGTTTCTACTGCATAATTACTTCACTTGCTGCTGACCAGGGCAGTTCTAGCTGGGCAGAAATTTGGCAAACTGACTTATTCGAAGGGTGGCATCCTACGATGGTGCCAAGCAGAAAACCACCCATTTTGCTGCTAATGTTTTTGCTGGAGATTTCATGCCTGTGCGATTAATTTTATACCTGTGTCTGCATCCGCGATGGGTGTTTCTTAATTAGGCAATTCCTAATTAAAATAAATTAACGGGGGCATTTACGTAATTTTGACCATATTGTGTATCAGTTACATGATGTTTCAATGAACAGTTTACATATGTTGACCTTGTGTCAGAAGTTTAATGGTTTTGTTGTCCATAATATGGTTTGCTGCACGAATGCATGGGAATTTTCCCTCATTTTTAAAATAACTTTCGCAACTATTTAAAAAAAGTAATGAAAGCAATATTTGGTCAGCTGGTTGCCAGCACCATTACAAAGTGCTTAGTAAATCTTTTCAGGAATTACTAGAGGCTTGTAGAAACACCTTTCGCTATTGAAGCTGGGCATCTTTCATAATTTGTGGTGACAGTTTATAGGCATTTAAAAGCAATCACTTAAGCCCCAACCTTGTCAAGACGTGAGATTCAGGGGCCCACGCTTCCACAGGGCTCCATTGTCGGGGACGGACTCTCTCGCCATCAAAGCTCGGTCGGGCGTCCTGGTTTGGAGAAGGCAGTCCCTGGAGTGTCATGATGCTGCTCGGCCACAGGGGGCGATGTGGCCGACAGATCATGCGACGGCCCATAATCCTCTGCGGCTGTCACATTGGGAGGTGTATTAATAAACATCAGGTATGTTAGGAGCACTTCACGGGCACTTAACCAGTGGTGCTTTAGATCAAATTCCACCCCCATCCAACTTTGTGAGGGGTCAAAGGCCTGTCAGCCGTGTCTGCTAGCGCAGCTGGTGTGCAGTCAACTTGGCTTGCAGGGCCAGAGTGACGGAATACATCCGCCCTGCCGCTCTCGTGGTCTCTGACACCTCCAGGTCAAACAAGACAACCCTTATTTTACACCATCGCCTTTATCGTAACTCACTGCCCAGAAATGAGTTGAAACTCTGGCCCAGTGAAATGGGGAACAAGGTTTTAAATCATGTCGTTTATTAATTCTAGCAGTACCCATGAAGTGAGAGGGGTCAGAGTATTATGGTTTTATGATTTGAATGTTATACATTACCGCATACTTTAACTTAAATTGGACATCAGAGATCATTATCTAATGTGATCCCTCATCTGCCCCTTGTACTTGCAGGTGGAGGATGATGATGTTCCACACTGCATGCTACCCGCTTAGTCTCCTACTGTTTTCTTAGCCTGAGGGATATAGATGATGAATATGAACAATGGGATACAGTATCCCCGGTACGGGCCGGCCACTGCTGTTCCACCATGACCCTGGGGTTTGCCACAGGGGGGTTGCGCTGTATCTGCGATGCGTGACTTCCTGAAAGTGTCCCCGGTCCTGAGGACAGCCTTTGTAAAGAAGCAAGATGGAGCCCTATCTTTTAACAGGATTCTGTTTCTGTAAGGGATTCAAGAACCTCAAGAAAGGGCATAATGAAGTTTTTTTAAAGGCAATCCCCTTTTAAGATCATCTCTCTGGTGTCTGTGACGGGCTGTTGAGGCTGGGGCTGGTGGGGGGTGTACCCCCCATGGGGTGTGACAGGGTCAGTAACTGTAGGCTGCCTGTCCTGCACTTTGAAGGCAGCTGTGCTGGACTAGGTGGATGCTGACTCACTCCAGGTAGAGTCTCTTCCCCTGTGTGATGTCAGCTTACCTCACGCTACTTTGCCTCACCTTCCCGGGGTGGAAACAGGACACCCTTTCTCTCTTACCCCTATTAACCACAAAGGGCTCATCGGATTGTCACAGAGGTGTCAGGCCAGGACAGAAGACAGTCAGCATTAGTCAGCTGGGTTCTGCGGGCAGATGAATCAGTGGTGATGCATGTGTCCGGCCTGGTCCATCCCTCTGCTGTCCGGTAACATTACGGATATCATTGGAAACCGCACAATGGGTCACTTCCCATCAGTATGGATCTGACAGACAAACAAATGTGGAATCTATTTTATGTTGTCTCCTTTAGTAAACCTAACCAGTAAAATTGTTAAATTAACAGTTATGGTTATGTTAGTGAGTAGTTGAACACATAAAGTAGTCAGGCAATTAAGTGAGGAATACTTTTTAGCCCATTATTATTGGTAATTATTATTTATTTTGTGAGCACTTTAAACAGCTGATGGCAAAATATTCTGTCTGAGGTTTGGAGCCTGAAACCTGCCAGTGCTTTTTTTACTAGGTCAGGTTGACGGGACGGGCTGTGCCCCGAGGGCAGCGGCAAGTGCCGGAGCGTGTGCCATGCGCGGCGTAACTGGACACGGTAACTGGATCCACCATTTCCTGCCACTGCTGTTTTGAGGGTTCTACCTTTAAGATAAAGATTAAGGTTTAATCACAGTTTTCTGTGAAGGTAAAACAGGGACGTTCTCCATTGTTACGGTTCACATGAGTCTGTGATACCGGAATGGTAATGAAATGTGATTTATGCTCCCAGGGTAAACAGCTGTTTCATTGTTCAACTAAACCAAGCTGGGATGCAGTGGTCATGCTCAGTAAATCTGCTCCTACAGTGAATCTGAAGTGTTTGAACATAAACTTACCACAGGTACTCTCTCTAATATTTTTAATATCAAGAACGCAGTCATTTTATACTTAGAGGTGCTATTTCACTCATATGGTGCTGAAACACGGTGAGTTCCTTGATGTGAGCCTAACGCAGTCTTAGGCTGGCATTACTGGGAGCTGAAAGCCCACCTCCACTGGGAGAGACCCTGAAGATCATGACGTAATGTGACACTGGCACCAGCGCCTGCTTCAGAAGTCAATATAGGAAATGTAACCAGCGTTTAATAGGGGTCTGTTTATGTGGACTGTAAAACCTCATAGGTGTAGTACCTTGAGACAACGTGCTTTAACCCAAGGGTGTCTTGCTTGCCTATAGAAGCCGGCTGTAATATAGTTTTCTTCATTAAATATATCGTTTTTAATGAGCCGTATTTAAGCAGCACATTTAAACATGGAAAAAAAAAACTCAGGAGGTGGCAAGCTTTTGTGATAGGTGAACATATTGGATTACATGAGGTGAGGCTTCACGTCAGAGGTGTGCCCACAGTGAGATATATAGCAGGTAAAACTCAGATCTGGGAAGTGGTTCTGGAGAGCCCACTACTGCTGATGGACTTTAGATAAAGTCAAAAGCTTCATAGTTACTGAAGCTGAACATTTGTATGAAAATGAAGACGGCCACAGGCCCTTTCCTACATCATGATGCCGTCTATTTTAAACCTTAGAGCACAGAGGAGGCCTTTCTAGGGCTCCCTCACAGCTGCAGGCCACCGTGTGGAGTCTGGCCCCGACTGAGGCCTTGCGTCAGGAGAATCTTTGCCAGGAGCGAAGGATGTGTTTGGACAGAGAGTTGTTTATGCTCTTATGAGGCGTTTTTGGGATGCTGCCACTTGTGAGGGAACTGCACACCTTAGGTCTGGAGGAGCAGTGTCTAATCTCAGTGTGAGCATACTGGGCTGAGCGAGTAACCGGCATCACAGTGCTCCGAAGCATCTTATGAGCTAAATCACTACAGCAATTAAAGATGGGGAATATAGGACTCTGCGGTCTGCAATACACAGCAAGCCATCATTTTTTGGGGGTGCTAAGTTAATTAGTAATTGTGTGTTCTATAGCTCTAAGGGGAATATTCTTCAGCTGTAAGGACAGTGTCCTTTATCCCCATGGGTAGTGTTCTTCTGCCCTAAGGGCAGTATCCTTTAGTCCTAAGAGGAGTATCCTTTAGTCCTAAGGGGAGTATCCTTTAGCCCTAAGAGGAGTATCCTTTAGTCCTAAGGGGAGTATCCTTTAGTCCTAAGGGGAGTATCCTTTAGCCCTATGAGAGTGATAATAATAATTGATACTTAATTGATCCCTATGGGGAAATTCTCTTTATGCCTCCCCCAACTTGCTCTCTGGAGGTGAGAATAAGCTGGCCACAAATTGCAGCCACCCAAAGAAGCACCCAGGGAGCTGGGGGTTAAGGGCCTTGCTCAAGGACCCACAGATGTGCCGGACTTAAACTGATGAACTTCTGATCACAAGCACAGAGGTTTAGCTCACTGAGCCACATGCTGCCCAGAATGCAGCCCTAAGGGGGGTTTCTTCAGTCCTAAGGGGGGTATCCTTCAGCCCTAAGGGGAGTGTTCTTCAGCCCTAAGGGGAGTGTTCTTCAGCTGAAAAATAGCAGATATATTACCTAAGCCTGGATCTTCTCCCTCACTAGTCATATATACAGTAAATTCAGTCAGAGACAGCTGGTTCACAGGGTCATTCCAGTGATGTTTATTTCATTTTAATGATTATATCTTGGTTCATGTCTTATTTACCTTTTACGGACAAAGTAGTTGAGTCTCAGAGGTAGCCAAGACACGTCTGTGTATTGAGCAGGTGTATTGAATTATTGAGTTTTTACTCACTGTTATGCCGAATCCAAACTTGGAAAAAGATAAACCATCCCCTGCCTTACAACAGTATTCTACTGACTGCTGTTAAATGCTTGTGCGAGCATAAAATCAGACGTTTTCTGTAATGTAATTCATGCATTTCTTATGCTAACATTACGCGTGTTCAGACAGTGAGAAGCCGATAGCATCGCTGCAAATGTTAGGTAAGTCAGCCCAGGAAGGCAGGAGTGTTAGATGGTAAGTGAGCAGGGCAGATACAAGTATTAAGGCCACAGCTGAATTTATCTTGCAGAAAGTTCTGCCCACCATTAAGAAGCAGTCCATCACCTCAGTTACACCACCTAATGCCTCCTGAGGAACCTAACCTAACCCTTGATCCCGCAGAGAGCTCGGTCAACTAAAGCAACGCGCACATAAACCCGTCACTCCTGTAAGTACAGACAGGACACGCTGTACTGAGTGCAATAAGACACGGCGGCCGCTGTTGTGTGTGAGGCACGTATCCACGTGGATAATGTAGCTCATTCTGCAGCTGTCGGGGCGCAACCTAATCCTCCCAGATGTTTCTCTGTTTTCCTCCCCCCTACTCTCCCCTCAGATCCAGATCCACGCTTTTGCGGCGGAGGCAGCAGTAGGTGAGGACGTCACGCATGGGAGCCGCCCCGGTAAACGGCACCATGACCCCTGCAGAACCCGGACATCTGCGCCTAAAGCGATGGACCCTGAGAGGCCCCGGAGGCGAACCGGAACGTTCCTCGTCCACGTAAACTTTGATGTGGTATCTTCAAAGCTCATTTTTGATTAACTGCTCAGCCTGCCTCATGCCCTGTTTGTCATATCCGGAGGTGGGACCTAAATGGTCTCCCGTTACCTTACTCCTCCGTATTCTGACCCAGCATGAAAGCCAGATGAGTTGTACCCTCCACAAAGGTAGCTACGACACCATCCCTTGCAGGCATCCATCCCGACTCAAATCGGCGCACGATGATGGAGATGAGTGAGCTCCAGCTGCTGAGTCTCCCCCTTTTCTTTCTGCCTTCCCTCTTTCATCTCAGCCCTGACCGCCTCCACCCCTCCGCTTTCTCTCGTCTCTCAGCATGTCACTCTCCCTGGTCCTGCACTGATATCATATGTCACAGAAACTGACACGCGGTGCAAGTTTAAGGAAAATGACGCGTTCCTTCAGCCCAGAAAGAATGCATCATGAGACTGACTGAGAGATTTAAGTCAATTTAATTTATTGTTCTAGGTTAATTCTAAATTAAAATGCATGCTGGGTACAGAAGAAAGCTGAACAAAAACACGTAATTGAGGTTAAGGTGTGATAGCCTTCAGGATCTGAGACATCCAGCTGCTAATATCCATACTCACATCACAATCATCACATGACGCACCTACTGACTCAGTATGACTTGGCTCTTCTGTTATTAACCATTTCTCATCTTGACTTGTAGCAGTTCTATAACACAAACCATCCATCCATCCTCTGTCACCATTTGTACAGCATTGGGTGGCAGTAAGTTTGGACGTTTGCCTAGGAAAACTGAGGTAAGATCGCGGGGAAACAGCCTGGTTGGGGAGCCTTGTCCGCTTGTCCATCACAGGGGACACACAGTCACGCACTGTGGGACATCAGTCCATGAAACTGGACTGTGGGAGATGCCGGGAGGGGGTTTACATGCGGGGTGGGGGGTGGTGGCTATAGGTCTCTGTGTGCCAACCAAACACACATAAGGGTTAACAGAACTGATGACTAACCTCTGTTTAAATAAATACCTATTTGCTCATTGTTTTGTTGCTTCAGTTTTAGAAGTTTCATGCTTCTAGCGTCATGATTTCAGAGTAGCCTGAGGTGAAGGGAACACCTTCTGGCTCCTTCTGGCACAGGGAGAGGTGTCTCTCAGGTCCAACGCCGGCTCATGCTCAGCAAAACAAAACAGCAGCACAAGCAGGTTCCCTGAGTACCAGGCTTCTAATTCACATGCGCAGCACGTCTGTAAAGGTCATTACCTGCTAGGTGTCAAAAAATAAGCCCCTTTAACTAAGTTATTAGTTCAGGCCAGTTGTTTAATCATTGATTATCTTAAAATCCACATAAAATTGAAGCAGTTTTCAAAAGAGCGATCTAGAATTTAGCTGCCCAATCGACGTCTACAGATCCTATGAATCCATTTTGAATTAGGGCAGCATAATTAGCCATTTTTAAACCACAATCTCAAATTCATACCTGTATGCAATATCATTCCCACATGACAATGCCATGTTTGCATTAGAAGGGAGATCTGTTGCATCAACAAATTTGTATCAACAGATGACAGGACTGAGCTACACCACATGAACAACTGTACAAAGTTAGATTTGAAAACAAATCTAATGTGTGTGACAAGGTGAAAAAAAAGGAACACAATGATTCAGACTCAAGGGGACCCTTCCAGTGATGGTAAGCAAGAAGAAAGAAATTTTCCCCACCCCAGTAACGCTGTGTTTGTACTTGAAGAAAGTGGGTTCACATTCACTTATATGGAATATTTTAAGTTTCAAAGAAGACGACAGCAGTCAAAGGCATGTGGTTTGCAAGAATTTCAGCTCACCAGGATAACCTAGCGAATTTGTAGAAAAACATTTGTTTGAAGGTGTTGTAATTAAGAGCAAACAAGGTTTAAGTTCATGTTTAGCATTTCTTACAGTTGGAAATGAGTTGTTTGTTAAAAACCAGGAGTGTGCCCTTTCTGTTCTGCAAAGCTGAGGTGACAGTCCCATTTCATTCTACACCCTATGATCCTACGATTATACTTTACATCTACAGATCCTACGAACACACCTTACATCCTCAGATCCTACGAACACACTCTAAAACCCTCAGATCCTACGAACTCACTCTACATCCTCAGATCCTACGAACTCACTCTACATCCTCAGATCCTACGAACTCACTCTACATCCTCAGATCCTACGAACACACTCTACACCCTCAGATCCTAGGAATACACTCTACATACTCAGATCCTACGAACTCACTCTACATCCTCAGATCCTACGAACTCACTCTACACCCTCAGATCCTATGAATACACTCTACATCTTCAGATCCTACGAACACACTCTACATACTCAGATCCTACGAACACACTCTACACCCTCAGATCCTACAATCACACTCTACATCTACAGATTCTATGAGTGTGATAAAAATCCCCCACTTTGCACCACAAACCCTGCAGAAGAGAGCCATTCAACATTTTCTCTGGGGCATTTTTCTTGTGATGTCTAAATAGTCATATAAATTCTTTCAGCCTCCATCAAAGGGTTCTCATTGTCCTTTGGTGATTCACAAACAGTCACTAACAATGAACAATGACTGTTATTCTGTTTTCTATGCCCATGTGTTATATTGTCATGTTTTCCCTTTTCAATTTGGAAGTAATTTTCCCCCAAAAGTATATTATCAGGACTCTCCCAGAGCAGTAAATCAATGATGTTCAGATGTCCACAAAGCATGCTGTTTAAAGGTGTGTCTTCTTGGAGTGGATTGTATCCTTGTGTAAATAAGACAAGGAAAACCTATCTGTATTCACCATTGAGAATACTATACGTTTGACCTTTGAAGCTTGGTTTAAACACTAACAAAGCATGTGTTAAAAGCTCTTCATAGATTTGTGACACGGCTTATGTCCGCTTGGGTTGAACAAGAAAAACCTGCATCTCTCTGGGAACACAAGAACTTTCACCGGATATATTCCACCTTTCAGCGTTTGACATTAAACATGAGTAAAACATATCTTAGAGCAGCGTTTCTCAAACCAGTTCTCGCTGACTCCCATATAGTCCACATTTTTGGGAACATAAATGTGAATTGTCAGGCAGGAAGCTGGGAAGGAGCAAAAATGTAGACCATCTGGGGGTCCCCGAGGACTGGATTGAGAAACTGTGTAAGATGTAAGCTCCTGGGAAAAACACTGGTCCGATATCTTTCATGTATGGAATCATCACTGCCTCAGAACCATCTATTCAAAGTGCCCTCATGCGGAAATGGCTTTGAGGTTCTGGTTTACTGGAATCATATCCCTTTGGAAAAACATGCAAATTCCGCCCACACGTTTAAGGCAGTGTCTGAATCCACAGCTCTTCAGGTGCAAGTCGAAAATTGCACGTAATGACCCACAAGTCAGCGCATGATGTTTTAACCTGAATTCAGTGTTGAATTGTTGACCAAGTTTTCCTACAAGTTACATGTTTATGACTTGATGTTTAAAACATGATTGTTTGTTCAACTGGAATTATTTAATTCCCCTTACATTTCCCCATGGCTTTGGTAACACTTTACTTTATGGGCCACAAATAATGTAGTATTACACACTTATTTGTACTCATTAAGCATGTACTAATTAAGCAGTAACTAAGTGTTAGTTACTGATCCCATGTTCATCCATCATTAATCGGTCATAATGATTCATATATTTCATACAGTTATTTAGTTTAATTTCTGTATTTGTTCATGAGTTGTACTTGACTAGTAACTTTGTTACTAAGCTTCTTGCACCCCCTCAAGTAAAGTGTTACCGTGGTTTTTAATCTGAGTAAAATAGTAATAATTATATTGCAAATGCAGAGCAGAGCAGCTGTGAGAATGTCATGGATTCCGCAGTGTCCATTAGTAGGATACCATTCTTAAAATTAACAGAGCAGTGTAAGAGAATCATAATACTATGTGACATTTATGATCCAGGGCATGACAGAGTCTGTGTACAATGTAATGATCACAAGTATGTCCACGTTCATGAACTCTGTGCTGAATTCATTTCAGGCTCAGTGTCACTCATCCTTGAGAAGTCATGGATTTCTTTTTGTATGACATTATTGTTGGATAGATTGCTCTGTAAGGGTGGCACATGAGAGTTTGTGTTCCCTCGTCGATTCTGCAGCACCCCACGATTCACCCTTAAACCAAAGAACTTGATATGAGCCTGCTGATAAAACAGGGGATTTAGGAACCATGTTGCTGTGCTTGGACCATGGATTCTGACCCCCAGGATTAATCTCCAGCTCAACATGCAGCTGTTGTCCCCTTATCCAGGGTTTTTCATCCTCATTGCACATCTAAAAGTTGACATCAATGGCTGGTTTGCAGGACCTTTCAGCTATCTACACATGTAAGAAGCATCACCGACCTCTTCTTGACATTTTGTAGATATGAGACTGTAGCTTAAATGCACTTCAAAAACATGCTGAGTGTCTGGGGGCCTTGGAGATATGCTGCCCTTTCCCCAGGTGATGTGCATAAGCAGAGTTTATATTAGATTCTTGGATTCTCTTGACTCTGCAAATCCAAGCATGTTTGTTTTTGCTAACGATGTGAATGTGGGTGGAGCTCGCTCGAGCAATGGTGAATAACGCCTGCACTGCCAGGTCAGCTTCCCCCATTAGTGCAGCAGTCACGGTCATGCTCATTTATAGTCAGCCTTGGTTGTAACATTCATCTGTTGACAGCATTTACCATATGCCTGCTCTTTGGAGTCAGATCAAAATCCAGTGAAATAAAGGAATGTTTGTCTGTTTCACCTTGATTGCCCCATTAAATTTCCAGCTTTAGTCATTTATTCAATACATTCTGGAGTGGTTAGAGAGGAACACTCAAATCTCATGGCCCATTTAGCTGGGTCTGCAGCAGTGGTAGGACATGTGTTGCTCTCAGGGTTAGCATTCTCTGCCTGTCATCAGATGGTTGCTGGTTCAAATCCTGTGCTTGGCAGAGCAGTGTTACCATTAGGGCCTTGAACAAAACCCTTTACTCCAGGGACACTGCTTGACCCTACTTTCTCATCCAAGTATGTTTTGGAGAAAAGTTAATGTAATGTCCAAAGCTGTGAGATACTCTAGTATGTGTCCATGTACTGTGTTGAGCAAGTGGAGGCTCAAGTTAAATATTAACCTTACAAAATTGCATTCACTGCTTCTCATTGACAAACCCTTAACAGTAAACCCTGATTCATTTTTTTTTTACAAAACCTTTCTTCTCACTAATCACCCCTGCATCCAACTGACCACCTAACACAGAGACCAGCCTCTTGCTGATCACTGTATAACATTGAACTTAGCTTTATCTTCCATTGATAATGCAACATAAGGCTCTGGCTCTCATTAATAAGCACTAAACACTCAGCCTTTCAATGTCTACACCCCATCATTCATTTATAAATTAATGTTAGCTTAACTGGTAACATTTTACTTGAAGGGACACAAATACTTAGTAGTAACTCAGTTACTGTACAAATCATGAACAAATATAGTTGCTACTTAAGATGAAAGATGTGTCATGACTCATTAATGATGAATAAACATGACATCAGTATTTCACTTGTATTATTCATCACTTCTTCCTTCAATCGTTCCTTAATAGTTCCTTTAGTGGTTCCTTCAGCAGTTCACTAAGAATTACAGAATTAACAGATATAGTAACAAATACAGTAACTGACTGGGATAAATGATGCATCACGATTCATTAACAATGAACAAAGATGAGATCAGTATTTCACATATGTTATTCATTATTTGTTCCTACAGTACTTCCTTCAATGGTTCCTTCAGAAGTTCATAAAGGTTTAAATAATTAGCAGATGAATAGCAACAAATATAATACTCGCTTGAGAAAAAAGATGAGTGACACTTCATTATTGATGAACAAATATTAGATCAGTTTGTAACTAACACTTAATTTGTGGTTAATTGATACATATGTAATAGCATAATATTACATTATTTGTGTTCCCTCAAGTGCTACCGCTTCACCAATCAGCATCCCTCTATTTCCTGATGTAAGATCTCCATTCAGTCTCTCAGCATCTCATCATTTTGATTCTTTGGTTTTTTTAAAGATGGCTGCAAAGACAACAATAGCATGAGAGAGAAATAACTCCTCATGCTTCAGATAGGATTGGGATGCTTGTCAGCGAGAGCACAGTAGAGGCGTACCATGTAGGAAAGATCCTCCTTAACATTCTTCCCTCGGGTCGCCCCAAAGGTCATGGCTCTGAAGCACTTAGCGTTGCAGTGAAACTGGCGTGCTTTTCAGACTATTTTGCTTTGACCTCAAGAACACTCAAGGAGACAAATGTGCAAGAAACAACATGCTCTGTCTGTGGCTGTACATTCTAAACCCATTTGGGGAAATTCATGGGTAGAGAGATTTGTAATGCAGCTCAAATTTGCCCTATAATTATGAGTTCTTTTGGCTGATATGGAGTGTGCTACAGTAAAAGGTGCATATTGCTTTCAAGATTTATTAAATGTGTTTTGCTTTACAAGGCATGCAGCCTCAGGACTGATTCCCATCATCGCTTCAGAAAGGCAACGCTCTCACAGTCACTGAGCCTCAGGACTGATTCCCATCACCGCCTCAGAAAGGCAACGCTCTCACAGTCACTGAGCCTCAGGACTGATTCCCATCACCGACTCAGAAAGGCAGCGCCCTCACAGTCACTGAGCCTCAGGACTGATTCCCATCACCGCCTCAGAAAGGCAGCGCTCTCACAGTCACTGAGCCTCAGGACTGATTCCCATCACCGCCTCAGAAAGGCAGCGCCCTCACCGTCACTGAGCCTCAGGGCTGATTCCCATCACCGCTTCAGAAAGGCAGCGCTCTCACAGTCACTGAGCCTCAGGACTGATTCCCATCACCGCTTC
>JABJVO010000020.1:9655271-9670293 GCA_026770805.1 Boulengeromyrus knoepffleri | reverse complement strand
CTTTCTCTCTCTCTCTCTCTCTCCCCCCCCCTCTCTGTCCAGCAGTGCTGAATATAAAGCTGGGATAAAAGCTATGCTGTCAGTCAGCAGATGATACCTCCCGCTGTAGATTTTCAGCACTGGTTCTTGAGTCAACGGGGAAACAGACACATGTTTGAAATGTGTATAGATCTGAATATTCCCACATGTCACTGTTTATCTGTCTGTCTGGGACAGATGGAGTCATGCAGTACAATAACATAATATTGTTTCTTGAATTAAATGCTATTTGTTTTTTGTCATTTAAAGGCAACCTTAGCTTGCTGCTTCCACCTAGTGGTCATAAAAATTACATATAAATTATGATCACCCGGGTACACCGTGAAGATATGTCTGCTGATGACTGATCAGCTTAAATGGCCACGGTCTTATTATGGCTTGTGACTGGCAGGTGTTAATTCCATGCTCTGCTCCACTCTTCATTATGTGAGACCTTTCATGCCACATTAATCAGCTGTTAATTTATGAATCCATTTTATGCCTGTGGGCTAAGACTGCCCCCTGTCTTGGTTAAATGTGCCAGTGGTGGTTTGGGAAGCTGGTTACCATGCATTGGTGGAGCGACATGTGGCTGAATGAGGGTTTTGGCAGCCAGCTGGACCGCGGTGAGTCTTCAGTGAAGACTGCAGACCTTTCAGGAATCTGGTGTTAGTGTGTCCGCAGGCTTACCCCTCCTCTGTAACGCTGTACTGACCTCAGACTGGGGCGGGTCATCGCCGGTGACGTACAGCCTGGATTACACCCTGTGTCTGTCCTGTTACGGGAAAGCGAGCTGGTCGCCATGGACACCTACTTTGGAAAGGGACTCCTTCATGACCCCGCCCCCCATTGCCGCACGAGTGGAGAACATGGTGCAGATGTTTGCCGTTATCTCTAATTCGAAGGTCAGAACTGCAGTAGAGACATAACCTATGGAGGACTGCATTCATGAACGCATGCTTGGTTTTCAAGACAATTTTCTACAGCTGCAATATAAAGTTATTTATTGTTTATTTTAAAGGAATGTCTGGGATTGCTTTATCTAGATCAAACTAAGAGGTCTGTGCATGTCTTTTATCCAAGTGTCCTGTTGATACCTGAACACTGCAGGCTCGGCTCGTCACTGCAGTGTGTGGTCTTTAAGAAAGCGTCCTGTTTATACCTGAACACTGCAGGCTCGGCTCTTCACTGCAGTGTGTGGTCTTTAAGAAAGCGTCCTGAATATTGCAGGCTCTACTTTTCACTACAGAGTGTGTCCTTTATGAACATTTTCTGTTTATAACTGAGCGCCGCAGGCTCTGCTTCTCACTGCAATGAGTGTCCTTTATGAAACCGTCCTGTTGATACCCAAATACTGCAGGCTCTGTTTTTCACTGCTCTGTGTGGTCTTTATGAAAGTGTCTTTTTAATACCCGTACACTGCAATGCAGACAGTGCTTTTCACTGCTTGTATCTGAACACTGCACTGCAGGCTTCACTTTTCACCCCTGTGTTGTTCCACAGAGTGCATGCCTTCTTCACATGCTCTCTGTCTTCCTCGTTGATGACATCCAGCTCTACCTGCAGAAACACAGCTACAGCAACACTAATCAGGATGACCTGTGGGAGGTGCTCTCCCAGCTAATGTGGCTTATGGTCCCCACTCTTTCACTCACCATGAGCCAGCTATGCATTGTAACACCACACCCCACCTCCAGGTGGCGACAGAAGAGGTAGACCTCAAGGGCATGGTGGACACATAGACAACACAGAGAGGCTACCCTGCGGTGACAATCAGCGTTCAAGAGACCAGGATTCACCTACAGCGGCAGCTTTTTAGCAAAACCACCCAGAACCAAAGAACAAAGTACTGCAAATGACCCGTCATCCTCCCACTATCTGACAAGCTTTCTGAATTCCTAATTTGCCTTAATGTTTAATCTTAATTCCTCCTAGCCCAGTAACTCCTGGTGGCACATTCCTATTTTATTTTATACAAGCATCTTCAATATCATCACTCATTTGATGAAGACTAAAGAAGGTAATTAAGTACCTCTCACAAACAAATGATTGCGTCACTTTCATTGTTTATAGAGATTTTGTTAGGTCCTGATAACAAATAATTACCTATTAAATCTTTCAAGAATTGAATCCTGAGTCTGTTGAATCCAGTTGCATGCTGAACCCTGACACCCTTCATAGCTCATATTCAGCAGAATCTGTCCACAAATCTTCCATCCTTTTCTCAAATCAATAAATGCAAAACCAGTTTTTCAAACCGCCTTCATAAATCTTGCCCTACGAAGTCAAACAATCAGCTCCAAACAATTTTACCTTTGATAAAATCCAAACGCTACCTTCAGAGCCCCCACAAAGCCGGTCAGGCCCTTGTGTGTGTATGGGGGGGACCTTAATGTGCCCCCCCCCCCAATCAAGAAAATTCACCAGCTTGCAAAATGTACCAGCCAGCTACACGCTCCCCCTGCACCTCAAAAAGTCTGTACTGGCCAATACATAAACACTACTGGGCAGCCATTACACAGAACAGCCATAACCCAAAAGCACAACCACCGCAAGTGAAAAGTGTTCTTGACATGTAGATAAACATTTCATGGTAGATATGGTCTTTTGCATGTTTTGCTGAAAAATTGGAAGCCAACACTGGAAGACTATATAAAGGAAAAAAGATTTGTTCTTCAGAAAAAAATGTTAGCAGTATTCAGCATATCAAAAAAGTTACTGCAAAGGACGAGGTAAAAAATGCAAATGAAAGACACATTACAGTACTGTACAATGTTGCACAACTGCCAAGCCAAAGTCAAGAAAGAATATTCATTCTGCCTCGTCATCATGTCTTAGGGTTGTGTCTACATCACAGGGAAAGCTCTCCCTTGCTAGCCAAAGGGGGAAGAGTTTTCTTTTGTGCCTCATCCATACCTTGACATCGAAACTCAATTAGACCTACAGCACTTGCACTCCCGTCCGGGACATGCTCTCTGATCTAGTCCCTCGTGGGCTTCTTCAGATGTTTAGAAATGTGTTACCAATTTGGAGTCATTGTGTTTAAGTGATAAGTACTGTGTTTAACGTTTGCAACCTGTATTTTCCATTTTGCATCAAAGTTCATCACAGTGTAAAATGTTTTTAGAGTTTTGCAAAAAAAAGGTGACTCAGATCTGCAAATTGTGCCTAAGTGGGTGAGTACTGTTTACCAGGGGAGTTTCTAGCTATTGAAAAGACCAGGGGCTACTGTAAGTCAAGTTTACCTGGGGCTTGACATTTTTCATTTTTTTATTTTGAAGGTAGATTGGCATCGGGGCTAAAATACTCAGGCCCTAATGGCACCCATGCTGTTTACAGTTTTGCTAAATGAGTGATTGAATCAATAAATGTGTTTCGGCAATTGGCAGTTTTGTTCCAAGAATGGCTTTAGTGTTTTAACAAATTCGGAAAAAACGTAATAAGCTGCAGATTAATTATACTAATTCTGCAATCTGATGAAAATGATCTCCCAGCCTTGCACCACGCCCAGACATTTGCCCATGAATCTGTGAGACTCCAGCTTATTTGGTATTTGATGTAAGGGCTACTGGGGGCTTGGCTCCCCTCTAAGGCAGCACAGGGCACAGGGCACAGGGCATGGGACCAGCCTGGATGGGATGCCAGTCTATCAGAGGGCACACACAGGCAGTTTTGGGGGACCCACTGGACCATGGGAGGCAGCCCACGTGAGCCATGCGAACACTGGCAGCGGACACTGCATTTGTAGCCCCAGCCCTGGAGGCGTGAGCCTCTGTGTTGCTCCACAATCACATCAGTGAAAGTTAAATCAGCCAGTGGTAGAAGCCCTTTGCAGGCAGCGGAAAGCTTCAGGTCCAGTCCAGTGTCATAGTAAGAGCCAATGAGCACTACTGATTTTTATTGCAAATAGCATCTTTTTAAACTTCCACGCAGCAGCAATAATCATCGGATTTATTTCAACCCAACCACCCGATACTGGTCCCAGTGGGTTCCATGAAACGACTAGTCCTGCTGTCCCTACTACTGGGACCACCCGTCCCATTACAGACCCCCTTTCCGCTGCTCAGAATTACTCCCCCTCTTCCTCCTCAATGGTGCAAATTGAAATCCTCACACTCATTTTCCCACTGTTAAAACCCCTGCATAATACTCCCCCTGCCTCATTTGATCTTGGTGACCCCTTTCATAGCTTTTTCAGGATCAATTTCCACTATTCAGAGCTCCCTGGCTGCCGCTACCTCCTGTCTCATCTCACTGCCTGTCTGCTGCCTCCAGCGCCCCCACGCAGGATCTCCACCTCAGCCCCCTTAATCCCTCTCAGCTATTTGATATATTCGATGCCCCCCAAGCCCACCACCTACCCTGTAAATGCCCTCCCTTCTAAGCCATCTACGGCTACCCACCTGTTCTCAGTTCCCATCTGTCCTATTCAATCAGTCTCTATCTCTTGGATTAGTGGCCATGATGTACAAGATTGTTGCTAATTCTGTCCACTCTGATATTTACAAATATTGTGAGTGTCTTTGGGTTTTGATAAGCTCTGTATGAATGTAATGTATCATCATTACTGGTGTACAGGCAGAATCGAATGTCACAGTATCCTAGGCCTGATTCTGTCATTATCTCAGTCTCAGCGTGATCAGTATTCTGACAGTCAGAAAACACACAGAATAGCCTGAGGAGAGACCCTTGACTCTTCTATGGGAGGGAGTGTGAGGACAATGCTAAATGGATACCAGCAAATGAAACATACACCCCCTCCCCCGGGTTGGCAGTAAAACATATTGGTTCATTGTTAGTTCTCCCCTGCACTGTACAGTGTTGACAGAACTGCAGTGTGATGAACTCCAGTGACAAATAAAAAAACTGAAGGACAATGGAAAAGAAATATTTAAAACACTTTAGCTGGGCATGCAGCTGGTTCAAACCTGTAAGATTTGAAGTACTTATTTTGTGCTACACTGCCACCTTGTGGCTACATGGCATTTTGTCTGTATTTTGCATTTGGCTGCACCTGAATCCTGGCTCTATTCTGTGTGGATTTTCCATGTTCTCCCCTCATTCCTCTCCAGTTCCACCCTGTACCCCTCTGATGTGCTGTTAGGCTAAATTGTGTCTCTTAATGTCCTGCTGTGCATTTATGTGCCCTGTGATGAACTGGCATCCCATCTAATGTGTACCCTTGCATTTTGTCCTATGCCATCTGGAATAGGCTCCAGGCCCCCTCTGCAACTGTACAGCCAACCACTGTCGAAACAGGAGACACTGCATACTCCAGTGTCTCACTGCATACATTTCGAATCACATTTTACTTGATCTTTAATATTGCTGCTGTTGCCCAGAGTGTGTAGGAAATGCGGCTCGCTTGTGATCCAAATGCAAAATCTGGGTAATTATGGTGAGGAGGATTCCTAAGCTGTCCTGGGCAGGACTCATGAAAGGAGTGTCGCTCCGTTAGACTGTTGGTCTCCAGTGTGGGTGCTAGGCTCGGCCCCCTCTGAAACCCTGAGCAGTGGGGTTCCCTTTGCAGGCTGTCCCACATGCTGCGGGTGCGCATATTCCGAGTGAGCATCCGTAAAAGAGAGGACGCAGAATGGGACTTCCTGTTGGAGGTGTACAAGCAAGAAGGCGGCAGCAAAGAGAACCTCATCAAGCTCAAAGCCCTCAGTCAGACATCCTGTTGGAAGGAGAGACTGGCAAGTGGCTCCATCTCTATTCTCGCTGTCCTCTATCCTTATAGTGTCTTTTTAAATGACAGCCAATGTAGCATTTCACCATAATGATACCATGTGTGCACCGGCTGCTGCACACAGCCTTGCAGAATCACGTGATCAAGCCCCAGGATGTCGCCACAGACATCGAGCAGCTGGCAGACCGGCCCAGCAGCAGCAAGAGGGTCTGGAGATTCCTGTGGGATCACTTCGACCAGCTGCTGCAGTTGTTCGTCATGAGCCTGGGACCACTGCAGTTTCACGCACGGAACAGCTACCATCGACATGGGAATTATCCTGATTATTCACATTTCATGTGATTCAATTTCACTGACATTTAATTAACCGTCAAAACAAATCTATTGCTTCTCAGTTAGGCTGTAAACTTAATTAGCGCAGCATTTTTTTTTTTTAACCACTCAAGGCTTCTTCTTCTATACATGTCTGGCCACTGTGGGCTAACTTTTAGCTATGCTTTGTCATTAAGTATACAAACAGTCATACTTTCCTGGAAGGAACAGTCCCAGCCACACCACATCCTGGGCCATTACATCACACTTTTACTCTCAGGAGAAATATGATGAGGTAAGTAAATGAGATACACAGTATAAATGAATATCTTACATAACATCAACATTAACCTGAACTTTTTTTTTGCAACTTCCTGTTACATCACGAGAATTCCTGTTTCATCAAAGTGTGAAAGTGTCAAAACTCACCCTGAGCATATTTGTCTTCATGCCTTTTTGCCCACCTGTATCAAGGTCTATGACTTTTTCATCACCCTAAGGAGCCTTGGCCTCCTGTCTGTTGATAAACTCTCTCTGGAAATGATCCAGGTGAATAAGCACTGGCCTGCAACCAACACCAAGCCCATCCAGGACTGGCTGCGGAAGAACTACTGCAAAATGTAGGGGATTATCACCACTGTCGCTGGGAGATGATGTACCACCCTAAAGGAACACCATTATACAGGTACAGCTGTAGCTCTGAAATCAACCCCCACCTCCACCCCCTGACATCAAAGGGGAGACGCATCTCCTTCGCCCGTAGTCTCAAATGGACAAGAAACAGCTGCAAAGTTATCTATTATGTATTTCCAGCTGTACTATATCAAATTCAGTGTATAATTAATACCTTATGACTAAAAGAAACCATAAGAAAAGTACAAAAGTACTGGAATCAAATAGACTTCTACAGGTTTCAAAACCAAATTAAATAACATTAAGATACAAAATAAATGACGGTTTCACTCATTAACAGCAAAGGAAAGAAGACAATACAAATTTAAAAGTTTAAAATAAAAATCCCCCCTCGATCATAAATACTGCGTTTATATTTGCTCACTCCTGCTTTTTCACACACCGTTTGCATTCCTTCTTAAGGGAATGTCCCTTTGCATTTCCTACTCCATCTCATTCAGCAAACACAAGTCACTCAGGCAGAGTATTTTTGTCCCGTGACTCACGCCGAATAGCGATAAAAACAGCTAAGATGTACGTTTAAGTACTTTTTACACAGTCTCCCTGTGTGATCGCTACACCCACAAATACCTGTGACAGGCTGAACACCTTTTGCAAACACAATGAATTCGGCCATACAGGCCATTTTCTTGCAACGTACGGTTATTTAAGAAGTCTGCCACACCAACATTTAAATACACAGAACATTAAAGGAACATGCCAATCATTCTTTTTACGGATTCGTTAATAATAAGGGAAAAATGGCGGTTGCCCTGTCTATCCTATAGAGACGCTGGGTGGAGTTAATTTACTGGAATGCTGCATGCAAACGTGTAAAATGGTTGTGGGTTCAAAGAAAGCAGGATTGCAGTGATTGCCGCTGGCGATAATATTTAATTGTTCATTGTACCGGGCAATAAAATATATAGTGGCCCACTTGGTTATAAATATATTACAAAAAATAGGAAAATGCATTTTTAAGCTGCTTCAACGACCTTAGGCTAGCACATTTTGTCACAAATTTTGCCCTATAGGCCAAACTTCTTTGTAGAAAAAAACTACTGTGTGAAACTTTGGAGAATACTCCATATAACTGCGGAAGCAATGGAGTGGTACACAATACAAAATCATAATGATAAATTAAACATATTCATGTATTAGATGTGGTGGTAATTGCTTTCAGATAAATATGTCTTAAGCTGTCAAGACAAAGATGCATCCTCGACGGGGTACCCGGATATTTACATATGTAAAGAACATATGTATAAATATTATTTAAATACGCTTGTCTAACACTTAAAAAAGTAGTTGATAATTGAGTTATCTTGATTTAAATTAGGATCCACTCATTTGATACATTCTTAATCTGCGTCCATGAATATCTTCCCATTTCAGTGATCACAGCCTATCCGTAGGAATGTACGAGAACAGGTGGGTTGATCGACACGCCTATTCTACGAAATTCAAGTTCATATGAGGGTTTGCCCACGTGAATAAGGCAGAACAACGAGTAAAAGGGGTTGCGTTGTTAGCATTTTTATTTATTTTTTTGGTTTTGTATTTTGATGTGTTACGGAATTATAAATTATAACTATTTATGGGTGGATAACTTCAGTTAATACAAAAAAAGGGGTTCACGCAATTAAAACACGTCTCTATTCCAGAGTTACTGTCTTATTTACGCACTTTCCTTTAATTTATAATTTATAAGCACTTTAAGAGGAATTGCGGGGTCCCACATCCTAAAAAAGTTGATGCACATGAATTCCAAGTCGACAGAGATGGACGTCGCTGCTCTCCAAAGGCTTTTTTCGACCTGCGACATTAATAAATCGGGCAGGATCGAGTACGAAGACTTCACAGTCGTTTGCAAGGAGCTCAGTGTTCCCAACGCAGAGATCAGCGCTTTGTTTAAGAAGTTTGATGTGGACGGAGACGGATACATTAACTTTGGCGACTTTTCGTCCAGATACAATGAGGTTTCCGAAACTCTGGATATCGCCTCACTGGGGCAGCCCACGAGAAGCGCTTGGGAGGAATTTGAGGAAAAGCTGGATGGTGGGATAGTCTATTTGGGAAGGTAAGTCCCGGCTGAAATGCTAGACTGATCGTGAATTTTCCTCTGCAGGTGCAAAAATCGCCGCATTAAACCTCTCCTTTAAAATCTGAAAAGTCTTTTTTGCAGCCTATGTATCCTTCACACATCCCTCATATATTAAATAATCCGCGCATCCTTCGATTTTCGGTGTTGTTGAGGGTGGTCACGATCCGAATCATGATACTAAAGTATAGTGTGTAGTTTAACATTAATCTCTGGCAAAATGATTAAAAGGTAGGCAACACAATTCTAGGCTATAATTCGGACATAAAAATTACACTGAATTTCCGTAATAGTTGTTTTACTAGAAACTGGTTTTGCGTGCGTGTTATGTCTGACTTAAAATAAACGTCCCATACATGTCCAAACCTAGTTTTAAGCGGTTTCAAACGTACAAAGAATTGTGAAATCGTCAGTAAAACAGTAAATATTTCCATAGTTTAAATTTAAAGTTAAACATTGACAATGTTTAATGCTACATAGGCCTATGTGTATTTAAAACCCTAATTACTCGGGCCTAGTTATAATGGCTAGAACACCTTGTTAATTTGCGTTCTAAGGTGTAGGCATGTACTGTAACTCCCGAGCGCTTCCCGTATAATGAACGGGCATTAATTAATGCGGACGCTCGTCCGTGTGTCCGCACTTCTCAGACGTAACTTCTCCGCGTTCGCGGGCCGTCGTGCGCGCGGACGATTGTGTCTGCATTTGTCTGCAAACGCGGATGGCCGTGATCGGTGTGCGATACTACAAGATTTGGTATCGATCCGATACTAAGTAAATACAGGGCCAGTATCGCCGATACTGATATCGATACTTTTTAATAATTAAGGTGGATGCATCATCAAATTGCTAAAGTCCGTTTATTTTCATTACCTTTAAGTGTTTATTTTTTTTTAATTAGTTAAAACTCAGAATTTAGGCAAAGTTTATAAGTAAATAAATATATTATGAAGCACAAGCAACAGAAAATGTTTTTTTTTTTTTTTTTTTCTTGAATTGCATAAAATTAGAGAACCGGCTTTGGGGGGGGGAGTGAAAATACAATAAACAAAGTACACATGATTGTATTTTTTTATTGTAAACATGCTCAAATATCTCCCCACCCCCTGTGCAGAACAGATTAAAGGTTTTTGTTCAGGAACAGTATCATGTTCACTTTTTTCCGATTTTATTGCACTTCGCCTGGTACATAGTAACTGTCCTGCCTTTGAAAAAAATCCTCTCGGCTTACACAGACAGCCGCAGTGCATTCAGGAGAGAAATTGAAACTAAAATATCGATCTTATTAAACTGGTATTGATCAATATCAATACCAACATTATTATCCACCCAGCACTAGATTCCTGCAGATCAGGGCCCTGTATCTTGAAGCAGGATTTTGTTCTTAGCTGGATAACTTGTCAGATTTAAGGTACACCAGTTTCAATGGACTTTATCTGCATTCACTTACATTTATCCCAGACTACCTTAAATCCAACAAGTTATCCGCCTGGCTAAAAAAATCCTGTTTCATGATCCAGGCCACAGGAGAAGGCAGATGTTTGACGCAAGTGCAACAAAATGGGTAAACTTTTTATTAACAGTTTTAAGTCTGACTTGAGCGATATTGAGGTGATACAGGATTTTGTGGCATTTTGAAATCTGTGTGCCATCCCAGCATAACTCCCTGTTCCTTTATTTTATTATGATGTTGCTTTATGTACTTCCTGAATACTTGGAAAATTAGCTGGGACCACGCCAAGATTTCAAAATGCCAGAATATTTTGAAAGCATCGTAAACCGCGGGAAAATGTCTGGGCAGAAAGAAAAATCAGATGTGGTACTGCCGTACTTTATACAGCAAAAACTACTCTCTCTTCGTTGACCAGTCAGTGCTGCCACCTACTAATCAATTTCCTTGCACATGCGCAGTCAAAAGGCACGGTTTAAGTGGTGTGGGGGGGGTAGTTTAATACAGACCCTACGTAACCCTATTTATTCCGAACAAATTGACAGACTGGGTCCTGTGGTTTAAGGGCAACACTGCCATGTCCTTAATTTCATGTAGGTTCTTATTCCCCCGTGGCCTGCTGGCCGTCTACTCTGAGAAAGCACGCCTTAGCTTTCAAATACACTGTAACGCAATTATACTCCATATTAATGGATACTGGCCCAGTATGATCATGAAAACTTTTTTTTTTTTCTAGTAATGTAGCATAACTTGATGTGAAATTTATTGGGCTGAAATCTGCTTTTTAAAGGAGTTCTATAGAAAGTGGCATATCGAAAAGGTTGGTCTGCAGTGGGTTACCTCCTGTATTTTATACCAATGGATTTCCTCGAATTTAATACCAGGCAATTGTTCCACTGAATCTTGGGGCTGAAATAAGCTGATGTAAAACTTAAACTTGAGAACATGTGGCCGACAAGAGCTGCGCTGTAACAGAATCTGTGATCCATGCACAGCAAGGCCTAGAACTCTCATCTCTACCCCCAAGGTGCCCAAATTCATCCTGCATTTGTCTTGAGATGACAGGGACTCATGCTTTGTAATACAGTACCAGTGTATCCTTAGATGCATTGGTAATCTTTCCCAAACGATTCAAACCTTTTGCCTCCCTCAGGACCCGGGACCCTGTGGTGGAGCTGTATCAACAGATCTGCACCTTGGATCCCTCCCTGCTCCAGCAGTATGAGGAGCTGGTCAGGGTACTTGTGGGTGAGAACAGGGAGCACCAGCTGGAGAACCAGCAACTGGAGAGCAGCCTGAGACGGTGAGCAAGGGGGCTGCTGTGTGGTGTCTTGGCAGAAGGGCTGGGGGCTGAGATTATGGGATACTGAGGCTCTCCATTAAAGGGCTGAAACTCTGTCACAGCCTAACAGCCACTGTATACCTTCTCACATTCAAAGGCTGTTTTTATGTGGGCATGAATGACTCTGATTGTGTGGCATTACCCACCACTGGGTATCGGGCCTGTTCTGTGAAACTGGGTTAAACATCAGTGACTTTTTCAGTCCATTGTCTGTTTAGTCTGCCCTCATACAAGAATGTTGTTTTTCTAAACTGTTTTTGATTCGTCGTTGGTTGCTAGGGAGGACAGTACATATTCCACATGAGAATTCAAGAATTATTTTGCTGAGATTACACAGGATTTATTGAATACTAAGGTGTCTTATGGTGGAGGTGTTGGGCTATGATTTTTGTCAGCTGCATATGGCTCAGGTGCTCGTGTGAGGCCTTGATGCATAGTTTAAGTTACGGATGTGCACAAGCTTTTCAATGCCTAGGAGCGGAATTGATGGCTTGTATTTTCAGTTAGCAATCAGGCATGGTGTTTTGTACTGTGACACAGTATTTCCCAACCTGGTCGTCAGCAGTGGGGGGGCGACAGACAGACAGACAGACAGACACAGTCCACAGTTTTGTTCCCTCCCAACTCCCTACCAGACAATCCACATTTCTCTTTCCCCCCTATTAGTCCACATTTTTGCTCCCTCCCAGAGCTGGGAGGGAGCAAAAACGTGGACTGTCTGGGGGACCCCAAAGACTGGGTTGAGGAAAAACGCTTCTATGACACAAGTACTGAGGTACTTTGCTGCCAGCAGGACGGAGGAGGCGACGCAGCGCCAGCTGGCAGAGCTAGAAGAAGACCTGCAGCAGCAGCTGGTCCTGCTCGAGCAGAGGGTGCGTGAGGAGGTGAGGAGCAAGAGGGAGCCTGTAATGCTGCTCTCGGCATCCGGCGTGAGACACCTTTGCCTTGCCAAATGTGTCAGCAGTCTGCTTCGTTAGCGCTGCCATAAAGTCATGGTGTCTCCCTGCCGGTGCTTCTCGGCACTAACCCTCCTGGCCAGGGACTTGGGATTAACCTGCAGAATGAGTGTCACGTTATTTTCACAGGTGACCAGATGAACTGACGTTATGAATGCATGTGTCATGGTTTGTTTTGGTGTAATAGGATTTCGTGGAAGTCCTTAGATCAGGGGTGGGTACTCTTTTTTTTTTTTTTCCAGAAAGGATCATTGCGTATGCTGGTTTTTGCTGCAACTCCCTAATTAGATTACTCCATTACAGGACTGATTGGCTGATAGAATCCTCACACCTGGGTTTGACCAGCTGACCTAAAGGTTGTCCCAAAAACCCGCATACACGCCGGCCCTTTGCGGATAAGATTGAACACTCAGCGCACGCATATAGGCAAAAAACCATTCTCATTCATGTTACATGGCCACAAACCAGGACCAGACATGAAAGGCTACGTTCACATTACAAGCCTCATTGTCCATTTCCAATTTTTTGCTCAGACTGGATTTGCCTGTCTTTATGGTTCGCATTCATAATTACAGGTATACTGTGTCTAGCTATAATGTGAACACATCTCTCCTCCGAAACAGCACTCTTGTGCTTATTGATACGTTTCTGCAGGAGTCAGTTGCATCTCCAACAACAAACGCATGAATTCCGATCTGACCATTCGCGTCGGGTGTGTATCCAATCTAGGACCACATACGAGAGTGACTTGAATGATTTGAAAATTTCTGTGTCCACACAGCCCTCTGTGTTTTTCATTAAGACAAAAAATCAGCTTTGAGTCACTTCAGCCTGTTAATGAGGACGTGGCCAAAGAAGGGGCTCAGTTGAATCAGAGCTCAGAATACATGTCGAGGTTGGGAGGGGATATCGTGGGAACTCCCGGCTGCCACATTCCAGGTGTGATTTGTCCCTGGGATCCACGCGTGGCAATCCAGGCTCTAGAGTGATTTGACCTGGCAGCCTTAAGTATCTTTTTTAAAGGCCTCCTTGGGAGTTGACTGAATAAAGCCTTACATTTGGATGCCATGGTAACAGGAGCACCTGAAACTGGAGACGGCTGTCGAGGCGATGCAGAAGAAACACGCGAGCGAACTGGCAGACGTGCAGGCTGCTGTCGACAAGCTGAGAAAGGTAACGGCTGATGGGTGGCAGCGGCCCCCTCTGTAGAAGCTCCCCAGCACGGCAGCGTGAGCGGCTGTCGCGCCACTACACTGTTTTCTTAGGGAGGAACCTGAATGTCAAAAGCACACTGCCTGCTGCCCTTGTTTATCTCCAGGGCGTCAATCTGCGGTCTGCACATGTAGATACTACAGCTGACCTTTGACAATGCGTCACTGCTGAATGCTTCATAATAAAAGTCCCTCCATTTGCCAACATCTGGCGGGGCCTGGAAGTCCAGAGTTAATTTTAGCCAATATATTCTCCATCCGTAGCAGCTCTTGAGCCTGGCTGTGGTAAGAAGTTCAAGTTGCTAGCCTGTTTCTGGTGTCGGTCCAGGATTAGGGTTAGGTAAAGAGAGCATGAGGTAATTTGGGCGATGCGTGGTTCTGTGCCCGTCGTTGGAAGCTCACCCATCGGTTCGAATCCTGTGCTTGGCAGAATGGTTTTCCTGTTGGGGCCTTGAGTAAGGCTCTTAAACCTATTTGTTGCACGGACACATACTGATCATGCTCTCTGATCCTCACGAAACTAGGCACAATAATCTGTTAAGTTTCTCCTGTCAGTTTAATATGATTAATTCTAGAAGCTGTAATTCTCAGTTCTATGATTCACTGTAGATGTAGGACTGATAAGCTGCCCAGCACCCAACAACAGGTCCAGTCCTTTAATGAAAACCACATTCCTTAAAGGCATCATGCCTTACAATCGGGCACCTATTACTCACTGTTTGTCAAGGAGTCCTTATGCACACACAACCGGGCTAATGCTGCCAAAGCAGTTTGTAATGTTTATGAAATGTATATTTGAGTGGATTGCCTAGTAGCACATCCTGAAACTCTTCCAGCTCCAGGACGACTCCCAGCAGCTCAGTCCCAGCGTGGAGGTCCAGCGCCTGAGGAGCCAGATCCGGGAGATGACAGCGGTACAGCGTGGATTCACATCCCGTCGGGTCGTGTGGAGGGGACCGGTTCCTTTTGCTTCCTGGATCATTGCCCTGAAGGGGTTGTTTTGTTTTTATTCTTAAGGAAAATGAGTGTCTGCGGAGCTCACTCAACCATACCCAGACTACAGTTTCCGTCCTGCAAGCCGAGCTGGACAGACTGAAGAATGAGAGTTCGGACGAAAGGTTGCAGCACGAGCGGTGAGGCTGAGCAGCGTAATGCGTTGGCTGCGCGCCCCCCCACCCCCCCCCCCCCCCCCCTCCCCCCCCCCCCCCCCCCCCCCCCCCCCCCCCCCCCCCCCCCCCCCCCACACCCCCCCCCCCCCCCCCCCCCCCCCC
>JABJVO010000020.1:9629104-9655171 GCA_026770805.1 Boulengeromyrus knoepffleri | reverse complement strand
CCCCACCCTGCACTGGATAAAACGCTGGAAGGTGGAGAGACTGAATGAATGAATGATACCCATTTTATGATTGCGTGTAAATTTTACTGATACACAAAACATGAAAGGACTTGGGTGGAATACAAACTGGAATAGATATTTATTTCTGCAAAAAAAAAAAACTATTCTGCTTTTGTTTGGTTTTTAGGGGGAAAAGTCATATCCCAACTTTTAAAATGTAGAGTTAAGTACATACACATTTGAACTGAAAAACCTCAATAATCTAATAAATTCTAATTTTGCGAGTTAGTTAGAAATATATATGGGATATGCTGGTAAGCTTTCTAAGATATTTTAGAGGTAAGGTCCAAAGATCCAATCCAAGAACAACTAGACAGCTTAATAAAATGTGTCTCTTAAAAACCTTATACTTTATCCTGTATTTCATTTTTAATACCATCCTGATGATTTGCATTTCAGGGTTCCTGGGACTGATATACTGGCATCTTCTTCTATTTCTGTGTATATATAGGTTACTGCGCAGCTAATCATTGGGCCTGGCTGAATTTACATAATTGCATAATATTTATCAAACGAGGTTTACCTTGAATATATTTCCTGACGGACGACATTATGGATTTTACCGTTAAACAACACAGTTTTACACAATTAAATTAGAATGTGATTCCTTCATACTTGTCTTAATATCAGTGTTACTGTTAATATGTGTGTATAACTGCACTGGCAGGATTTTGCAGTGGTTTGTTTTACAGGATTACGTTTTACATGTGATATAAAATCGTTCTAACATTTTAATGTTATAATGCCTACAGGTCGCCTGGTACGGATTAAACAGATATGTGTGGGCAGTTCTAGTCATACCTACTGATGCAGATTTAAATTTCATTGTTTAGATTATACTTTTGTTCAAAGACACTTTGTATCCATTACAACAGGTCAAGCTAAGAACTTTACTGGATGGTACCGCAGCAAGACTCCAGCAAGCTATGCCTTGGAAGCCCATGTAACCATCTATTAAACCACATGCCACCACTTCATAAACATAAACACGTCATAAACAAAGTTTTTAATTTTAGTTTTGCATTTTTCATCTTGGCGGCATGGTGGTGCAGTGGTTTGCACTGTTGCTTCGCAATTCGGGGACCAGGGTTTGAGTGTCCGCCATGGCTCCATGTGTGTGGAGTCTGCATGCTCTCCCCGTGTCATCATGGGGTTTCCTCCGGTTTCCCCCCACAGTCCAAAAAAGAGCTGAGGTTAATTGGAGTTACCAAATTACTTCTAGGTGTGAGTTTACCCTGTAATGGGTTAGTGCCCCATCCTGGGTCGCTCCCTGCTTTGTGGCCATAGGTACTGGACCCCCCCACGACCCTGAATAGAATAAGCAGTTACAGAAAATGGATGGGTTTTTCGTCTTGGTTGGTACAGGCCTAAAAGATAGTGGGCATGATGGCTCTGTGTGTGGTACTGTTGCCTCACACCTCCAGCGTCGGAGGACTGAATCTGGCCTCTGTAGTGTGTGTGGAGTTTCCAAGTTCTCTGTGCATTTCCTCCAGGAATTCTGGTTTCCTCCTACAGTCCAGGCTAACTGGCAACTGTACATAGTGTGTGAATGTGTGTGTATGTATGTTCCCTACAGGAAACGGGCATCCCATTCAGGATGCCCCCCTGGCCTTTATCTTTGTGTTGTCTGGGGTTGGTTCAGTTGGAAGATGGACGGATAGTCGGTGGAAATCCACTACAGCTATACTTATATTTTTACATTTCTTTTGGAAGAAGAGAAAGTGGGTGTGTGGAGAGGCACTTTAGAAAGCAGTGAGGATGTAGCTGAAGATCGTTTAGTTGTTAGTGAGTCACCATACCTGGTACGGTTAGTCCGAGCGCCACCTTTGAGGCCTGGAAGAGCTGTCCGGTTGTGAAACAGGAAGTCCCCAGTGTCGTTTCGACGGCGACCGATGCTGAGCTCCTGCAGAGAGCCATCGCTGGCATTGACGATGCCACGTGATAGACTTATATAGTCTAGATCTAAAGGCTCGTTCTCTGAAGAGTACAGTCCCTCTCCCTGGGACAACAGTTGATTGGTTGAGAGGTTGACAAACAGCTCGTCTGAGCCAATGCCTTTCCCCAGCAGTACACTCCATATGAGGTTATCGGTGTCTGGCACATCCTCAGAAGGGCCGTGGCCAGCAGGGAATACAGGCCCAGTCGCACCAGCCGACCTGGAGTCATTCCTTTCTATATAGTTACCAGATTAAGAGTGGGGGGGCGGGGGAAAGAAGAGAAATGCAAACGATAAGACTACACCCAGTTAAATTACTCTTGGAAACAGCTAACATTATACAGTATAAGTAAGTCCTGATCATGGTTATCACTCTGCACGCATACAAATAGGTGTGCAGTGGATTATGGGATAGGAAACAGGCCACTCTAAACACCATTGGGATACAGAGTATTTCGGATAAACCAGTAGATGTGTTTGCTTCACCCCAACACCTGGAAGTACAGAGTGACTGCTACTGCGCTTACTGATACTGTGGGTATGAATCTGTAGTGCCTTGCTGGACCATTCATTGAGCCAAACTGTAATATGAGGTAAGATGCATAGCCCCTCATAGCCTGACAGAAGAGGTTCCATCCATAAGCACTTTCTGTCTTATCTCTTGTGTGTCTGGTGAACATGGCGTGTGAAATAGTCTCAGCAGTTTGCATTCTGACCCTGGAGAGGACAGATGTGCATGAAGGATCGGTAGCTTTCCTAGTGACTGTAAGGAGGTGGGCATGAAGGGCTTTTGGTGATGGAGCTGAAGGATCTCTGGAGATCTTTGAAGCTGGGTGTGGAGGATGCGTGTGAAAGACTTTTTGGTAATGGAGGCAATCAGGCCATTCAGTAGCATCTCAGCATTAGAACCAGCTTCACTTCAACATAGCTGACTCTAATACTGAGATTCTACCGAAGGGCATGATTTTCTGTATCAGGTGTGAAACATTTATAGAGGTATGTCTGAAGGACTTTTGGAGTCAACCAACATGCAGGCTATGGAAGAACATAGGGGGGGGACCCGCATTGAGGGGCTCACCTGTGTATTGACACGGGGTCAGGCCATCCTGTGCACAGTTCACAGAGCTTATTCCTTTGTACACCTCGTTGGTCTCCTGGCCCTTGTGCTCTCTTGTTGCTTCTATGTCGGATGTCTGTTCGATCTCGGCTGCACTCGTGTTCTGCTCCACTCCATTGACTGCCAGTCGCCCCACCCCTGGGGAGGTATCTCCACCCCCCCTGTCCTCTGCCGTCTCAGAACGTTTTTGAGCCAGAGGGGCAGAAGAGAGGGGATCCCGTAGCACCGTGTACTCATAGGTGATGTAGGGGGTCCGGCCATTCTGATTCCACACCTTGGCAGAGCAAATAAATTAACATATGAGAGAGACCTTCAAAATGGCGGCTGACAGACATCTTTTAAGATGAATGTTATGGGCTGCATATTTAATAGGCCGCTGTCCGTTGCACATTGATTAAAAGTGACAGACTTTTTATTTTGATGCAAATTAGTAGCACGGAAGCTCAAACCCCCAGCAAAAATTGCGAGCATGCCAATGTGACATAATAATCCATCATACACTATTCAGTGGTACCACTCATAAATCACTGATGTCAATCATAGGGCCTGGCCTCGCAGATCTGGCGACTGGCATGACTGCCTGCCAGCCATTCACCAATGCAAAGGATAACCCCTCGACAGTACCAGGATGTTGATGGGCTGATTGATGGGCCCCTTGGCCACGATGTACTCGATCCCCGTCTCGTACACATCCATGGGACGACGGTACTTGAAGATTGTCCCGGCAGCCTGGAAGTTCTGTGGACTGTCCACTTTGTAGGCACCATTGAAGAAGAAATTTCCGGCCTGGTCTGTGACAGCTGCATGAAAAGGACTCTTACAAACCCTAATAATGACCAAATCTTGACAAGGTCAAGTGGCCCATTTGTTTAGATGTAATTATATGTGAATGTATCCTGTGTAAGTATTTTGGTAAACCATTACAGTACATATTTTACGTCCTGAACAAAACATATTTTTTATGAATGAAACTGACTTAGTTTACAGTATCATTTGATCAGATATTCCAGGATTACACTTTTATTGCATATAAATCTGCCATAGCCGCTGGTCATGTCTTGTACAACATTGGTAAAGAAACGCCATTTTATACAGGGTTGACCAGTTTTCGCAACAACGCTAGATATTAATGGAAGCATTCAGGGTTCTAACTGAACAGCAAGGGAACAGCAAGGGATAGCAATAAAAAGTGCTTGACAAAGAACCCTTCAATCATAACTGAAACCATACCTGAAGAAAGTATTCTTTGTTCGTATTGTGAAGTCCTACTATTAAATTGTCATCCTATCAGATTTTAATTAATATAGCCATGTTGGACATCCCAATTTTCCCAAGTCTGTTGTATCCCTGGGTCAATAAGGGAGGGGCTTGTGTTTCATTTATTTAACCAATCACAGTCTTCATCATATGACATCACCACATTGGTCTGTTTTTTTTCCAGACTCAAGGCTTCCAGCCAACACAACAGGGGCAGTGTGTGGTTCAGCAAGCAAGGCCTCTGTGCTTGTGATCACAAGGTTGCTGGTTTGAGCCTTGTTATTGTTGTTGTTCTTATTATTATTATTATCATCACTATTATCATCATGAAATAAAGACACACCCTTACATTGCTCCATACTGCCTTTGTAGATAAGCACATTCCTGTGTTTTATCTCTGTTTATCCATGACATGTCTCTTTAAAAATTGCATATGCAGTAAAACAAGTACTTTACAATTCTCTGTACCTTGTCGCTAACAGAAAACACTGGCGTTAATTAGTGTGGTGATGTCATATGATTGTGAGACTGTGATTGGTTAAAGAAGCGAAACACAAGCCCCTCCCTTGCTGACCCAGGGACACATCGAACTCTGCAAAATCAGGACGTGCTATCCATGTTCATATGTATATGTATAAGGTATGTTTTGGAGCATGTCACTCTGAGGTCAGGTGTGCTAGAATGATTTGCTTCAGAGCCAAATTCATACTGCAGGACACCTTGTTCCCATCTGGTTTTGTAATGTCTGTTGTCGAGGAAAGCTTGTGTTAGGATGGTGGGCTTATTTTGTGGGGCTTCTTGAACAGAAAAGGTAGTAAATACCCAAAACGTCAGCAGACTTCTTTCTCTCTATGATTTGGATATCCCAAGAGCCTTCGGGGATTTGTGTGATGAAGGAGTAACCTAGGAGGAGACAACAGCAGTGCGAGTCCATTACTCATCAGAACACCTCTGCAGACCTGAGAGGCCTGATGTTTCATGTCTGCTGCCTTCCCCTCTCCTCCCTACCTCCCCACTCCTGCACGGAACCTCCTCATCTTAGTCGCGCTTCTGTAGCCCTTTCTTGACTTACATCACCCAAAGTCTGCCTTGTGGCCCTTTCGTAGGACCCTAGTAGCCTTTGGCACCTCTTACCCAAACTGGAGGCACCCCGCCGGAAGTTTCCAGTGATTCGGCTGCAGCTGCTGCCGTTGCCCTGGCACACGCCACACTTGTCCAGGGTATGGGGTGAGAAGAGAACACCATCACACCCAATAGGCTGCAATGACATACGCACACGGTTGAGTGTCCTCTCTCATAGAAGACTTCTCGTAGTTATAAGGATCTTCCCAGGTTCTCGGTATTATACTTATGCCTTCTCACAGCATATGACACACTCATGATCCATCTCTTCCCAAAGCAACTCCCATAGCAACCTTCTATAAAAACACACATTTACGCACCTCTGTCCGTTCCTATAGTGACACATGTAAAAATAACTCCAAGAGAAACACATATGGTAGATCAACTGTCTCCTGTAGAATCATTTGTGTTCATGTGACAATAACACCTGTAAATCAGCACACTATCGTGAATGTATCAAGAATGTAGGTTTGGTTTCAACGTTGGAAGGGACCAAATCGGGTTCCACAAAATTGGTAGGGAGAGGTCTGTACCATCCATGCTGAAATCTCTGCCCTTGCTAGCATGTTAGAACTCTGTGATTGAAAAGTCACTGATCAAAAATACCATGGTCAGCAGAGTGATTTTACCATTGGGCTGTTGATCAAGGCCCTTAACCCCAGTTGCTCCAAGGATGGCCATGCCCTGCTCTCCCAATCGTACATCGCGTTGGATAAAAGCCTCTGCTAAATAAAGACATTAATCAAGACACCAACCTCACACCTGCCGTTGACGCAGACACCTCTGTAGTTGCTGTACTTGCACGACGTGCCGTCGCGGGCAGGCGCCATCAGCTGCCTCTGACTGTCAGGTGTGGTGCAGTGCAGGTCACAGGGGTTGCTGGAGATATGGACGTAGTCGTCTGCAGGGCGGTACAGGCCAGGTCAGAACTCCGGGATTGAAACGCAACTCGGCTGAGCAGAAGGCAGGAAACGGGTCCTGCTTGACCAGTGGTGCAGGAACATGCTGTTACCGGGATAGAGAGGTTTCCAGTGATAGCTTCTGCCGTTGTAAAGCTGCGAGTTGAAGGACCAACACTGCTCCTCTCTGAAACTTCGACCAGTGGATGGGCAGTCCTGCAATCGTGGTAGGGGTCCATAGACCTTAATGCACTTCGGCAAGCCTGGCTCCCATTATGTTATTGTTGGCATCAGCACCGGTACAAGCATGACGCAGATTCACTAACCTCAGATTCAGCATCAACTACACAAGGCATTTATAATGGGTTTCACACAGTTGGCAGGAGAAGCAATTGTACTCAACTTCTGATGAGTACTTTGGACCTTTTGGGTTTTTAGCATTTGTAGCATGCTGTTGGAACTGGTGAAAGGTGTTCACCATTGGTTTTGCGTTTCGGGTAGCGAGAGCTCACCTTAGTGTTACACAGGTGGTATTTCTTTGCTGTGCCGCTGCAAGTCATGTTTTCCTTCCCAGCAACAGATTTCTTCCTTTGAAGAAAAAGCGGAATTTGTTGTTGCTCAGCTTTCAGTCGTTCCCTCAAGCTGGATTCTAATCTGAAGCTGCGTGACAAGTAGTGACAAAATCTTTCGTAAAAAGATGCAAGCTCTTGGGAAATAACTGATAAAAGATACAGGCAGTGGACAAAAAAAATGTAAACATCTGCATGTACGCAAGAATGTGTCCGTCACACCTGAATGGCCTGCAAAATTTCCAGAGCTTTTCTTGGCTTCCTTTTTTGAATGTGTAGACAGGCTCACGTACAGTTCTAGCCAGCATGTCTATAAATGGAGGCCTCAGTGACCTGACCGAGTCACCCAGGGTTTACCGGTGTGTTCGCTGGCAGAGACACCAGTGACGCAGGCCGTGGAAATCCCTGTTGTCCTGAGAAATTGTACAGAAAGTCACATCCCTGAAGGTGAGTATGAAATAACGGCATGATGAAACAAGACGACTCAATGGATAAACGTAGAACTCGGTGTGAGGAACGAGTGTTATATTAACAGAAATAATTAAAAATGGCACATGGGATCCAGGTATTCGGTTGCTCCGAAAACCTCATGGATCGCAAGCCACATGGAATCGATGCCATCTAGCTGCTCCGCGGACCACTTTGGGACAACCAAGTGCTGCAAGTGACATTGCACTGCCCTCTCTCTACTTGCTGCACATTCTCTGACCTCTGTTTAAGACAGTGCCTCTCCTGGAACGTAACCCCTCCTCCACAAGTACGTGTGCAGGCTGTCCACTTGGCCCACTCGCCCCACCAGTAGGTTGTCACCTCCGCCTCATCCTCCAAGCTGTTGGATGCCACTCCCTCTTCCTAGAACAAAGAGCAATATAGCATATTGAATTTCTTTTGGGTACTGGGAGATGACAGACTTACAGCAAAGGGGGAGGGGGGGGACATGGTCCCAGATGAGACCGGAAACACTTAAAAATGAGAATGCTGCTATCTAAGTCAGTGGTCGCTTGTTTAGATACACATAGTCCGTCGAGGACTCACTTTTTACTCCAGAACCACTTCAAAGGTCGACAAGTGCATTCATAGAAGCCATTCTACACATCACTGTTGTACTGGCCTGTTATTTTTGCACTTGCGGCCTTCTTTTATGAGATTTTTATGAGTCATGTACTGACCATTCTCAAACAATTAACAAGTTCTTTTCAGCTACAGAAATATCATCGACTCGAAGTTTTTTGTTCATTAAACCATTCTCTGTGAATTCCACTCACTGTAGTATGTGAAATCACAGTAGAGTAGCTGTTTCTGAGATGCTGGAATCAACACGAATGATACCAGTAATCACACCATGTTCAAAGTCGCATCGATCAGGCATCCTAGCTGTTCTAAGGCTTCGCCAAAGAATAATGAAACCTCTTAGCCCTACCTGTGTGCTGTACGTTTGTATGCAATAAACCGGCCACTATGTGTATGTAGCTGAGGTGTGTATGAGATTGACAGGTTGACCGAACACATCCTACCTGTCCTCTGGAAGAGATGTTTCCCAGAGATACTGAGAGGGTCAGCACACCCAGCAGCATTAGGCTGGCCTCCATACACTGAGCCCACGAGGAGATTCTCATCCTTATAAGTAAAAAGAGGGCACTGGATGCAGAAAGAAGGTGGACAATGGCAAAGGAGGACAAGTCCCCATCATAACGTTGCAAAAACTCAGAGGGTCAGAAAAGCACTTTAGCCGAGTAGAAAGTATTATGCTACGCAATACGTGGCATAATTAGCATAATTAGCTAAGTCAAATAAAATTCTGGGCTTTGATTAGTGCCTGGGTACCTGCGGTGAATTGTCCCACTGTGTCACACGCTGGATTGTTGGGCACAGAGCGCAAACGGCCCCTGGCGAAGGCACTCCCCCGCCCCCCCCGGCCCCCCCCCCCCCCGCCCCCCGCCCCCGCCCGGCGCGGCCCCGCCCCCCCCCCCCCCCCCCCCCAGGCTTGTGAGCCCAAGGCAGTAACGCTGTGCCCTCCCCCACAGGGAGACGGAGCACTTGAAAGCCATGTTGATGGAGTGTCAGTCCTATTCCAGTCACATAGCTGTTCTCCAGTGAGTCACCAGGGTGCTCTGTTTATTATTAAGCGTAAAGGATTTTTTTTTTTTTTCGGTGGGGTGGGGGTGGCAGTCGTTTGGCAATTTAACAATAATCTCTGCCCTAATTTTATGCTTCTTTCTCTTTGAGGGAAATGAATAAGAAGTTGTACGACAGCAATGATGGCTTGCGTTCTGCCTTGGCCCAGAACATACTTGTAAATAATAGGAAGGTATGGTTCTCCGTCACTGGAAACACTGCTATTTTTCGTTTTCTACCAGCGCTACTTCTAAATGAGTGTTCTTCAGTCTTCCAGGAAAGAGAGCTCATCCAGAAGGCTGAAGCCTATTCGACAGAGTACGCTGAAACGCATCAGGTGGCGATTTTCACTTTTCTGCTTTCCTGTTCCTTCACTGTTGTGATGTGGTTCTCCGGTCAGTCATGTGCACTTGCTTCCCAAGCTCTGTAGATGAGAGCATCGAAAGTGACCCCAGCAAGGGCAGGTACTCCCACGTGGCCTCCTGGGCAGATAAATACCTGGACAGTGGCGTGTCCATCACCACGGAGACGGCAGCCAGCTCGTACGACAGTGACGACAGCCGGCAGTCCGTGGAGACGGTGCACCACAGCTATTCCTGCGCGTTCTCAGACGCTGAGGTATTTCCCCACCCTGCCCGTGTGCCCGGATGCTCACATGAACGTACAGCCAGGTTTAAGGTGCTCTACCCCTCGCTGTAGGTGTCTGAATTGAAGTCAGAGATGGGGATTTCGGCAGCAGTCAGCCGGTGTGGCTCCATCGCCTCATCCATCCGTAGGCGCCTTTCTGCCTTCCCCGCGCGGGTAAGAAAGTCTTCGCAGCAGTAGTGACCCTACACCCCAGTACCAACATACCTCAATACTCCCTTCCAGTCAGCTGGTTCTAGGTATAAGGGGCCCACATGAACCTTAGCTGGTAAAGGCATGGACAGGTGGAATCTGGGTCGTGAATCCCAGGAATGGTCCTCCCCACTGTAGTGCTACTGTCCAAGACACTTGAACATAATTCTATGAGTTCCTTGGTTCTGAACCCAGCCTTTAGGTGCTCCTCAGCCACTCCATGTTTTTATTCCATTTCACTCACTTAGCTGGTTCCTTTACTCAGTCCTTGATTACCTGGTATGCAGGTGGTAGTATACAGAACAAAATTATGTCCTTGCTGGGGGCTGAGTTGAGAACCACTGATCTATTGAATATTAAGTAATTCAGGTAATTATTTGAATGTACTGAAGCAATGAACCAGTATTATTGTTCCAGGTTTTCGGATGATTCTATGTGTTTTTACATTGGTGTACTTTTAAGCAGGTTTTATTGCATTGTCCTCCATTTACTGCCCTTAGCTGGCATTACCATTTTATAGACTCTTTCAAAGAGTTTTTAAGTAATCAAGCCAAAGGCTCTTTTTAGATTTTTGTTTTAACTGTTTATAAAAGGGGTGGCGAAACTGAGCCACTGTGGGTGCAGGTTTTTGGGATTGACCTCTCAATCAGCCAATGATAAAGCAGTGTTTCTCAACTCCAGTGCTGGAGACCCCCTGTCATGCCAAACACCCGCCCCCACAGCGGCTCTCCATGGATCAGGTTCACCACCCCCGGTTTATAACGTTTTATATTTATTTATGAAGCTTCTGCATTATTTGTTCCTATAATACCTATATACTCTGACCATGAATATAGCCCTAGTTGTTGGCATGGCGATAAGCATCAACATAACCTAACTGCACGGATAAGCTGTGGTCTTGTATTATATCTGGTTGATTATGCTTCTGTAGTTTTGTGAGACTGGATACTGGGGGAGATATTTGTGTGGGATTTTTGCATTTGCTGCAAGTGAGCAGTATGTGTGTTGACAGCACGCCGAGAAAGACGTCCCCGATGGTGAGGTGACAGGCCCTACGTACAGAGTGGTCCTGGCTGGGGATGCCGGGTCTGGGAAGTCCAGTTTCTTACTGAGGCTGTGCAAGAATGAATTCAGAGGAGACATTCAAACCACACTAGGTGAGATCCGGATCCACACACTTATCCAGCAAACCTAATGTTTAGTTTCCTTACCAAGCAGAGTGATCCTCTGGTCTTAGGAGTAGATTTCCAAATGAAGAGGATGCTGGTTGATGGGGAGAAGACTACTCTGCAGATCTGGGACACTGCTGGACAAGAGAGGTGCGTGGTATAAGGAGGAGAGGAGGTAAGGAGCGTTTGCTGATACAGCATGTTGCCATACCCACCACACGACAAACCACTTCAGGGATGAGAACCCGAGTGCATCCCTGCGGCGGGTGATACCTCAGCACCACAACAGTCTGTTTTTTTTCTCCTGGTGGTTGGAGTTCCGATCCAGCCACCAACCCCCAAATTTTCCCTGAAAGTTGGAGGACCTCCTTGGAGGGCCAGATGTAGATTAGCATCATAACCAGGATGAAGCAGTTGCAGGTTAAGGGTCTTGCTCAAGGGCCCAATGGAATAGGATCACTCATGGCATTCATGGGATTTGAACTGGCAACCTTCTGACTGGCAGCACAGCTCCCTAGTCTCAGAGCCATGGTGGGCAAGAATCATATGCATGACTGGATTGGACCAGTGAGAGTGTCAAAGTAATTAATTCTCTGCTCTCCATCGGTAGGTTTCGTAGTATTGCACGGTCGTACTTCCGCAAGGCTCATGGAGTTCTCCTGCTGTATGACGTTACATCAGAGTCCAGCTTCCTCCACATCCGGGAGTGGGTGGATCAAATTCGTGTACGTTTTCAGGAGACCCTTAAAGGTTGCAATTGATTATTGAAAATCATAGCTAATATTAAAGAGAAATTCCAGTTTGTACAGAGATATCACTATAACTTCTAAAACTTTCATGTTTAAGTCATCATAATGCTGTTGGTCTTGGGGTACATGCGCTTTTACAAAATTTAGTTGGTAAAAATGAATTGTACAGCTTTGGTTTTAGGTATCATCTAGCAGGGGATGTGACCTTATAACCACTAACTCGGTGAGTGCCAGATCAATGATGGCCTGTTCTCTCATCTCAGGATGCCACAGGTGAACTGCTGCCCTTGTGTATAGTTGGAAACAAGGTGGACCTGAGGGTTGAGCAACCAGCCGGTGCCAGTGTTAGCAGAGTGAATGGAGAGAAGCTAGCTATGGTGAGTCACCCACCCTTATCCCGGACCTGAATGATGAACATTCAGCAGAGGTGTGCAGTGATCAACTGCCCTGCCAACTGCAGGCGTACAGTGCCCTCTTCTGTGAGACGAGTGCCAAGGAGGGCACCAACGTGGTCGAGGCCGTCCTTCATCTCGCCAGGTTGGTAATGTTCCAGAATGTTCTGCACACATGTTGGGCTGCACATATTAATGGGAAGGTTAATGATTCTTTAACGCAGTACTCCCACCCTCACAGGGAAGTGAAAAAGAATGAGAGGATGAGGCGGAAGTCTGAGCCCAAGGTGAAGCTTAGCATAGCAGATGGGAAGAGGGCAGTCAGCAATTGCTGCAGTGTGTAGATGGACCCTGACTCCATCTAGTGATGGCCAGGTGAAGCTGAATTAACCCCTTGCTGTATTTTCTGACCCCACTAGATGGTGCTAGTGGGTGGGTCAAAGCATGTACCAAATCAACCCAATAGCACCATCTAGTGAGGTTAAAAAAATACAGCGAATGGTTCAGGAAGCTTCATTTGGCCATCACTGCCATACCTCCAGTTGAAGAAATACAGCATTGTTGTTTCTGTGTAAGGAAGTTTTCAATTCAATTGCTATACTTTTTAATCCCCAAGTAATTTTATTATTATTATTTTACCATTTTAAACTCTAAACTGCTGTTAAAAAATGTTTCTGGAGGATTGTTCCAAGAATATCACAAGTGTTGCAAGGAGATTGAAACCAATTGTAAAAACAGAAGAACTGCATGAAGAATGTTTAAGTAACTTTTACAATCGATTTTCAGTATATTGTATGTGAATTCTGTGTATGTTGTGCAGATTTTCCGTTTTCCTACAGAGAAAGTTATTTTAATTTTATAAATAAAAATGTGTCTTTGTCCTTTAAACCTGAGTTCTTCAGTGTAATTTCTTTAAAACCTTTTATTGGAATCGGTTTTTAAACAAAGTTGATGGGCCCTACCTGTAAGTTATTGGGGTGGAATTACCTTAAATGAAAAGGAGCCTGATATTTAAAATAATGCCCTGTTTAATGCAGGGATGAAAAATTTTCACTTTTTCCTTCTCCGCCTAGGCCGTTTGAGAAGTGTATGTAAATTAGTTTTTCTTTTTTTATAACATGATTAACACAAATGTTACCCACCCCTAAATAGCAGTAATATATAATTGAGATATTTTGCTTTAATTCGTCCTTTTAACTGAATACAATGCACTGTAACAACATAAATCACAAACTGCTCCAATAAAAATTAAACATGTACATATGATTAAACCCCTACTAAAATAGGCTGTATTTTGGTACACAATCTCTTATTAATTTTGTGTTGAAATTTTTCTACTTTTTTAAGGTTTACAAGCCACAAAAAGGAATGGCAGAGAAATGGACAAACGATAAACTAACCTTTAAAATAAATGTACATACAAATAAGTACACCAATTTAGGAAATTTTTACATTTTACACAGACCTACCAATAATCCCCTCCAACATTATACAACATCTGAGTCACTGTTTCTTTTATTTTGTTTTTCTCGTGTTCTGAAATATGCCTCCTCTCATGCTACTCTAATATTAGTCATTTTGCAACCACTGGCTGTTACACAGTTGCAACAATGTTAGTAATCTTACATATTTTAATGGCATGTAAAAAAATTACTGGTATTACGCACACTCTCCTATAGCACTCGGTAGTGATGTGTGGATGGTACAATGCAGCGTTGGGTAGTAGCTAACAACAATTAGCGACGCTACTAACTTAACTACTTTGTTCCGTAGCTGCTTAGTAGTGCAGCAACTCTTAAAACGCTGTAGTTTCAGTAACTATTTATGTGAAATAGTGATGTAACATGGCAAAACGATACATCGTAAAAAAAAAAAAAAAAAAAAAAAAAACTACTACTACAGGTCGTCGTCCTATTACGACCTATGCGTCTTACGGCTGATCGACTTTACGACTACTCCGAGACCGCCGATATGTGACCACAACGGCGCAAGTTGCCTCGTCTGGGTCTATGACAGTCTCTGCCCCGACTGTCGGCATCCCCACGAGAAGCTCATTCATTCATCTCATGCTCAGGCTGTACAGCATACATTAATATCTCTTTGTGTGTTAGTAGCTTAAATGGTGATTAAAAAGGTTATAGCAATAATTAAGAAAATGGTGATAAAATGGTTTAAAACACCAAACAATATGACTTAAAGATGATAGATTTTTATTATGCAGTATAATATATATACAAAGGAGGCTGATACTGTCACATAACATGACCTGACCGCCTGACCTAAACACAACAGAAATGGTCTTGGAGGAGTTTGACCAGAGAGTGAAAGGAAAAGTGGCCAATGAGTGCTCAGCAAACGTGGGGCCTCCTTCAGAACAGCTGGAGAAGCATCCCAGGAGGCCACCTCGTGAAACTGGCACAGAGGAGAAAGTAGAGTCAGCCAGTCCTGGGAGCAATTGGGATTAAGGGTCTTGCTCAACAGCCCAATAGGCACCACTCTGCTGGCCATGGGATTTGAACTAACAACCTCTTGGGTCCCAACCCACAGAGCTGCCTTCCCAACTAATTTTTTTTGTGTAATACTTCTTTGGTTAGTGCATAATTCCATACATGTTATTTTATAGTTTTGAGTTTTTTTATAATTACTGTAAACCGTAGAAAATTGTACAAATAAACCTTTCTGTGACTGGGTGTGTCAAACCTATGACTGATTCTATTGTATGTATGAAATTATAAATTATGGTATTGCATTTGCCTAATAACCACAGCCGAAAGCCTTCAACACAGGTTTGTTTACTGTAATGGCTGCAAAAATATTGGATCAAAAAGATGATGCATGTGAATGAGATTGAATCAGGTTTGAAAAACAAGCTGCTGTGGTTTTGGTTGGATCATGTGCTACCAAGTAAGATGGGGGAAACTGAAATGCATATCCGTGTTAGTGCCTGAAATCAGTCCTGCTTGCATGTTTTGTTGCTGAAGTGGTGGTCTGCATGTGGGTGGGTGTAGGCTTGGAAACTTTCATTTAGCATTAGAAAACTTTCTCCCACCACAAATTGCAAAGCAGATCACTTAAGATTCTCCCCTCCTCACCCACACATTTTGCTAGATTCCACCATACAGCTGTTTTCATTTTGGGACATTTTCCTTCCTGTTAATCAGTCAGTGTGTGATCAGTTAAATCACCAGTGAACCATTTCAGAGCAAACGTGCAGTCAAACACTAGGACACCATTGTACCTAATCTAGGTCCCTCATCCTGTATGACCTCTTTACTACAAAACCCATCTTGAGGCTCACAAGAACTAGCATAGAACTGTACCTCAGGTGATGTTACACAGGAATCTGTTCTGAGGTCTTATAATGGGGTCAGTACAATACTGAGGCCCATCTGTCCTGCAGTCCTTAGCAGTTATCCCTGGATAAACAGCTGGCCTGCATTCTGGAGGCACAGGGAGTGTGAATACGTAAACAGGACTTGTAATTCTTCCTGCATATTATTCCGAAATCTTTTTTTTTTTCTTTTAAATCAAATGATTAGTCTCTCAGCGTGAACCATTTAGTAAGACAGCAGAAATGCCTTTTCAGCTTCAGTTTACTGTTCATTGCTAGTCAAGTCTCTCTCAACAGCACTGGGTGTTTATGCAGAACAATAGAACCGTAGAAAGCTTCCTAATCCTGCTGGATGGGTGCTATGCGGAAAAAAAACATTAAAAGGAGTACTTGGCACACAAAAGGAAGTCTCGTCTACATTATCTTAATACATTTCATTTCATCATTATGCTTATCACTCCGCTACGGACGGTGTTACAAGACAGACATGTAATTGATAGCAACCACCACAGACAGCTTGTGAAACTCTATGCTCAAGACAAACCAGTGGCAATTAAAAAGCTACCTTTTATTAACTTAAAGTGGGGCTTCAGGATACAAAAATAACACCAGCACAGGTAGGCTGCATCGTGTCTGCACTTAATGCACTTTAGAAGTTAGGAATCTGTACAACTGGAGGCAATTAAATGTCAGCTGTCAAGTCACACTTTCATAGCAAAATAACACTTTCCAGAACCAAACGATTTTAACCTCCCCCCACAGAAAATTAGGTACACGAATACAATGCATCTACATCCTAAAAACCTAATCGACAGCTCAGTTCTCGCAATATTAGTGACATTAGTGATAGTCATAATACTTAAATAAAAACTCATTACGTCCCGTGGTTATTTTGGTTTAGTGTCGGCTTTCTTGTTTGCCGCCTTCTGCTTCTGCTGCATTATCTCCGCATCCCTGAAAAACACCAGGGCACAGAACAAGGCTCAAGCAAAAACTAGCATTTAGTTTAAAGAAGAAAAAAATGGGCAAAAAGGAGCAAAAACAACTACTTCAGGAGTACCTTTGCTTCCTGGCGGCAGCTGACAGCCCGTCATCGCCTCTCTTACCCTTGGTTTGGTCCATCTGTTTTTTGGCATTTTTCTGACGAGCAAGTTCTCGCTGGTTGCCCCCTACAACACAGTTAAGGCGTCACCTGGCTACATGTCCTGCCATTTCTGCTTAGATCGCGGTTTTACACGCACGCATTAAGTCTCGGCTGGGAGTAGCCGCTGAAGACCACACGGGGTGCAGCCAGTCTACGTGGCAAGGGGGCGCTGCAGAGCCCCGACATGCCGCCAGCATGACCACAACAACACCACCGCCCTGGAGAAACGTGCTTGCTTCATCTTCGTCCGCGATCAAGCCGACCGATGGAGGAAGTAAGACGGAAAGAAGCAAAGTCCCCATCGGCTCTGGTGACTGATGTCCAGTATAACGCGGCGTAGGACTGACAGGCACTGAAGTGCACCCATCATAATTAAACCAGCAATTACAAAAATAAAAGAAAACAAAATGTGCATATCAAACGATAAGCAACAATGGACCTATTTCCCAATGCATGGGAAAACGGTTGTAACAATATCAGTGAACCGTTTTAATCGCAGGTCATAGACAGGATATGCAGTTTCACGTGCAATCGCAAAACTAATTCGTCGAAATAGTTCAATTTTTTAACAAAACGATGTTCTAAGTAGATCGATTAGCGGATCTCTAAACCTCTGGCTCCACCGAGTAGCAAAGTCGATAATTTGAGCAGCAGTATTTATATTAACTGCTTGTAAACCCTTTAATACCCACTTGTCATTTTTTGTGATGCGATGGCTCCCGACGCCAGGTAAGCTCACCCGAAGGGCTGCTTCAAACACCGGATTGCAGTGACACCGCTGCGCACCACGTCACACACGGATGATGCGGGCCGTAATCCCAGCGCCTTTATGGCGGAACATGGTTTGTATGGCATTCAAAATATCCTACAGTTATTCGTCCTCTCATTGGTAATTATGACAGTGTCCCGCCCTTGCCCCTAAATCCATTGGTCTCTCTGAATGTCATTCAACACATTCCTCGTCTTATTGGTTACTCTGTCTGACATTCTTTATGTACTACCCGCCCATACCTGGCTGCGGTTCAGATTGTCCGGATGATATTGTATTTACCTCAACTCAATTTCAAAGCGAAATGCAAGAACTTGCGGGCCCAGTTTTTATCTGCATAGTTTTACTTCTGTAGACAGCGCAACATGCACGTGTATAATTTGCACATTGTAAATAATTGTTTACAATGGTGCATGTTTGGTTTCAACACTCCTAGGAACCAAATCAGCCCTGAATTCCCCACCCCCCTAAAATGGAGTAAAGGACAGCATCTATCTAACAAACAATGTATCCTGAGCTGAGTCCTGGAGAATGCCCTGAGCAGGAATGCCAGTCCAGCGCAGACAAGAGGTACACTCATTCACTAAAGTAATGTCATTTAGAGGCAAATATGCATGCCTAATGTCTGTCTGTAGGCTGCGAGAGTAAACCACTTAGATTAACCCACCCGATACAGAGAGACGCACATGGGAGACACTGGCATGGAAAGTTGGCTGGCATCGTAAGTTTCACTACAGGTTATAGTTCCCACTCATGGGGGCATGCACTGCTCACTGAGCCACCCACATTGTGCATTATTATAGTTTTTCAAAATATTATATTTTGTATATTTATGTAGTGAAAAATATCCATTCGATATTTTTAAATATATTCACAGTAGCACGGTGGCTTATGCTGTTGCCTTACACGTTAAATGCAGAGGACACATTTCGTTGTTGTGCACTCCGTGCTGTGGTGTGTCAACAATGACCACTGATCTTCTAAATTCTATCAATTTCCAGCTACAGCCCTGTGTGGCAACAAATACTATTACAAACTTCTAATCATTATCACTCAGTTTCATAGACCCAAAATTGGTAATTGCCAATTGCCCAACCTGCAAGTCTGCAAAATTCCCTCTTGAACACAGTGAAAACAAACAAAGAATTCCCATGATGAAACAACAAATTCCTTTGCAGTCCTGTTTCTGTGGAAGCTGTCAGGAATGGACCAAACTATTCTGCAGAATAACAGATAATACAGTTTTTAAGCACCAGCTGTGACAGTTCCACGTTCACCACAATAATAAAAATACGGCACTCTTAATTACTACGTCACGGTAGAACAGTTCCGTCAAGAAATATTTTAATGTACAACTGTAGTTAATCATTGCAAAGTAATTGATTGTCCTGACCACTTGGGGGCAGTGTAGACCATGCAAAACATCCGCAATTCTTCATGGCATTTAATTATCCGTCATTGTAACACCGCCTCACCACTCCCACTTGTTCCACACAGGCATGCTCGCTAACACGTACACATGCAGTTAGCCTATATGCTTTGTTGCACAATGTGCAGCAGTTTTTGTTTTTTTTTGCAGTTTTATTGCGAAACCTTTCTCGGTCCGACTCAGCTTTGTTATTATAAATGCTGTAGGTCAGAGTTTCAGCCTGAAAGTTAGACGACTATAGGCGGAGCTGGTACTCCACCAGCTAATATTCTCATGTTACAATTAATACATGAAATCAAATAAATAATTTGAGCTTCGATAATAAAAGTGAATGTTTTGCTTTTATCGAATGACCTGTAGGATTTGCACGACTGCATTTATCCTGTTAATTTTTTCAACTTAGCCTACTATTCATTAATATGAAACGTACCTGTATGGTTATTAAATGTAAGAGTTCGGCTTTGAAACTCATTATGTATTTTCGTTTACTGGATAGTTTAATACTTTAGTATAACACCATACTCATAGCCAAATATTCCGTTCACAGTAAGTGTATGTTAATAACTCATTAATAAAACTTTATTATTATTATTATTTAATTGAAATCTTACGTGTACCACAGTACGGTTCGGTGGCGCCGTACTGCGTAAACGGTGGATGCATGGACACTACACAGTATCGTGACATGTTGTAATGCCCGCACAAGTAATATGCAATCAGTTATAAATTTATTCAGATAAGCTGCTGGATGATTATTCAGATAGGCTGCCTTGCGTACAAACGTCATTAAAAATGCCGCTGTGCATCATATGTGAATTCTTTTGCGTGTCTTCTTAGCATTCCATTACAAAAGTGTTACAGATTGCTGATATTACGGATACCCTGCACATAGTGTATCTGCTGCGTTGTTAGTGAACTGCCTCCCACGTGCTTCTTATTGTTGTTTACTTTGCAGGCGCTGTTTTGACCCATTTTCTGTTTATCTCTTTGCCTTCAAACCTGACTGAGCCGGAGCAGCCCCGTCGTACTCCGACATACCGTACAATCTGTCCATTCCAGAGAACTTTCCACTTGCCTGACCTCACGTGTTTGCTCTGCTATTCGGTCTCCTGAGTCAACAAGCTGATCTCCATTTAAGCAGGGCTTTGTAGCAGCGCCGGACTCCCCGGGGAACGCAGTCAGGGACAGTAACACGATCATTTGTCGGGTCATATGTACACCTGGGTCTGTTTCTGTAAAAAAAGATGTCCGTTCAATACATTTACATTTCTATTACTCCATTAGAGCCAGCGTATGTTTGACATGAACTATGTGCAGATCTTATATAATAATAATAATAATAATAATAATAATTATTATTATTATTATTATTATTATTGTTATTATTATTATTATTGTTTCAGTGGTTTGCTTTTGGTGGAGTGCATCAGTCTAAATATAGTAGTGGGAATTGGGAATCAATTTGATTCTTTAAGACATAAAATGTTTGTATTCCTGCCCACTAGTAAAAGCTATTTTCATTATGCCATATAAAACATTTAACCAGATCTTCTGGTTTTTCTCCTGTTGCCATACCACTGTTGTATTTTCAAATAAGTAAGATTTTTGTCTGATGACAATAAAACTTGGATCGTGCTATGCTCTTTTTAAAATGCATTTTAAATATAGCTGATTCAGTACTTTTGGTTTTGTTTTGGAGGAGTCTGAAAATGGCGTAGATGATGGGTGTGATTTTTAGCCTTGAGTGTGCTGTCATTTCGGCCCTCGGACAGCTTTCTGCCGCCAAAGGCTTTTCTTCAGCATTAAAGACACGCAGGCTGGAAGCGTGCCAGCGAGATCTGTGAATTCTGTCATTTAGAGAAATACTGGCAGCGTGCCAGTACTTACATACCATATTAAATTATAGAGCGTATCCTAAATACTATCATTGTACACTAAATAGCAACACAATAATTATACCTCTGTATGGTCCAGCTATTCCTGGCTAGCGTGTGTTATGCTATGGAGATGCAGCGCATTGCCCAAAAAAAGAAACTGAAGACGCAGATTTTATAAGTTTACGGACTGTGAGAGAAGCATTGCCACTGTGCAGTTTTGCTAGGGAGAGAGAAAATTAGATGTTTTAAACGATGTGGGGCCAGTGTGCTTCTGACTTTATACCCGACTCAGATGTGTGTGCAAAATAAAGCACTATGTTCCCGGGAGAATTTTAACAAATCAGTCTGCTTAATGTTGGAAAGGCTCTTTCGCCATAATAACGGAATAATATATTAATGGTTTGCGAGGGCCCATGTTATGCCAGGACAAAAAAAAAAACATTCAGCTTTGGTTGTTATTTATGTCCTTATAACTTTCTGGTGCAACAGGACTTTTTTCTTCAGCCCTGGTTTCTGCTCTGTGGCCGTAGATATTTTAGTCTAGACTAGACAAAGCCAGTCAGTCGCCAGACTGCCAGCTGATGGTGAGGTAAGGATGAGGGTGAAGCCTGGGCCCTTCAAATACTCGGGACAAGCAGCAGGACAGGAGGCCTTTCTATGGACCGTGACTCCCTGGGGAGTTGGGAAAATGATGGGCCATTTTCATTTACCGTTGGAGTCGTGAACAAACGGTTAAACCATAGTAATCCAGATGAGATGGCATTTGTGATCCGGTGATCCTGCATCAGATGCTGCGTTTCAGTTGTTGACTCACTCGTCAGTATTGTAACAGCATTACTGCGTAATGTGACGTTTTGTTCAATCGATCTGGCCACCCACCCACCCAGGAAAATTTGACGTGAGTTATGAGACTCTAGAGTCTTAATTTAACGAGGTTTCAGGAAACACATGGTTGCACTTATCATGTAGAATTTTCCATTTATTCCACCAAAGTATGTAATAAAGACTAAAAAATGTAATTGTTTTTTGTGGCCAAGGATATTCCATAACATAATATTTTAAAAGCATCGGGATTAATTGAGGGGCAAAAACATTGCCAGTCAACATTCTGTTCTTCGCCGCTGTTTTATTTTTAGCGATGATACATTTTTGAGGAAAGAAAAATCTAATAAGCTCCAATTACGCTCCGGTTAAATATAACGCCCAGGCGTGCTTCGGATAAGACAAACATTCTTTATTTGTTGAAAGCCTTCAGAAAGCGATGTCAACAAAGCCATGCATTTGGGCAGCTCGACCGCAGGGTAATCAGAGGCGTGCATGTGGTCAGGCTCCCGCCTCAGACGGGCTCCATCTTAGGTAAGACTGGAGGCAGCTGTCTCAGGCTGGGCCTGGAAAGCCTGCAGCGGGAAGATGGAGCAGTCTGCTTAAAAAGCAGTATGTCCCTCAGTGGATTTAGTGTCTGTGTCTGTGATCAGAAGGTCATGGGTTTGAATCCTAGTGCGTGTAGGCTGATTGCATCTTTGGGCCCCTGAGCAAGGCCCTTAACCCCCAGCTCCAACGTCGATGCTGTCTGACCCTGTGCTGTCACCCCCTAAAACTTGCTGTCACCCCTCTGTGTGTCCCATGGAGAGGTGAAGGCTCACTTTGTGTGACTCACAGGGTCATGTGACACCCACTACTGTTCACTCTGTGCCTCCAGCTGACAGTCAAAGTTTTTGTTATTATAAATGCTGTAGGTCATTTACATTAATTGTAACATGAGAATATTAGCTGGTGGAGTACCAGCTCCGCCTATAGTCGTCTAACTTTCAGGCTGAAACTCTGACCTACAGTCAAAGCACAGACAGTCAGGGCAGATGTGGCAGGCTTTGACGGGGCAGGAGCAGGGCTCGCTCCCCACATCTGCTGGTGCTTCGCCTCCCCCTGAAACGGCACTGTGCCCCATGTGTTTCTCAAGAGCTTCTCTCCCATTCTTCTCCTCACCTCCTGTGAGGCCCTGCTGTTAATCTGCTTTTATATGTATATTTTACTGCATCTGAAAGGTTTTTGTTGAACCGCCTTTGAATTTCAGACCGGATCTCCCCACATCCCCTGGAGCTTCTTGGCTTGGCTTCACGGCCCAAGCGTGCCAGGCTTTTGGGCCAGGGCCTTCTAAAATGATGAAGGGACAGTCGGAGCCAAAGCCACACGACAACACCTGTGACAGCAGCATTACTCATTCCCGAGGAGTGACCTCACCACATCCACTCCATCTTCTCATTCCTGTTGAATTTCTCTCTCAGGCCGGACCTGCTTCTTCCGTAATTACGGAGATTATGAGCGCAGGGTATAATAAGCTGATTTATTATGCCTGATTACTTTAGCATGATCAGCATGTCATTAAACTACATAATAAATTAGTACTGCATCGTTTTGCCATGTCTGTGCATCGTGATGAAATGATTAGTTATGTCTGCCAGGACTTGCAGAGAGAATGGATAACCCTAAATGACGTTATCGTTAATGGAAATGGAACCTTTCTCTTTTTGTCAGTCTCTCGTTTGTTTTGACTTTAACCCAGCAAATTTCACTTGGTGTCACTAACACATAACTATATCATGGTCCTCAGTTTTCTGTTTTCTTTGGGAATACCATTGCCTGGCTAGCAAAGCAGCTGCGGGAGCCATTAAGCTGTGCGAAGAGCAGAGAGGCACAGAACAGGAAAGGGGCAACCATCTTCAGCATCTGCGTGTCACTCCCAAAGTCGCACTTCCTGTGGGGACTGTGCCAAGCTTATATTGCAGAAGAGGATAGTTCAGGTATGGAAAGTGAAAGTTCAGACCAAGATTTTGTTTCAAATAACCAGCTGAGTACTCTGTGACTGTCACTCTTTATACTCAACTGGTTGGTTGAAACAAAGTCTTCTGGATTTTCACTTTCTGGACCTGAACTATTCGCCTCTAGTATACTGGTACACAAGGCTTCCCGATCCTATGAGGTATGCAATCAGAGTCTACACTGGAAGTTACGTTTCTCTAGATCCCAGAATCTTAGCCCTTAGAAAAGTCAGAGTTAAGATCATGTATAACAGCTTTCTCTATAAGTGATTATCCGATTCCTTTAAAAGCCTTTTCAAAGAAACGTAGGCGGTGGTGATCTTACTGAGAATCCTAATTCCCGAAGCTTGATTATCTTTGACTAATCAGCTCGGCTGAAGCTCCCTGCCCAGTGACCTGAACCGCAGCCTCCAGCAAAGCCTGGTCCCCTACTCCCTGTATAGCCACTAATTTAGCCATGACGCCTTTCGCTACCGATGCTACTTAACGCTGAACGCCGTGAGCCAGATGTATGATGATTCATGTTGCTGTAACTTACAGATGGGAATTCTTGCCTGGCATCACACTGACTGCATCACCATCATAGTCTTCGGTGTATAGATGTGATCTTAGGTAATTATAACTTTGTTTCGCTATATAGTGCAGAAGTTGTCAGCGCTGTCGCCGTGTATCACTTCAAAGCGAAGGAGGAAATGGAGCATTTGGTTAAATTTGATTGCAGCCCTCTTGGAAATGGGCACTGCACCCCCACTTGGTGTTCAGTGGACCCTGTTGGGGGGGATGTATCCAAGATGGGAGTGGACACTGCAGACGGTGCTGGCTGTAGAGCCCCCCCCCACCCCAAAAGCAGAAAGGTGACGCTGATGGTGGTGGGTGGGAACTGGTTTTACGACCACACAGGTCATGACTGTGCCAGCAGAAGCTCCCTTGGGTACAGGTGGGCGGGTGGGTCCCAATGCCGCCTCACCCAACCCGAGAGACAGCAAGTTTTTTAAACATTTTATACTATTTTCGATTGCACTCCAGTCCTATAGGTTAAAATCATGGATTTTGGGACTTCTGGACTGCATGGTTAAATGAGAGAAAAATGCATATTTCTTGTAACAAAAACATTTGCATAAAAATGACATAGATATCATGAGAATTTCTATCAAAATAAATCATATTAGCATCTTATTTTGTACTAAAATGTATCAAAGAAGAGGAATGAAAAATTCTGAGTTCCAAGCACCATTCTGGGTTTCAGCAAAAATCAGGACCCCGGGCGCTCTGTGGACGCAGGTTGGGGTTTACGGCACCTGCACGTTAGCTAGGCCTGTTAGCGGGCAAACAGCTTGAAGAGTAACATCACTGCACTTAATACATCGCAGCATTTCACACGACACTCATCTGGCTGTGATTTATGTGGGTTCCAGCTGACAGAGCACTCTAAACCTATTCTTACAGCTATTTTTGTTTATTGTTTATTTCCATCCGTGGACAGTTGTTTGCCGTGGACATTTGAAAGCTGTTTTTATATATTTTGGGTTGTTCGATTGTGTTTGCCAAAAATAGCACTGGCTATCTGAACACACTGCACACAGATTGAGGACAGTTTGGCACCTTGAGTATTGTGATGAGAAAAAGTGACCAAGCGCCCCCTACTGTAGGGTGCGGTCCACAGCACCCCCGTGACCAGGAGCTAACCGGAACACTTACCGGCATTCTGTCTGCTAGCAATTAAAGCTGCTCTCAGATCAACGTGTTCTGTCGGCCGTAAAACTGGGTCACTGGATACGGTACGTTTGGAGCAATACTGACAAGACCTCAGCATGGAAACAGAACGATATTCATTTCCCTCACTCGCCTGCACACTCGTGATTTAGATATCTTATCCCATAACAAGAGATGCAGTTTATTTAGAAGTTCTATAAAATGTCAAGATGTGAGACTTTATAGTATACATAGACTATGCTTGTACAGTATAAGTGTAAATAATGATATCCAGCTGCAGTGACTCTCAGCCCTCACACGAGGCATGGAGGGTTTCTCTGAAGCTGCTGCTTTTCCGAAAATAGGAATCTGATCTGCATCTATACGGCCGTGACCCCGGGGTCCTTCTGCTATGGAGTAACCTGGCATCGTTCCTCTTTGGGATGGTTCCCAGGGAATCCCAGACCATAATTCAGGTCCCCACAAAGATCTGTGAATGCAATCGAAAAAGTGAAAATGCCAAAAGTTTCTTATTTTGTTTGGTTACGTGTGTGTGTGTGTGTGTTTGTGAGAATGCACATCAGGCTAAGCCAAGCAAAGTCAAGGTAATTCCAGCCAAGCAGTTGTTAAGTGTAAGAACATTTTATTACCCTGAATTTCTGTGTTAATGGGCAACGTTACCTGATGTCTGCAGAAATGAATCTGAAAAGCTGGAAAACAGCTGAACTGCGCCCCCCCCCCCCCCCCCCCCCTTACCCCCAATTAAGGGGGGGGGGCCAGGGAAACC
>JABJVO010000020.1:9602394-9616126 GCA_026770805.1 Boulengeromyrus knoepffleri | reverse complement strand
GCCTGGTTACCGACCCCTACAGTTTTTGCATTCAGCTGAGGAGGTACGTGCAGAGTGACAGCAACAAGACCACCCCCCCCCACCACCTAACACAATGAAAGGACAAACACACAACTTCAGCAAGTTCATTTCCTTAGGAGTAAATAGACTTGCTTTTTGTGTAGCACTGGCTAATGACTACAGGGCTGCATTCAGTTCATGGGTATTCTGAGAATTTAACTCCTTTGTAATCATTTTAAGTAATCCCTAAATACTTTATAAGTTATTTCTCAGTCCAAATGCCAAATATAAGTTTATGTTTATTTTTTTCATGATAAATATAAAAACATCCCAGTTTGCCCACTGGCTGTGGCAGATGGATGGCCTCTTCTGCCTGGGGGGGTCGCCGGCCGGGATCCCGAGGAGTTTCGCTGTGTGGCATCAGCGCATCACCCCAACCTCACTTCACCTGACCTGACCTTGTCTACACACATCCATTTCCAGTTAATTCAGACACAGTTGCGGAGATCAGGAGGTCATCCAAGGAACCGCAGGGTACATTCCTGGGTACAAAGAGGACAGGGTGCTGGAGGGTAGCAGGGGCCTCATTCACACGGGGCAGCTTTAGGTCCAGTACCCGCTGAAGGGGCATGCAGGAACTGGGAATCCCCAGTACCCACTGGAGGGACATGCAGGAACTGGGAAACCCCAGTACCCACTGGAGGGACATGCAGGCACTGGGAAACCCCAGGATCCAGAGAGAACTGATCAGCTGTGATCTGTAACATCTGCCACTGCGTGTGGGACCCTTGCTGTCTATACAGACAATTCTACACTGACATAATTAATCCGTCCCACCAACCCTACACAAGTTAAATTTTATGCATGTTGGATGTATCCCACCCCCCCCACACACATCAATCAAGACACATAAGCTAAAAATATACTGCTAATACATATTAAAGAACACATATTAAATAAATTAAAAAGGCAAAGTGTAAATTTACTTACGGGTGTATGTCGCCTATTGGCATTCATGCGTCACAGATATTTTTTGCGTAATTCCGGATGTACTTAAGTCAGTTTTTACGAGCTGCCTGTATATTATAATGGTTTTTATTATGTTGCTATCGTTCTGTCTAGCACATGACCAGCCGTGTAGGCAGTCTACGCTGCCTGCGCCCCAGTAACCCCCTGAGATTGGGAAAGCAGTCGAATGCTTAAGGGATGGATGGATTGTTTTGTTGCTTTGTAGCTGTTATGGACACGGGGCATGGTGGAGAAAGGAGGGTGATGATCCTCTCGTGGGTCTGAGACAAACAGAAGGTTTATTAAAGAAACTGGACACGCAGAGTGAAACTACAGAACAAAAGGATGACGAGGAGTCAGAAATCAAACAGGGAAAAATACTGAATTAACTAAAAACCACGAAATAAAGCACAACTAAGACACTAAGCAAAAACACAGGCCATGGAACTGAGCAGGGAACCAGAGGACCAAACACACCATAGCATTCACAACAGCAGACTGAGGAGCAGGACAAAGGCAGACACTTAAATACACAAATAACGAGGATTAACAAAAGGCTGGTGTGAATCAATAAAATTAGCCAAAGAGCACAGTACAGGGAAATAGGCCACAGGTGGAGAAACTTAACACAGAAAACTAGGGGACTTGAATAAATACCATAACTAGGAAACATTACATACTGGGAAATAAACACTAGGAATTTTGACACACAACTGAGAGCTAACACTAAGAGGGACTGGGAACACAAACACAAGCAGAACAGAATTAAACTGGACACAAATAGGATACACAAAACCAAAATGCTAGAAAACAGAAACTCAACAAACAAAACATGGGAGAGTGGCCTTGACCCCATGACTGGAAGGTTACAGCCAGAGGCGGACATTTCAGGTCCAGAAAGTAAAAATCCAAACCAGGATTTTGTTTCAACCAACCAGATGACTATAAAGAGTCACAATCACATTGTACGCAACTGGTTGGTTGAAACCAAATCCTGGTTTGGATTTTTACTTTCTGGACCTGAAATGTCCATCTCTGGTTACAGCCTTGGTACCACACACTCAAGCCACTGAGTTATGTGGCAGCCTAACGAAGAAGGAAAGCATATTAGGGACCAGTACAAAGACAGAGGGAACAGGATGGCCAGCAACACCTGCTGGCCAAAGGGGGCCCAAACACATGGGACAGGGATGGACCGGCACCGACCCTGACAGTAGTATGGGGTCCATTTTTAACAGCCACTATATCATACCACATACTTTTAATTATAATGAAAGATAAATTAAGTTTGATATAAGTCGCCAGTGTCTCATTATTTCACAGTTGCATCAGAGTGGGTGTAACTAATAAATATAACATTAGATCGGTATATGAAAGAGCGAAAACAGGAATGAAGAAATAATGCAGAAATTGAATTTTGGACACTCGGTTGAAGGTCTTGAATTTGCTGTATTATTCCAGCTGTGCATGACAAACGGTGTGTTGCTCAGTGAAAGGTTGAGGAAAGGGTTACCCTTTACCTTCGATACATCACCTTTCAGTGCCTGTTCCGTGACGTACGTGAGACGCAGAAAGACGTAGCGGCTACATTATATGATACTTGTGATACAGGGTGGAGTGTAAAAGTCAACCGCAGCCTGCAGGTAAGGAATCAATCAGCCCCCATTGTGCGTGAGAAGAGCTGGCGGGTGCCTCATTGACTCTACATGCAAGCAGCACACAGGATATGAAAGCATAAGTTTCATCCCAAAGATAAAAGGTAACGATAAGAGTTGCGGTACTGGCTTTAGATGTGATTCTGGATTCTCTCGATTACGACCTTTTTGCCTGATTACCCATCTCACGATTTCAGATTGTGCTCACTGCTCTGTTGCCTCTTAATTCCCCTTTGCCCAACTCTGCACTCTGATTTTGGATTTGCACTTCGGTAAACGGTAATAAATCAAGCGGCTGGATCCCTACTTCCAAGTCTCGTCTCTGTGACAGCTGGTTTCTGCACAACAGATGCTTAAAATGTGTTTTCTGAGAGTCCCCCTGCTATCCTGACGGACAGACCATGTAGAACCTCAACAGTGTTAGTAGGTCTGTTCATATTAGCAATATTTCATATAGACCAAAATCGTTTTACAGCCTATAAAAAATATACATCCCCACAGGTCTGCGGTTACCAGAATCCCTTCGCCGGTTTAAGGCGGGAATTAATCTCCCTGGTTTTCGTTGTGGGGTTCAGCCTGGAATCTGCGGAGGCTCCTCTCACACAATCTCGAGGAGCTTGCGTATGGCATTATGGCCGAGTTAAGCGCGTTCATGAGCGGACACTTGGGGGCCAGATTAAAGGAGCACATGTATGGGGCAGATAGGAGGTCGGGGCAGATCCGCAGCACGTCCTGGAGCTGCCAACCACACTGAAGGCTTAGTGGCAAGTCAATCTAATATGCTGTAGCGAGAGCATCAGAGGCTCACTCCGATTACTGCATAGCAGGGCGATGAGGTCGGGGCTCTAGCGCCTACATGATGAAGGACTGGTGTCAAAGGATGGCAGTGACTGGATGTCCATCATGCGCTATGGCCGTGTGCTTATCCATGGCCTTGGTGCCTGTGGCCTGCAGACGGGCCGCCCTCCAATCCAAACCCAACCTACCACCAACACGACACCCAAACACTATTTCCTGGGATCCATTTCATCTGGGGTTGTGTGTGTGTGTGTGCGATGTGTGTGTGTCTGTGTGCACATGTGCCCTGCACTGCACTGGCTTCCCATCTCTGATCCTGGAAGATGTATTTACAGCACAGGGTTAGTTACTGACCTATAAAAAATAAACCAATGCTTCGTCAGAACTGTCGAAGTGCATTTATTGTCATCTTCAGCTGTGTGATCCATGGATTATATGCTGAGAGGAAATTATGATCTCGCTGGTCACAGTGCAAGGAAAACAGCGATAATCAGGGTGAAAATAATGATGTGAGAGACATTTAAATATATGACAATTTTAACTCAACTTACTGAGACATGGACATAAGACAGAAATACACAATCAAAAATACAGGTTAAAAACATACAGTATATGCAGTTACGCAAATGGGCATGGATTGTATAGTTCAGAATGTGTAGTAATAGGTCATGGTTACAGTATAGAATGTGCTCTTCAAGTAGAGCAAACCTTGAGTAACTGAGTCTTAAATACGTGGGTATTCACATGCCAGGGAGCCCCTTTCCCTGTGACTATATGATGTAGCATGATGTATGAACTCATGACGTTGCCCATTCTCGCGTTCAGGTTCCCAACAGAGAGTGAGTCACACATCGATCAGGTACCACAGCCTGTGACACCTCGCTCACCGCTGACGCATGCCAGTGCCATGGCAACCGAGAGAGAAGCGGTGGGCACTCACAGACGCCCTGTGCCGTGCACACATACGCAGGGATTGACGCACTGGGTCGCCTTCATGACCTCCACCGCGCAGACAAAGCACGCTCCCTTCCGGACAAAGTTCAGTACCCTGGTCAAACATGGCCGGACATCGACGGCGTATGGAGTTGGGATCCAAGATGACTGGAAAGACAGAAACTGCCAGTATTAAAAATCACAATAGATCATTAAAAGCACTTTGTTCAGTCAGTTCCACATTTGGTTCACTGTCATTGATTGATTTTAAATTATTTACCTTTACAACATGCCATCAATTACAGTGACAGCTGTTGTGCGGTTGCCAAGAATCTTGTGCAATGAACTTGATTTTATTGTGATTAATAATGTTTCACTGAAGTTCATTTGATGTCTCAGGGCTCCAAGTGCTGTTAATATCACGTCTCTCACGTATTCTTGCGTGTACCTTGCTTTCCAAATGGACTGGACAGTTTCACCGTTTCTGTGAACAGTCTAGGTCTCTGCATCCAGCTGTGTACTGCTAATCAACCTCCATGCATTAAATATAGCCAGGAATTTCAGTCATGCGATCTGTATTTCCGTGTGCAGTTGATTCTCTTTATTTGAGAGAGATGTTTCATTGACTGCAGTGTCATATGACTGCAGTGTCACATGACTGCAGGTTTTGGCAGAAAGCGTGCTGGTGTACCGCACTGCAACGCCCTCAGCCTGTTTACTCACGCTGAGTGACCTTCAAGACGCCCATTTTGGGGGCTGGTGCCAGTCGGGGAACATGTGAGGGTTGTGTATTCGATTGGCCATGGTGGATGCGGCCCACCTGAAGATCGGGCTCCCCTCACGATCTCGCGTCCCCCTCACCGCTGCAGTCCTGTTCGACGCAGCTGTTCTCCGCTCGTTATCGCGCTCTGACGTCTGTTTGCGTTACCGATTACCGCTAATCACAGGAGTTACTAACAGCTGCTCGCGGAGAAAGGTTTCGCCTCAAGAAAACCCATTTTTTTAGCTTTCTCTACTTAAATAATCCAGCAGGGTCTTAACGCGTCAAAGAATAAATGTGCTGTTCGCTGAGACGTTGAGGCACGGAAGCTTAGGCAGGGCTATGACCTGAAATGACTGCTTCAGCCCATTGCAGGGGAGCAGAGAATCGCGCACCTTTGTGATTCATGTTTCCCTTCATCTGCGTCGATTGGAGATGCTGGAACTTTCCTGCTCTCCCAGGGCCAGCTTTAGCAGGACACCTAGGCTAAAAACAACCAGAGAATCATCACAATGATGAATAAATCGCTCTTTATTTAAAAGTTCCATTAGAGGGGGGGGGGTCCCTCAAACTTCTTACCCAAAGGGCCAGTTCACTGCCATTCAATTTTTTAGAGGCCTGGACTGTGGGTGAAAAAGTGAACAAATTATTCTACCCTTTTTCCATTTTACAATATGTACTGTAGTGCTGGCTGGCGAGGCAGAGTTCTGGCCTGCTGGTGGCAAAACACGCCGACCAGATGTGATGGGCCTGCGACAGTGAGACTTCTGGATAAGGGGACGGCAGATGTTGTGCCTCATTGGCGGGTGTTGGGGATACCGCTGTCCATGTGTGGACATCCCTTCATCAGTGGGCTAAGCCTGTGTGCCTGCAATCAGAAGGTTGCTGGTTCAAACCCAGCAGCACATCTGCGGGTCCTTGAGCAAGGCCCTTAACCCCCAGCTTCCTGGGCGCCCCAACAGGTGGCTGCCCTTTGCGGACAACTTACTCTACAAAGACCAAGTTGAAGGAGGCATAAAGACAATTTCCCCACAGGGATCAACAAAAGTATCAATTATTATTATTCTTACAGTATGTAGCGGTTACATTTTTTTTATTTTGAATGTTTCGATGGATACCAGCCAGTTTCTTTGCTGTTTTTCATTACGCACCTATGCATATCATAGTGGCCCGGACCTTAAGTACTGCTGCTGCTGGTTAAAGGCCAATCAGAAGAGGGGAGAGGGCTGAAGTTTGGGGGGGGCTGCATTGAAGGGCCAGTGCATGCTTCTTTTTATGTAAGTATGATGCATTTGTGATACAAAAGAAAAAACTGAAAGGTTAGAAGTCACCTTTGTGCGGGACTGATCTCGACCCAGTGGGCAGGTTGAGAGCACCTGTGGGAGGTGGTTCTGCTCTTCTGAGTCCGGTTGATGAAGAGCGTGGTTTGGTGACAAATGAGACTGGCTGCCCGGCCCATTGCCGGTGCTGATGGGGCACAGGATGTAGGTAGGAGAAGAGAATTTCGATGTGCTGCCTTGCGGTGCCGCTTGGGCCGGGCAATGGGGCCTATTCCAGGCAGCAGCGGGCACAAGGTAGGGGGCACGCTGGGTAGGATGCCAGTCTATCACAGAGCAAACCCTCACACACCCCTTCCTATCTTAATCAAGCTGGATTGAAGTTTTAACTCCTCCAGATAGTTCATTCTGATACATACATGATTAATGTGGGACTGAATAATTTTCTCTGAGCAGTTTTCTCACAGCAATTCTGTGATGCTGTTTGTCCATCCTACGCACATCAAAAGTGATATTGGACTTTTGTATGTCTGGGTAATTCCAGCCCTTCCTCTTATAAGGATGGGATGACTGTCATGCTGAAGCTGGCTGTGCTTGCACACTGTGATTTTTCTGCTTCGTCTGTGTTCGTAAATAACAGCTACGTACTGTGCTAAAGGCACTACCTCAGCTATATGTACCGTAGCATTAAGCTGAAGATCCGCAAACACCACAATCAGCCAGCTACCCAGATGGGAAGCACTAGCAATGTCAGCCGGTCTTGTCTGCTCCCTGCACGCCTTGATGGCCCCAGCGATAACCCAGAAGTAGCGTTTAAAGCACACTGCTCCACATATTTGCATACTACACGCGTTCCTGTGTCACAGCGGAGCACATGCTCCTGAGAGTTGCGCCGCACTGTCTGCAGACGCATCTGTATCTGCAATGTTAGCGGTTGCCTGCTTCCGTTTTCGACTGATGCATGTACAGTGACTTGTTATTTAGCAGTGTTTCATTTTAATGACTCATTATTTACACTAGTGGCCAAAATTTGCTTCAAATTTTTAGAGATTGTAGAACTTTATTCCAGTTACTCTAGTTATTTATTTAATCCAATATTTATTTCAGTCAATGTATGATAATTCTAACATTATCTGATTGCAGTTTATAAACAATACCGCCAATATCGTGTACTGATTTTTAAAGTATAATGCCAGAAATGCTACACTCTTAGGGAAAAGGGTAAACACTTTAGTGTAGGTGGTTCCCCAATTTTGTCCACTAGCGTATATGAAGCATGTCAGTCGGAAATAAATACATACATACATATTATTTATAGATGCACATAAATGGTCATTTTACCAGTCCTTACCCAGTTCAAGGTAGTGAGTCTGGAGTCCATCCAGGGAAACATGGGCCACATGGCAGAGGACGACAGCCCAGAGTCAAACACTAGAGTCAATACAGAGACAGCAGTCCCTATAACTCCCTGTCTTTGGACAACAGGAGGAAAGTGTGAGAACATGCGGTCTGCTCTCTCACAGATACACGACAGGAAGTGAGACCCCGGCCCTGCCCACTGGGCCGCCCCAGATATCAGCAATTTCAACAAAAAGTCATTTTTATTTATCAACCAAAGTGCTGCACGATATTTACAGATAAATAAGTAACACAATACAAACATAAGACAGAGCCATACGATAATAGTGCCAGTCCAACGATAACTATGAGAGAGATGAAGACAATAGACAATGAAAAATACCGTAAATGTGGACTGAATGTCAGTCTGAACTAGTGGGTTTTCAGTCGGGATTTAAAAACAGAAACTGAAGGGGAGGATCTGATGTTACAGGGAGGTTGTTATCCGATGTTACAGGGAGGTTGTTCCACAGAGCAGGTGCGTATGCTGATAAAGCGCGGTCACGCTTCAGCTTTAGTGAGGCTCCTGGAACAAATAGTAAGAGTTTATCTGATGGCCTCAGCTGCCCGGGAACAGAATGATGATGGAGCAAGTCAGTGGCATAGGAAGGAGCTGGCCTGTTTAATGCTTCAAAAACAATAGAGTTTTATACCTGATCCTGTATTGGACTGGAAGCCAGTGTAATGAAGTCAGGACAGTGTAATATCATCCCTCTTTTTCGTCCTGGTCAGTAACCTCACTGTCGTGTTCTGGACTAACTGGAGGCATGATTGCAATGACTTACTGATGTAAAGAGAATTATACTGGATGGAAATTTTCTGGGTGTGTACGTGTGTGTGTGTGTGTGTGTGTGTGGGTCACGCCCACCACGGGAACGCCGGCAGATAATTGGCAGGAACGGTATTTAAGCCTCGCACCTGCAGTCAGTCGGTATGAGGTATTGTTCGCTATGCACATGCTGAGCGCCTTACGTCTTTGTTCTCCCCACAGTTACGTTCCGTCTTCCTTGCCCTCCCTGAGCCTCCCGTGCCTCCTGCCTGCCCTCCTGCCCATCCATCCCTCCCGTGAAGTTCCTTGTGTGTCCCCTAGTGTTGTTCGTCTGTGTCCTCGGACGGATCTCTCGGCTTCTAGACCCCTGGCTCCTGGATTCTCGACCTGTCTCACGGAATACGGCGAGGCATTAGACGCACGGATTGGACGGCTCTCGACATTGACCCCTGCCCGGCTTTCGACTTCCCCTGTAGTCTCACGGAATAAACCTGGTTGCCCTGAAACCCGTCGGTGTGGTGTGTTGCACAACAGTGTGTGAATGTGTGTGTGTGTGTGTGAGTGTGTGTGTGAGTGTGTGTGTGTGGGTGTGTGTGTGAGTGTGTGTGTGAGTGTGTGTGTGTGGGTGTGTGTGTGAGTGTATGTGTGTGTGGGTGTGTGTGTGTATGTGTGTGTGAGTGTGTGTGTGTGTATGTGTGTGTGAGTGTATGTGTGTGTGGGTGTGTGTGTGTATGTGTGTGTGAGTGTGCCCTGCGATGCCCTTAGGAATTCCACATGTGATAGGAGCGGCAGAGGAATGAAAATTTCCAATATTTACGAAGAAGGTTGACTGGCTAAGGTAAGAGGTAAACCAATCTAATACTGTGCCTTAGAGGCCAAAGCTAACCAAACACTTGCTGGGTTTACTGTGGTCAATTGTGTCAAAGGTGGCAATCGAGTGGAGCAGGACTAAAATCGCACAATCCCCAGCATCAACAGTAAGTAGGAGCTCATTCAATACCTTTAATAATCAAAACTTGGTGCTGTGGAGTGAATTAAAACCTGACTGAAATATTTCTAAGATGCTGCTGCTTAGCAGGAAGAGAAGAAGAAGCTGTGAGAGGATTTGCTGTTTTTAGGGGTTTAGAAAGGACTGACAACCTTGGAATAAGTCAAAAACTGGAAAACAAGCGAGTCCAGACTGGGCTTTTTGAACAGGGGCAGAACGGCAGCATGTTTGAATCAGGAGAGTACGGTACCTGACAAAAGACAGACATTAACACTGGATAGCACACTAGGGCCAATGGTATCAAAGACACCTTTAAAAAGGCTATTGGAAATGACAGCTAAAGGAGAGTTTGAGGACTTCGTGTTAGATATTATTTCCTTCAGTAGAGAAAAGGAAAGGGGTTCAAACTCTGTTAAGGATGTTATGCCGGCCATCGCACGAGATATGACCAACTGGGAGTAATGTGGGATCTATTAGCATCAATCTTACTTGTAAAAATAAAAAAAATAAAAAAATCTTCACATTTCAGCAGAGAAGTTAAGATTTAAATATTCTGGTGGAGATACAACAGGAAAATATTTTGACTTAGCAGTTTTTACAGGACTTTGGAGAGTAATCAGATAATTCTTTACAATGTTCTAGGAAATTTACAGTTTTCCGTTCAGCTTTCTTGCAGTCACGTCTAAGGGCCCTAATGAAATCATTTAACCGTGGCTGAGATTTAACTCGAGATCAGTTTTAAAAGGTGCAGTAGTGTCGAGAAATTCTTCGCATGAGGGATTGAAAAGAGCTACTAATTCTTCAACAGATGGCTGATACAAGTCATTCATGGTATAAACGGTGTTTTAAAAGGCGTCCCTACAAAGATCAGCGGTACTGCAGTGTAATGCGAGGGTATGAGGGGATTGGAGTGTGAACGGGCATTAACTGAAGATAATGGGCTTATGATATGAAAAGCTAGCATCTAAAATGTTAGTATTGCTGACTGGTACACCATATGATAGAATAAGATCTAGTGTATGTCCGTTTTTATGAGTAGAACCATTGACAGATAAAGTTAGATTAAAAGAGTCCAGAATCTGTGAAATCGCAGACCATTGGGTTAGGACAGTAAATGCGAATATTAAAATCTCTCAAAATGAGTGTTACTCCTGTAGTACGCATAGTTGATGACAGGGAACCAGAAAAGTAACAAAAAGAGCTTTGAAAAGCAGAGAAATGCTATAAAAACATTAAATTATTTGGAATCAACATGGCCTATTCGCCTGAAATGAAATAGCGATCCTTGAATTGTTTAACCTGACAGTCTGACGTTCTGTAAGTCTTTGGTAAGCCACCCTGTTCTGGGGTACAGTCCCAGGGAATCATGGGAGCTTTATACGCGGGACGTTTCATAGAACATTCTGGCATTTCACCACTTGCTCTGTTACCACCTGGCTAATAATGATCTGAATACAAAAGTGAGAGACAGGATATAATGAGAGCTTCTGATACGGGTAACACTGTCACAGGGTCACATTGTTCTGGGCCACAATAAGCAGGCTAACAGGGCTGTGCATGACTCACGACCTTTCTTTTTGCATAATTCTACGCTTTTTATTGACTAGGTTTTGGCAAAAGGGATGCCACAAGGAGGACTAGAACATGGTTGCAAATGATTTGTTTCACTTCAGCTTGATTTGATTTCTAGTCCGAAGTTGGAGCACTTGTTGTTAATCTTGGACAAGTAATTTGGCCCATGTTTTGGATGGCGGCAGAACATGACTCAGTGGAAAGACTCAGCGAAACCAAGCTGGACAGTCAGGTTCTGTTCCACTATCGCAATGTTAGAAAGGGGGGGGGGGGCAGAGTAGGTTGTCCATCCTAGGGCTCAGAGCTGAGCATCCTCAGGGCTGAATTCCCTTGTGGGAAGGTCTATATTGGGTTGTACCTTGCATGGCCCTAATCAGCTATAACAAAAGAGTCATTAGCCCAGCACCTGTGTGTTTCTGTGCGCTGCCTTTCCTCCTGGGGGAGCATTAAGGCAGGGCCAAGCCCCACACACACCCGGCTGCGTTCTCCCTCGACGCTGCTGCACGCTCCCAGTTCCCGTCAAAGACCGTGGACAATGCAGTCCCTAAGGGCGCAAATTTAGGTCAGTGACATAGCAGTATAGCGGTAAAAATGAACAGCGCCTGGACTCACACACTGCAGTCCTGGGCATGTACATACTCATGCTGGTATAAACTGGATGCAGTGTACTACTGACAGGGACTGTCATCCCACTAACAAGTGGACAGTGTACTATTGACAGGGACTGTCATCCCACTAACAAGTGGACAGTGTACTATTGACAGGGACTGTCATCCCGCAAATCTGGGGACAGTGTTCTGTTGACAGGGAGTGTCTTGCTTCTAACAGTATACCACAGACAGGGAGTGACAGAGACTGGCGGTGGGTTCTGTATGGCTGGTGCTTCCTCCTAAGAATTTTTGCCTGTGGCACTCTGGAGGCTGAAGTTTCATTTTCAAAATGACCCACAATAAAGTCATGTTCTAACTGGGTGTAGCTGTGCGTGAATTAATCACTGACTGAGGGTCTGATTAACTGCTACTATATAGAAGCACAGCCACCCCGAATGCAGAGGCAGAGAAGCACCGGCCGTGGCCTAGCAGCAGGGGAACAGAGACCACAATCCCAGACACAAACAGACAGCATTCCCAGGGAGGTAACAGTGCAGGGCTCCCGCCCGCATGGAGGACGGCGTTAAGCCTGCCAGCAGCAGACCAGAACAAAGGGAGACTGAAAAACACTGCCGGCGATGGGGGCTGAGTGACGCATTCGGATTATTTGATTCGTTTTGGCCTGAATGAGTCAGAGGCGGCTTATTAGCATAAGTGCCAACTACTCCTGTCGCTAGTAGGAGCTCACTTTGCCAAAACAAACCCGAAATGATAAATAGACCCCAGCAACTGTCTGCTCTCTCATCCGTGGCAAGCTGCATGTTTTCATAGCTGTTTTTCACTGCAGGAAAAGCAGGCCCAGATTGTCAGCAGTTTAATATCTAGTGTGCACTGCTGAAACAACTGGCAATCCAGTGACAAGTCATAGCACAAGACTGGAAAACATCATTCCGATATGAGGACCCGACTCCATGGAAAGTCAAACAGTCAGTGACCTTTCCAGCTGCGCTATGACGCTCCAGACATAAAAATCACATTACACTGTCCATTAGTTTTGAGTGAAAGGTGTGCTGGACGTTTTTACTGACTGTGCTGCTAATATTGACCCTGTGTTTGTGGCATCACAGCTGGGGGGGAGGGGGATTCTGTCAGTTTAAAACAACTGTGTATAATATACTGCTACCACACACTGGCTAAGAGTGACACAAAACTAAGCTGTACTAGGTGAAATGTGTAGTAGCGGGTTGGCGTTGAAGACGTGTGCCTGTAGTGGAAAGGTTGCAGGTTGTCCAGGAGCCGTACTGAAGAAGCAAACCTCAATCGTTTTGGTGAATCATTAAACTGTATGAAGGGAAATGTGGGTGAAGTCACAGGCACCTCTGAGACCAAAAAGGGAATGTTAAAGGGCCAGCTGGGAAAGACTCCCCACATCCCTTCCAGGCCATTGTGCCGAGTGTCCGTTTGATCGATCTGTAAAAACAAACCGCCAGGCCTTGCTCCTGTGCATTTGTCCATCGCTAAGTAACCGGTGGGGCGGCCATATGCTTCGAGTATGCTTCATTAGCTACACAGCCCCCTGTCTCCCCCCAGGTACAAAGGGCTTTGTTCTTTACCAGGAACATACCACAAGGCTTTTTCGGGGCCGCTGCGTTTGTCCACCTCTGCCTGGGTTAATGGCTGAGACCGGCGGAAATGACTGCAGAGCAGCGACGTGAGAGAGGCGGAAATGACTGCAGAGCAGCGACGTGAGAGAGGCGGAAACGACCGCAGAGCAGCGACGTGAGAGAGGCGGAAATGACCGCAGAGCAGCGACGTGAGAGGGGCGGAAACGACCGCAGAGCAGCGACGTGAGAGGGGCGGAAACGACCGCAGAGCAGCGACGTGAGAGAGGCGGAAACGACCGCAGGGCAGCGACGTGAGAGGGGCGGAAACGACCGCAGAGCAGCGACGTGAGAGGGGCGGAAACGACCGCAGAGCAGCGACG
>JABJVO010000020.1:9588163-9602294 GCA_026770805.1 Boulengeromyrus knoepffleri | reverse complement strand
GAGAGGCGGAAACGACCGCAGAGCGGCGACGTGAGAGAGGCGGAAACGACCGCAGAGCGGCGACGTGAGAGAGGCGGAAACGACCGCAGAGCGGCGACGTGAGAGAGGCGGCCTCAGCGGCAGCGAGTGCGGCAGGTGTGGCGTGACGTCGAGTGTCTGCTGGAACCTTCTTTCCCAGGAGTCTGTGGATGGCTGCGGCTCCTGCCCAGTTTCCCATGCTGCCTCTTGGCCTGTCGGGGAGCTGCCTGCTTTAATTAGCGTCTTAGCGTATGTGTTGCAGACATACATTTTCACATTTAATGGAGGCCATGGGGTTTACATATCAGCGGGGTTTTAAATGAGCAGTTTTTATTGGGATAAATTATCAAAGGTGTCAGTGGTGACATTCAGGAAAATGTAGTGCAGTGGTTTTCCAGTGAATCTGTATCCCCGGCACCCCCCTGTTGCTTGGCGATCACTGCCAAGGCCGCCCAGGTGGCTGGAGCCCCAGCCAGAGGCGGAGCCTCACTGGCGGCCGCTGGATGGCCACAAATAGGAGCAACGAGGGGGTGTAGTTCTGTCTATGGCTGAATGCTGAAGGTTTGGCCAACTCTCGCGGAGATGGGCTGCTTGCGAGAGAACACAATGCATACCAGGCTGTGCGTCTTCCTAACACAATGCTGACGAATGAACCGACGGCCAGAATAAAAGGGAATGTTCCGAGGAACTGAAATTAAAAAAGCATCATGCCTTTGTTTTTAACTTGACCACATTCACATAGCTTTTTTTTTATCTAGATGCAAATGCTAGAACATTAGCTATTTACATTAGTTTGCTGGCAAATTTGGCAAATTGAGAAGTCATTATAATCCCAAGCAGCTATCTGAGTTATCGGTTATGAATCATGAATGATATACATATAATGTCTGTTTAATCCTCAGAGCTGCAGGTGATCCTGTCTTCCACATCCACCGAGATCCGTCTCACTATTACTGCTGGAATTTCTCAGATTTTTTTTACAGAAGCCGGTTAACAGTCGATTGTCGTGTTTATGTTCACCTCCTGTTTCTGAGATGTCCCTCCGTAGGATGGCCAGCACCCCTCTAAGCCCTATCACTTCCCTCAAGGAGTTGCTGACCCACCCAACTGGCTTGGTTTTGTAGCCCAGGGCCCCCTGTAGGCATCCTTCGGACCCACTGCACGCTCTGATGTGGGCGCCCTGATTCCCTCCCTTCACGAGAGCTCGTCTTTGCTCGCCTGCCTCACTCAGACTGCTCTCTTGGATTTTAATGGATTTATACTTCACACCAATCCCCGCTGGTACATTAAACCCCCCCCCAGTAGCTCCAGATATACCAGTGCTACTGCTTACAACTAAAATGATGCAGTTGCCCGGCTGATGCAAGTAAACCTCAATTTCTACCTCATGCCCTTCTACTTTCTCATATCAGAGAAGTGAAAAAATAAAGAAGTCATTTTTGTTAAAAAAAAAAAACAAATAGTTCCAGACAAAAAACTTGTGTGACAATAATCCCCCAGATTAGAAGAGCAAAGTCTAATCTGCCAGTGTGCCCATAAGCTTCTTAGCGACACACCCATCATGCATTGCCACAGCTGACATCCACCAATCAGAGTGCGAGAGCTCCTGTTGCTAATTGATTTTCTCCCTGGCCGACCAGCATGATATGTTTGCCTTGTTTGTCTTGCATTTTCGACGTGGAGGAATTCAGCTCTGACCTAAGCTATGAACGCAGACGCGCCCGGCCGTTCCTGAGAAACCTAGCCAGCTGAAGGATCTGACTCACCGGAGCAAGGGACACTCGCTGTACTATCGAGTGATCAGAACGTGCAGTTTTAACAAAGGCCAACTGCATACGCACTCAACAACTGGGCTGAGATCGCAGAGTCAGCCCGCAAGACGTGGGTAGCCGCTATAAACTTACGATCATGCTGATTTTAACCCCTTTCTCATTGCTGCTGCCAACCACAGGACGAAGGAGGGGGCTGAGGGATCCCTCTCGAGCTGTTTTGCAGTTTGGCCCCCTGTCGTGATAAAGCCCTTCACCCCCCTACCCCTGTCTCCCCTGCTGCTGCACACAACAGAAGTGTGAAACGTCTACTATAATTTGGGTATAGCAACTGAACTATTAACCACTTCAGTGTCTGCTGAATATGTGGCGATGTTAGGAATAGACATAGGACTCGCGGCATTCTTTCATTTTCTAAGCGGAGAACTGGTTTTTCTGGCCTCCTGGTGCATATTGCAGCAGCACTCCACTGAGTAACCACGGCTGGCAGGATGAGACAGGCCTACGGTCCCAGCAAGCCAGCTCTTCACATCACAAGATACCTGAGCAACAGGCTCAGTGCAGACGAGTCACTTTGGTTGGAATTCTCCCTAAATAAGGTCCAAACAGTGACCAAAGGGCCCGCCTAGTCCTGACAGGCTACTCAGTGGTTCTGGTGGCTGGCAGCGTGGGCTTCGCGTCTCACCTACTCACATAGAGAGAGCGGGGCTTTTCAGATTGCACAGTAATCAACAATATCTGCGACCATACTTCCTTAATGTGGATTCTCAGTTTCACTTCCAGCTGTGCTACAGTGCTGACAACTGATTCATTATGTCTTGCCCTAAATTTAAATTATACCTAGATATGCTTAACGATGGTCCAAACAGTAAAATACAGTCTGATTTAAAAGCAATAGCAAAAAAAATCAACAGGAATGGTGACTCATCTTCTCATAAGATAGTAAATGTCAGTAGGGTCCAGGGTCTTTCCCTGACCTCTCCGGAACATTCTCTTCCTCTACAAGTCTTCACAACAGCAGTCAGTTAATGTCTTCACCAGAAGACTGTCACTGTATGGTAATTTGCACTTTAAATAGGATTGGATCCTACTTTGGGTTTAATGATGATCATAAAGAAAGGCTAAAAAGTCGCTAAATGGGACACATGTCACTTTTTACAGAACTATGCTTGTGGTAAATATTCTTTGTATTGTTTGCATTACCAGAAATGAGGCTCGCTCTGTCCTTTGTAAATTCTGTACTCGTGAGAGCTGCAGTAAAAAAATAAAAGCATTTGATATGAAGACGATGAGGTCAGGATTAGCCCTGAGTGTTTTGATGCCCTGGGCGACATTCTGCTGAGCGTAACTTCATTTTATTAAAACCATTTCAGCAGCACAGCTACTAACTAGAGAGGCTGCATGAGTTTCATGAGAAAAATAGTGATATATTAAAATTGGTGTTAATAACTGTACTCTCACGGAATGCAAACGGAGGTATTTCTTCTGAGTGTTTTCAGTCGCTCTTCTGCACCCCCTTATCAAGTGCCGCCCTAGGCCATCGCCTCACTTCCATACAGGATGGATCAGCCCTGGATGAGGTAGATACTCTTTGGAGGGTAACAAGCTAAAAGGCATCTTTGACCATTTTTATGTTAAGATTGCCGTCTGCAGTGTAGCAACATTTTTCTTAAAAGCATGAATGATGCTTGAATATGCAAAATGTGCAAGAGTATGAAAACAGCATAATATAAACAGCAAGAAGGTAAAATAATTTTGGAACAATGAAGCATTTCAAAATATTCTGAATTATTTTCGGTGCTTGCATTGCATACTCTGAGTACTCTGGCTGGGGTTTGAGTACTTGCATGTTCTCCCCGTCTTTTCATACTCTGAGTACTCTGGCTGAGGTTTGAGTACTTGCATGTTCTCCCCGTCTTTTCATACTCTGAGTACTCTGGCTGGGGTTTGAGTGCTTGCATGTTCTCCCCGTCTTTTCATACTCTGAGCACTCTGGCTGGGGATTGAGTACTTGCCTGTTCTCCCCGTCTTTTCATACTCTGAGCACTCTGGTTTCCTCCTGCACTCTGAAGACAGTCAGGTGAATGGGGGTCTCTAAGCTGCATGTAGTGTGTAATTGTTGGTGTGTCCGTGCTTTGTGTCCTACATCTGTCCTGGGTGTCCTGTGCTTTATGTCCTACATCTGTCCTGGGTGTCCTATACTTTGTGTCCTGTTTGGCATAAGCTTCAAGCTTGCTTTGAACCTGTACCGGATAAACAGCTGGAAGATGAATAGATGGATAGATCTTTTAAACGGTGAAATGCTGAAATATTAGGATAAATAAGACAGATCCAGAGGCAATATGGAATGTATATTTCATTTGCATATAAGACTGCATCCCCTGATATAGCTTACCAATGTGTTGTCTACATTCCTCTAACGCTGTCATTATTGTTATTGTGGTTTAGCCTGTTATTAATGGCGGCATTCCTAACAAACTTTGTCCACTTTGTATTCTTTTGGAGCTCTCATTGCAGAACTGCATGGGAAACATAACATCCATGAAAGATTGATAAACAGTTTTCCTAATCCACGGCTATCTTGAAAATCCAGAATGAAAGAACTGTTATGGAGGACAAATTTCTCATTTGCTAATACATCTCATACATTTGGGGGCTTTGAAACAAGGAGACAGGAGGTATTGCTCACGCTCAGGTCTTGTTTATAAGACGAGGTTTTTTTTTTTTCTTTTCTTTTTTGTGATTTTGGACGCTTTATAGTTTAAATGGCTATTTAGAGCCATCATCACTCAAATAATAAGCATACTGTCTTCTTTCCTTCTAATTTATCACACAAAATGTTTTGTTTTCACAGTTTGTTTCAGCTGCTGTCTTTTTGAGCTAACTGGAATTAAACACAAGATAAAACACTCAGTATAGCTTAACACAAAAAAGATGAAGATGATAACTCTAATTGGGTTTTACATAACATCAGTAGGCTGTTTTATTCTAATTCTGTGATCAATCAAAGAATATTGTACTGTCTTTCTGTGCTTATACAGCATGTTTATCTTTATTTCAACAGAAGGATCTATAGAACTACAAAACATTTCATTTGAATAGAAGAGTGTCTCCTAACCCACTCTTGTGGGAGCCCCAGACAGTCCACGTTTTTGATCCCAGACAGACAGTCCACATATATAATGACGTGGACCGTCTAGGGGTCCCCAAGGACCGGGCTGGGAAACGCTGGTGTTGAATATACAGGGTGGGCCGCATAAAAATTATCCGACATCTTAACAAATTGACATATAGGGCTACTTTTATGAGGCAACCCTGTACTATTGTGCTGACAGTTACATTTTCCGTTATTATCTGTCACGTGTGCATAAATACATAAGAGCGGTTATTATCTGTAATATGCGCATGAAAGATATAGCAGCAATATGGAGCCAAACATGGGTGATAATGAAGAGCAGTACAGTAAATGATGATCATATGATACATATCCTACATAGTTATAAGCACAGAATCTCGGTGTTGGAAAAAAAAAAAGTACTACGGCTTTAAGGATTAAATCCCCAAAATGCAAGAAAAATAAGAGACATGTGACATTTCAGTATATATTTCAAATATTAAGTCTTTCAGTGTCAATGCATAGCCATTTATACTGTGCAACATACGTGTTTAGCTGGATTAAACAATTACTAAATATTTCAGAGTCTGTGTCTGGACATGGTGACAGACACTTAATGAGAATAACTGATAACTAGTTTACTGTGAAAAGTAAAATAACTTCATTACTACCTAAAATATAAGTACTGATATTAACAGTACACATACTTAGGCCTTATGCTAACGTGGATAACTAAAACGATATTAATTCTTATTTATTCCAAACACCTTTTTTAATTTTATTTTTGCTGTGTGCAGCTTGTAACTAGATATATCTGAGACATCAGATTTTCCTTATGCCAGTCATTATGTAGTCGAAGTTAATGAAATGTAATTAATTACATAACGCATGCAGTTGTCTTTTAACAATGAGTTGACACGCAGTGGCACCAATTCACTATAATCCTTTGATTTACTTGTATTGATTTTCTGCCTGAACTGCTTCTGCGCTTTTTCCCTGTATGATACCATAACAACGTGAGGTTATTATATTAATTTTAGATGACTGCATTGTTTTATGATTTAATTAGTCCTTGCATTAAAATGTATTGTTTATTGGCCTGTAACCGGTTTAACTGTAAAAGCAGTATTACATTTCTGAATAAAGATTCACAAGATGTTTACATTCTTGTAAAGCATACTCCTCATAAGACATTTATTAAAAACAAAAAACACTGAAATGATTAAAAACAGGTTTCTTTCTCTTGTGGATATTAATATTTACGGTAAAATACTGAGTTACGAATCAGAATCAAAATCAGAATCATCTATTTGTTGCCAAATATGTTTTCACTTTTAGATATGAGGAATATTTACAATATATATATATATATAAATTATGTGTGCATAGTGTAATGCAGTGTACCAGGACGTTCGTTACATTACCTTTACATGTAAAGGGAAAACACCAACCCTGTACATGCTCATTCAGTTATACCATACACAAAAGGTTAAAGATGGGCACGTGCGCTTTATTGTCTTACGTGCTCACGGCGTGTGCGCGTACGTGCACGCCCTCCCTCGGGCGTTTCGGTAACGAGCTTGAAGGAACGCGCTGGAAGCTCCGCCCTCGTGACGTTTCAATGGGAATGTCTCCGATTTATTTCACTTCTAGACATGGCAGCGCTGAAGCAGGAGCATCGTTATGGTCTTTCCTGCGGAAAAATTAGCAAAAACACTCACAATAAAACACTTTATCATGTCAAGCTCACCGACACTGCCATTCGAGCGTTGGAAGCCTACCAGAACCACAAGGTAACGCATAATTGTCAGTTTTACCTCACACTTTTACAATAGTTTTTTTTTAATGTGTCTTCTCTTCGTGCGTTGTAGTTGTATTAACAAGTTGGACTCGATTTCAGTGGTTCTTTCTGTGGGAATGAATATAGAAATAAGTAGCATTATGACTTATTTGTGCTGTCACTTTACTCGGGGCAGACTGGATTTTCACCAGCTGGCTGTCCAGCAGGTACAACGTTGGCTGAAATATGGCCAAACTGCAACCCAGTAAATGTTTTGCACTGTTTTTTTCCCCAGATATAAGTAACCGCGACAAGTATAAAATGTCATTACTTCTCATAAAGCTTCGGCGATGCATTTTGCATTTTAACGGATAAAGTTTTATATTATCCTGCGGGATTTTATTTTTGACGAGGTGAATTGCTTAATATTCGTTTAAATCCGAAGGAGGTGAATAGACATAGTGTATGTGTGTGTGTATAGACGCACACACTTAAGTACATACTAATGCACATCTGTGTTTATAGAAATATCTTAAGTTTCGAAGAGAAGAGGCAGAGCTCTCAACTTTTGCTTCGTGCTTGTAAGTGTCCTTATTGAGCGCCGTGCCGAGAGGTACGTCTGCATGGCGAAGTTACTAAAGGCACCATACGCTTTCAGCGCTGGCCGTTTGGGGAAAACAGGTTTTTTTGCCAGTTACTGGTTACTCAGAACGATCGAAGCGAATTGCTTTTTGCATTGGGATTGTAGAACAGACATGAAAGTCCCTAAACACATTTTTCGGTGCTTGCAGTTTTTTTTTTTTTACACATTCGTTGCTCGCATATGGTCCGAGTGCCGTGATACTTAGGCATACGTGTTTTTAGAGTGAGCGTGTCATATGTGCATGAATTAATTTCTGAATATTTTAAGACTATTTAGTTACTTATGCTAAGTGATTAGAAGCAAGAGTTATACGTTTAAAATGTCCGAATACGTTCTGTTGGGGATATTTCATGCCATTGTGTTTTTCATTCATATAATACTGATTTGTGTTAACAGAAGATCGTGTTTCCTTTGTGTTATAAAAGGAGCAAATCTGTTTGCCAAGAAATGAAACACGATGTGCCACGGCGAGCCATCGGGTCCCCTTTACAGAGCTGTCGTTGATATGGTGGCTTTGTAGTGTGGAGCTACTTACTGTTGGAGAAGCAGTCATAATTTAAATTCCGCCACAATCAATTTACTAGAGTGTTGGGACCTCCTGAAGGCAGCTGGCCGGGGAGCCAGGTCAGTCACCCCCGCTGTACGATTGGCTGTCTGCGGTGTAGTTTTTGTTACCATGCTTCTTTCTGCAATACGCTGCCCTTTAAACGCGTTGAGGGGGGGGCGCCCGCCCCATCTCAACTCCTATTGGTCCAGTTAGTGGAAGAGGAGGGGTCTTATTGGCTCGACTGCCAACTGCTTACCAATAGGAACAAGGCCGTTCACTTCCTTAATCTCATGAGATAATTTCTGTTGACACGCTTCCACTAGCAGGTATTATGTTTCTCTGAAGATCTTAAATCCTACAGTAAAAGGTTACAAAAGCAATCTTAATTCGGAGTTCAGAATGGTTTTGTGAATGTCGTTTATATTTATCCAGTTTGTTAGATAATGCGAACTTTGCAAACAAGCTTGTTGCAAAGTGCTTTACAGTGATTTAAGGTAATTTTCAAATGGATTATTTTTGGGGAAAAAAATTGAAAAAAGCCATAATTGTGAAATGATATGAACCAAATCATGAACCCATCAAAGAATACAGTCGTGTTGTATGCCAGCAAAATAGTATTCATGGAAAGTACCAATAAAAACTGCAATTAAGAATAATTAGAATAATAATTCCACTAAGTAGCAAATCCAGTTGTGTAAAGTGTATAAAAATCTCGTGGCGTTGTTTAAGCTGCTGTTGTTGTGTGGACTTCAGTGACGATATTTATAGTGCTGGAGAATTACATGGACCGGTATTAGGGTCAGGTTGCTGCTACATTTACCGGATTTCAAACACCTTGTTGCAGCACTTTCGAATCCAATTTTCCACTCAAAGAAAAGGGACCTCATGCAGACGGGCCAGGCCCATCCCCCACATGGCACTCCGGGGCTCTGGATTCCTGCATGTGAAAATGGGCCTTTAGCTCTGATTTGGGGTGTTTTTTTTACCAAGCAAGATGATGTATGTGCACAGCGCAGCCAGGTGAGGTGCCAATAAGGGCCCTGTATGCTTCCCCTGGGTAATAAGCAGCCCATATGAGCATCCACACATCCCTCACTTCTGTGAAGAAGTCGCTCCACATCCCTGATTTCTGGCAAGTAAAGGGCGACGCTCCTGTGTGATTTCAGATTGGCGTCAGCATCCCGGGGCATGACAGGGCTTCCGAAGCGACTGCTCTCCATTATCCGCTGGCAGTCAGTGGTGCGCTTTGGTCAGGCCCTGACCTCAGTCTAAGCTGGCCCCTGGGGCTCTAATGCCACCTTCATTTTGTGATGAGCTGATCTTGTTTACTCAGAGAAAAATCATGTCTAAGGTTTCTGGCACATGTCACCAAAAGGCAGGCCGCATCAGGCAGCGCGAAGGCTTGTACTACACTCCCGATTTTAATGATTTCTCCTCTCTTCTCTCTGTTTCTTTAATGAAACAACTGGCAATAAAGCGATCGAGGCAATAAAGTGCAATAAAGACATAAACCTACTGGCTGTGTTCCTCATAAATGGCCAAGCCGGAGAAGATGACGTGAATTCGAGAGGCAGGTGGATCGGACACAGTTTGCACGTGTGGCCTGGACAAACAACCACATGTAACCAAGGGCCAGTGGAGGTGTGTGGTTTGGTGTGATGAGTTCAGCCTGTTTGAGGAGAATTACTTGGACAGGACCCATTAGTCTAGCATGGTGCAGTTTAGGTTAATGTGGGAGCTTTTTGCTGTGCAGACCTGGAGTTGTATACCCTTAGTAAAAAAAAAAAACTCACTGGAAGGCACATGGTGTGGTGTGACCTATGAGATCTTACCTTGGTTATTCGTTTCAGCAAATAAGGCTTCAGTGAATTTAGAGTTTACATCAATGATAATGTAAATGGTGTTCTTATTGGAAATATCCATAGCTCAGTGCATTTTGTGTTTTACTTGCTGGATTTTGGGCTAAATGCCACACAGTTAATTGCTTAGCAATGAAGAAATTCTGTGATAGTGCACTGTATTTGCTGACAGTTGTGACCTCTACCGTTTTTTTTTGTAAAAGTTGCACCCGGCCGTAATGACATTGTTTTATAGTACAGTGTGACACCTTCTCCAGCAGCGCCCTATCAGCCTTGGGCATGTGTGTCAGAGGTGTAATGGTCCCACCGGACTGGAGCACTCCCCTGTCTCTGTCATGGCTGGCGTCACCATCAGTGACAGTGTCTTTCCTTTTCGTTCCTGCAGGGGTCCTTACCGAATCAGCCCACTATTTGCTTCACCGGGAACCAAGGGGTAAGTAAGGCCCGTTGATGGCATGCCTTTGCCATTCCTGCTTTAACTGCCGGATTTCGCCAACTTGTGCCAGGAAGCTGATCTCCCATCTTTGCCTATTCCTGGGATCGTGAGCCGCCCAGTCCAGCCTGACGGTGCTGAGACGGGCTCGTTGTGGCGCTTTGTGGTTGCTGCTGGTTCCTGCTGTTGAGAGAGATCCAGGGTTAAGTTCGAAGCTCATGAAGCATGTTGGATTCTTGTCAGTGTCCATCTCCTCATTTGTTTGGTTTTTTTCTTTTTACGATTAGCTTTTTTCATTGTTTTGAAGAAGCATTCAGTGATGTTGTGAGAGCTGTTGTCATTATGTATGATTGAGCTGTTCTGCTGCTTAATATGTAGGCTACCAGGCTACCAATGTGTTTTATGAGTGAGCAGCCTTGTGTTTTTTTTTTTCTTTTAGTAACTCCCATAAAATTAAACCATAGCAGATAAATCATCATAACGTCAATGCCGTGCATAAACTGTACACACTGGAATCCTGCATCAGGTCACCGGTTTATTAACTCTGGTGAAACTGCCGGATGAATATAAATCAGATTAAATTATTGTGTGCGTATCTGTTTGTGTGTGTATGTGTGCACTGAGTAGAATCCCGATTCGCCAACAGTGGCTGTGCACTGCAGCCTTTGTGTGGCTGCCTGTGTTCTTTTCACATACTGGTAATCCTCCCCCCCCCGAGACCTAACTGCGTGGGTGAAAGTGGCTTGACTCAGTGCACAGACCCCCACCCCCATGTTTGCTAGAGGTCCCGAGACCTTGGAATCGACACCCTGCTCCCTTCATCCTGCCAGCCAGGTGACTGGGTCACTGTGGAGACGACAGGACTGTATGTGTGCGTGTGGGTGTATGTGTGTGCATACGTGCCACGCTGATCCTAAACAGACAAGTTTATGAGGAAACGCATGGTGACTGTCCAGGGAACAGGCTTTCCCAGAGGCTGTCGTTTTGAGGCACATTTTGTACGTGGTATGAAAACCGCGGCTCAGGCAAGAATTAGCAGCAAAAGCCATGAATCAGCCGGCGTGTCCGTGGTTAACCTGGCCAGCCGTTTCCCCAGTGATGCATTCCGTGAGCTCCCCCTCCTCAATGGCTATCTCCCTAGCGAGCAAGTGTAGGGGTGGGGGGTGTAGTCAGTGACAGCGGGCAGCTCTCCAGGCGGGAGGAGAGGCGAGGTCCCCATGGCTGACGAGGTCCTCCTCCTCCTGAGCAGCTCTGTGATGAATAATACAAAGGCTTCCTCTATTTTTGGTGATGGAGTGTAAGCTTCCAATGTGAGCCGTTTCCTCATGCCGGCGTCCCCCCAGCCTGCTGCTGGGCCCCTGAGGGGCTTCCAGAGGGCCCTCAGAGGCACTTTTTCTGGCGGTCCTCCAGAGCCTGACCAAGCTTGTCCATTTTTTTGACGCAGGTTCCTATGTTTCCCCTGATTCATGAAGGTGGACCAGCCAACTCCGTTTGCATGAATCAGAGCTGCTAATGTTTGTGTTGTTGGGGGTGGTGGCGGTGTACTGCCTGTCAGACACACCTGTCCTGAGATCTGCACCAACACCCCTTAAACGGTCCAATCGGGGCTGAGGTGTGGGTTTGACCCTCCTCCCAAACACAGCAGCCATTCCTGTCCTAAACAGCCGAGAAACACCAGAGGGGTCATTATATAAGTGGGTAGCAATTCTGGAGAGGAGTGTGACAGTGTCATTTAGGAGGCCGATAACTAGGGCACAAGGTCAGCAAGCAGATGAGGGGGGTCCGAGCTGCCGGACACACCGGTCATGTGACCCACCAGTGGTCATGTGACCTACTAGCTTATTCTCCTACCTTAGTGCTCTTCCTAAGTGAAAACTCATTACCTGTTCGCCAGTCTTTAATCAGCCGCTGTTGCTTTTCCAGAATGCTACTTTTAGAAATCCTTTTTTTTTTTGTCCACTCGATTTCACAGAATGTTCCTCTGGCCAGCAGATGTTGTGGTTTGCCAATCAGAACCCCCACCCACCAACTCTGTGTTAATTTTCACCTGAATGCTGAGAGTTAACGCTGTTGCCATTATGCCGCTGTCTGCCTCGGAGCGTCCCTGGCGGCACCGATGCACTGCCTGCTGGGATTTTCCCCTTCCTGCAACATGCAGCCTTGCAGGGTGTCTCCTCTGTGCATTCTGATGCGGCCTCCGCACCCATGCCGAGCATTTCAGTGCGAGATCGGCCGGTTCCGGCCAGTGTCAGCCTGCTCTGGGCTGCAGCTTGTCCCCAGGGAATGCGGGGGGGGACCCTGGGTCGCGCTCTGCGGGGGGCCCCGGCTGCCTGTCGGCTGGGAGGAGGGGCGTGTACCACGTTGTTGGTATTCATGTGTCTGTGTCAGGTTCTGGCTGGTCATCAAAAGACTAAACGTTCCCCCAGCCTGGCCCAGTGCTAATGGTTAACTTATATTTAAGCATTTATTTCCAAAAGGTTTTTAAGGGTTCAGTGGGACACGTCAGGCATGTCATGGTTGGGTGGGGGAGGAGGAGGGGTCTGCATTTCCCCTTGGCTGTCAGTGCTCCTGCTTCTGTCAGCAATGCCTCCTTAGAGAGAGCTCTGCTGTATATTTTGCCCCCCTGATTCCCCTCTGGGGTGATGCCGCTGCTTGGTTTGGGCCTCACTGTGGTTAGTGTGTGAGCCCTGGAAAACACCTGTAGTGAATCCCTCCCCCCACCACCACCACCACCACCATTAGACCCCTCCCCCCACCATTGGACCCCTCCCCCTTTGAGGATGTGAGCAGCTTGATGGTTCGAGTGGGACCTGACCTGCTTACATAAAGATATTACATAAATGTAGGGCTGGGGAGACGGGGTGAGCGAGGGAGGTGTCCCTGTGGCCACCTGCACCATGTCCCCCCTGTCCCCCTCCCTCTGGGGGCTGCTATCATTCCCCCAGATTTCACCCTGTTTTGCTATCTGTGGCCTTGCCCTGACCATGGTAACTCCCAGGCCCACTGGAAGCCTGGGAGCCCCCCACAAGAGGCACTGTTCGACGTGAGCTCTTTCCAGCTCCCTCGTCATCGTTGCTCTCTCATAGGAGCATGCCGGCCATACGCCCCAGTCCTTTTATTTACACCCATTGGTGAATGTTATTCTCTTACTTGGCTCTGTGATGTGAGGGAAGGGAACACCAGTCTCGGCCAATCAGTAAAGCCTCTGTTTGTCCTTGCCTCATTGGCTGGTGGGGGAGGGGACTGGCAGATGTGCCCCCGGGCTCTTGGCATTTGGCAGAGTCCACGGTGGCCGTGGAGCAGATCGCAGGGTTACGGCAGAGAGCTTGCTTCGCTGCAACTCCACTTGGTGGACTTCCAAGCGATCGTCGCCGTCGGGGAGAGGTACAGCGGCCGGGAATGCTGGGCGACTGAGCCCTGCTGGGGTTCTCACTCAGGAAGTCCATCTCCACTGCTGCTCCAGTCCGGTTGCTGGTCCAGCCAGGCAGAGTCCACCAGGCTGGACCAACACCCCTCCGCCATGCACTTACCCAGCATGCACCACTCCTGGCAGAAAAAAAACAACGAGTTCTTTTACCGTGCAGGGGTGGAGGGGGGGCTCTTCTGGCAGGCAGATGTGAAAAAGGTGACAGGATGTTTGTGTGGTCAGTCTATTTTTACTTGTGTCAACACGGCGGGGCCGGAGCGGACGAATAAGCAGCAGCGGTGGCTTTTTTCTGGATGAGTGCACCGTAAACACGCCTGCTGTGGGGGTGACACTTGCCACTTTAGTTTGGAGAAATGAAATGGCACAACTATCTGCTGTCGTTTTCCGCCAGCTTTTGAGTTTTGCTGGGGTGGCTTGGAGTGAGCTCCAGTAATATGGGTCAGTGACAGGCGAGAGACCTGTGTGGCTGTGTGTGTGTGTGTGTGTGTGTGTGTGTGTGTGTGTGTGTGTGTGTGTGTGTGTGTGTGTGTGTGTGTGTGT
>JABJVO010000020.1:9566749-9586945 GCA_026770805.1 Boulengeromyrus knoepffleri | reverse complement strand
CTGGTCGCGTGGGGCGCGAATGTGTGGCTGTGCGCGCTGGTGTGGTGGGGGGTTTGCGGGGGGGAGCCTAATCGTGCATGTGGGCGCTCCTACACATGCACAGCTCCCCCCCACCCTCACAGAATTAGGGTCCCCCTGCACAGAAAGGTGACGGGAAGCCAACCCCAGTGAAAGGAGAACATAAATATTTCATTGTTCCTGCTCAGTTTGACGTGTGACATGTTTCTGTTGTTTCTTGGTGGGGTGGGGGGGGGGCGGTTTATGCGTTTTGTACTGTGTGGGGTTTTGTGAAGTCGAGTGACTGGGATTGGTGGGGGTTTAGGGTGTGCTGTCTGTTGGGGGCAGGGCCAGCACTGCTGCAGGGGTAATGTCTCTGCCTCTGTTGTTAACTTTTTAGTTGGTCCTTTGCATCACTCACCATCCCGTAAAGAGGCTCAGAGGCAGATGGGACCCCCACCTCAGTGTTCCTGGAAACTGGCAGTATGATGCCCCCCGTGGTTGCCTGTCCTTTCAGTTTATTAGCAATCTCTGCTCATGTTTCATGTAATGAAGTTCTCTTATCTGGTGGACCAGCCACCAAAGCAAACAAATTCTCCAGCTTCTTCCAAGCTTGTTAATCTGTTACTTGATTCCCTTAGGAAGCCCGAAAGAGCTGCACTTAATTGATATTTACGTTTATTTCACATGCTACTGTCTGCCCACATATCTGTTTTTATAGTTTTATTTTCCTATGAAGGTCTGTGGTATTTGAAGGTAGCAGGGAGATGTTCAGTGATGGGCAGGCTGTTTTTCTCCTGAATACTTTGTTGCATGTAGTGACAGTGTTCTACAACCTTTTGCATTTTGATAAGACTGAAGGAACTCAACCCAAAAGCATACATCTACCATAAAGACTTAATGGGGGACCTTAGTGAGGCCTCCAGAAAGGGCCAGATAGGGCTGGAAAGGGCTGGATAGAGCTCTAAATGATCTGGATAGATCCATAGATCTGGAGAAGGTCAAATAGTGCTGGAAAAAGCTGAAAACGGCTGGATAGAGCTCTAAATGGCATAGAAAAAGCTGGAAAAGGCTGAATAGAGCTGGAAAGGGTCGGATAGAGTTGGAAAGGGCTTTCGTAGGGTTGGCCGTGACATAGGGCGGGTGAATTGCTGATTCTCGGTACTGTCCAACATTCCTTTTCCGAGTGCATATGAGAAGCTGTCGGGAAGGTGAAGAAGCTTTGTTCCTCCTCACTTCTATGAACCGGGGTCAAAACAAGGTCAAAGGGCATAGGTGAGAAGGTTAATACAAAGCGTTCTGAAAGGATGCCAGGAGCTGGGCACTGCAGTTGGGTGTGAAACTGTGACACTCCCTGTACTTAGAGAGAGATGTGACAGGAAGGACCTACCCCCCCGTGGGGTACTGCCCCCCCCCCCCCCCATCTGACCAGCATTGTGAGGAGTGACATCACCTTATATTTATAAAGCAAAAAAGGAGCTGAAAATGTACCCAAAATAAACTAAAGCGAAACGGAACTTATTGGTAGATAATAACTTAAGTTATCTACCAATAGAGTCTGTCTCATAAATTGGCGTTGTTGCTGCAAGTTGCGCCAATAAATCATTTGCTTTTGCTCAATACAATCTCTGTGGAGTGCAAAATATTTCCGTATGGTGAAAGACGAATGCTTTTTCATGACTAGTTCTTGTTCACTATTGTCTTTCTCACTCATTTTTGTTAAATTTCTCACAAACGTGCCTCAATATCTATGAGTGAGTCACAGCAAGGATGAGAATGCGTATGACTGTCTTGGAGAGTGCATGCAGAGCTCTTGCAAAAGCAGGGGGTAAACTGTAGACCCTTTTTAACATACAGTAGGTAATATTGTTCCTTTTCAATCAGTAAAATTGCAAAGGTTGCTAAATTTAGTTTTATGGAAACTTATTGATGGTCTCTGTTTGGCAAATCTTATCATGGCGTTCTCTCTCCCTGCCTGGTGAATTTTATCATAAGATTCAAAAATATTGGAACTAAATTGCAAAATAATGTTGTTTTTGAAAATACCATACACAGGCAGTCCCTGGGTTATGAACGAGATGTGTTCCTAATCTTTGTCGAATTTGTAGGCATGTCAGAACAGTGCTAACAACACCATGATCCAACTTAAATCGGTAGACGGCATTCTCTTTCCTTGAGCTGACAAACCACTGAAACTATACAGTGTTTTCCATTGCATTTGACTCACATTTTTAGTATAATAGACTCCATGCCAGTCGGTTCCTAAGTACAACCAGGGGACCAGGGACTGTGTGTATAATGTCCGGACAGTATGAAGGTATGAAAAAGCTTGATCTCACCCGAGCTACTGCAGTCCTTGTGATGTGACAATTGCATGTGCATAACATGCGATATTGATATTACCTCACACTTCTCTGTCACTCTATCCAAGGACAAGTCATTTCCATGGTCTCGGTCTCTTTTCCGGAGGACAGGCCGTCCCCGAGGTCTCGGTTTCTGTCCCTAAGGATAGGCCATGCCCCTGTCCCCGAGGACAGGCCATCCATGCAGTGTCTGTTTCTGTTCCTAAAGAGAGGCTGTCTCAGCAGTCTTTGTCCCCAAAGATCTTTGTGGTCTTGGTCTCTGTCCCTGAGCCATCTCCAAGGTCTCAGTTTCTATCCCTGAGGACGGGCCATCCCTGTGGTCTCTCTCCCTGTGGATGGGCTGTTCCTACATTCTCTCTCTCTCTGTCCTCGAGGATGGGCCCTCCCCACTGTTTTTGTCCCCTGAGGATGGGCCGTCCCCATGGTCTGTGACCCTGAGGATGGGCCGTCCCCATGGTCTGTGACCCTGAGGATGGGCCGTCCCCATGGTCTGTGACCCTGAGGATGGGCCATCTCTGTCCCAAAGGACCGGCCGTCTCCGTGGTCTTAATCTATGCCCCTGAAGAAGGGCTGTTCTCTCTGTCTCTGTCCCCGAAGGTGGGCCGTACCTGCATTCTCTGTCTCTGTCCCCAAGGATGGACCATCCCTGCTGTTTGTCTTTGTCCCCCGAGGATGGGCCATCCCCGTGGTCTGTGTCCCAGAGGATGTCCTGTCCCCTTAGTCTCTGGCTCTGTCTCCATAGCTGCTGCCTTAAAGATTAATACTATTTGGATGGACCCTGACGATCACAGCATCCAGCTGTAAGCCTGATAAGCCCTTGAGTCTCTCAGCATCTGTTGGGCTGCTCTGTAAGTGACGGAGAAACCAGGGACTCAGCTTGGGTGTACAGCCAGCAAGAGGTTTGAGGGTTGGCCAGGAGGGGCGCCGTCTCTGCTGGTTACGTAAGCAAGGGCCTGCTTGTGTGGATATGCGCAAAGCAAACGACCTTCTGGCCTCTGCAGAGTGATCAGCTGGAAGGGAATCTGCCTGTGGGGGAAACTGTCTTGGCTCTGACGGCCAATGTTTGTAATGTGGAGGGTCTGTTAGCCTGGTGCTATGTGTCTATAATGTGTGTGTGCTGTGTGGGTTGTGTTTGTGTGTGTCTGTCTGCTTTCCCATCTGTCCTCTGCTGGGGAGACTTTCCCAGAAGCAGCCCACAGCAGGCCGGGTAATGTTGCAGTTACCGGTGACCACATTGTCTGGCCCAATCCAGTCTGCTCCAGTCCATGGTCTTTGCTCTGCCGCAACTCCATGCTGGCGAGGCCGCTGGGGACACACACGAAGTCCAAGATGCCGCACAAGGAACCTGACACTTCCCTCGAGAGTGTTTATCACTATCAGTGTGAAGTTTCCCTTCCCAAAAATGAGCCAAAGAGCAACGGAGAGCGGTGACTGCTGTGATGGCCGTGTGGACGGATGTCGGACCCAGACCCGTCTGCATCTTTCGGCCTGGTGACTTTGACACTCTGCAGCCACATCTCAGGGTTCACTGACAGGCTGTGGAGAGGAGATGCCAGCACCCCATGTCACCAGGGGCTGTGATGGTGTTCTTCATGATGCCTTCTGCCTGGGCTGTCGCATATGCCCGTGCGTGGCGGTGAATGACCATGAGTCAGGGTCTGGCTGGCTGGCTGACAGACCTCGGTGGGTTTGTATTTACCCTTTGGGGCTTGGAGCCCACGGCTGGGAGTGGCCAGTCCAGCCTGGGGCTCAAACCACGTGCTGGTGTCTGTGAGACCAGTCTGTCTCCTCTCTGGGGCTGTGCGTGTCTGTTCCGTTGCGCACACACCCTCCACTCAAATGCACTTTAACAGCTGGCTGTAGCAGAAAGATCTCCAAGAATCTCCATCTGGGTGCACGTGTGTGCATGTGTGCATGTGTGTGCGTGTGTGCGTGTGCATGCGTGTGTGCGTGTGTGTGCGCGTGTATGCATGTGTGCGTCTGTGCCTGCATGACCTTAGTTGCCGTTTGGGAACATCATGCCTGCTACAGGACACCAGGGGTACATGGCGTTCCTCCAGACACTCTGTGTTCCAGTCCGCGCTGCGTCACGTTCCCGTTGGCCTGGCCCAGAGCCAGGAGCCCAGCGTGGCCTCTGGCCCCACCCCCCACTGTCTCTCCAGGTGAGAGGTGTCAGGATTAAATTACGTCTGATGTGCGGCTGCGCTTCCTGTTAATTTAATCCCTGGTCCAATTAAACAGGCGTTTTTACTTTCTCATATGAACATGGAGTGGTTTGCTAGTCACATGACCCAGCATTGGTAATGAGAAAGAGGCTTGAGTGTGAGTCCTGGAGCAGGAGGGCAGAGGCCCGTCTGTGTGAAGGCTGGCTTAAGATGGACAACATCATAGTTGTCAGATGTGGCAGCTGGTGATGGTCACCTGCCGTGGTCACGTCATATTCCCAGGGTCTCAGGATGAACTCTGACTGTAGTCCCTGTTTCCCCACTCTGCAGTACATCAAGATCCCGGCCCCGTGTGCGGACTCTGCAGACGGATTCAGACTCTTCTCCTTCTACCTGTCCAGCGACAGCAAGGACAAACCACAAGCCAGCTTGGATTGCATTCATCAGTATGTCTCTGGGTAAGCAGTACCAGAACCCCGGCCCAGTATGTCCAGCACACACCAGTACTGGGTGTCTCTGCTTAAACGTGGCACTGCTGTGGCCTGTGTTCCTTCCTCCGTACCGTAACGGGTCTTTAATGGCTGTTATCAACGCCCTGCTCCGATATTTGCTCTTCCCTCTCGGTGATGCCGTGATTAGCGCCCCCATGTGGGTGAGGAGGGCATTAAGCTTCCCTCATGGTATCGAGCCAACCGCACGCACACAAATGTCCAGAGCTCACCACAGCACCTGCTGTGAGGGCTGTAAAAAGCCCCCCCCTCCATTGTGTGTTAGCATGCTCAACGCTTCCATAAACTCCACATAGCTAGCGTGGTGAGTATTTAATCAAGACAGATGAATTCCCTTCCTTTTATTGTGGAAAACACCATCCTCACAGGCAGACCTAATGTTTAGCCTGTGCTGAAATGAACCCAAGGCATTCTGGCACCTCCAATCAATCTGCTAGTGACCTGCGGCTGGTGTACACAGACCAGAGCGCCGGTACTACAGACGTCAGACGATGGAACCTTCCGGCAGGCTGCCACTGGATACCGCCGGTTAAATATTTCACAGGTCCGGTTATCCATTGCTTAGCCAACGCGTGGGCCCTCGTTAAAGCGCCACCTCAGACGGGATACGTCATTACTCATTAATTGCCTCCCTGGTGGACGTGTCCCGGCCCCCTTCTGGTTGCTCCTGGACGTTCTATCATTGATCCATCCAGGTCGTGCCAAATCGTGGTTTCTGTGCCTTTCGTGACTGGAGGGAGGCAGCAAACTAGCTGATAATATAGTGGTTAAGGTTGTTGGTTTAAATCCCAAGAGAAGCCCTGCTTCAGTACAGTGCTTAAAATGAATCTCTGTAAAAACAGGGCTGTGTAGTTGTGGGGAGATTCCACTTAATAAAGGAAGGAGATTTAGAGCAGCGTCAGACTGGCGCGGCCGACTGACCTTGTTTTCGGTGCCCAGAGAGGGCCGGGAGCAACTGGAGGGCCAGGGCAGCATCCAGGACAAGATCACGGTGTGTGCCACCGACGACTCGTACCAGGTGACGCGCGAGCGAATGTCACAAGTGGAGAAGGACATCTGGAGCCGGTCGGCCATCGAGATCAAGCCTGGCTCCACACATCCCAGTAAGCTGTCTTCCAGTCCTGATTCTGTAATATTGGTTTGGGGTCTGCAGTGCTGGAGGGTGCCCTAAGCCACGTGGGCATAGGTTTACGTTAAATGCTCTGCATCTCTTTGCCTGATTAGCTACGTAATAACGTGATTCCCTGACTAACCTGTGAAATCCCACTCTGTCCTGAGAATACAGCCCCCCCCCCTTCCCAGAGCATATGAACAAAGAGAAAGCCCTGTACATGTGACGTGACCCCCCCCCCCCCCTACACGATGCCAGTAGCAGGGTGAGAATTTACCATAAATGAAGCGAAAACAAAATAAGGTGAACCCTAGCTGACATTCACACGTGTTTACACAGTGGGAGCTGCGTAGAGCGCTCTCCGCGGCTTTCTTTAAGTGGGGCGCCGCTCTGCGCTGGGCTCTGCACTCTCCATTTGAGCGGTGTTACGGTTTACGGGGAGAAACCCCTTGCTGCTACATCAAGAGCAATTGGATGACTGTAAACAAAGAAACCATCTTTCATAATGAGCCAGCAGCGCTGGCCGCGATTTAACCGCAAGTACAGTGAGAACAGAACGCACCCGTGTCCTTTAAAAAAGGAACAGTTATAACTTATTCAGCATTACTGTAATTACCTGAACAGTGTTACAATTAAAATGTGTGAATTAAAATGCACTTTTGTTCAATTTTAGATGTACCTCATTGGGGCAAAACGTGTTAGTCTCACGGCCTGACATTATTGTCTGGACAAGTTTTTGAGGCCATATTGAAAGTGGTAGTTCTGGATATGGAAAGCTTTTTAGTTCACGGGGCTAACATTTGTGCACTTGGCAGATTACAGACATTCAGCTCCCCCCCCCCTCCCCTCACCATCACCCAAAATAACTAATTTTGCATCCAGCCTTACAGCTGGCCTTGGATTGTCTCAGGCTGAACTTTTTGATTTCACGCTTCCAATAAATATTTAAATGTGAGCTTTCAGCGTTCCCTTTGAAAACATCCCCGCAACACAAACATGTGGCGTAGTGATTAACAGGCCCCCCCGTCTGCCGTGTCTCTGCTCTCCACGAAGCAGGGGCCTTGCAATTGCAGCGCTGTTCAGCCGTCGACGGTTCAGGAAGGGCAAGAGTTATGAGTTGGACTCTCATCCATCCATCTGTGTTCCAGCCCCTAATCCTGATCAGGGCTAATGAAATCTCTGGCGGAGAGTACATAACACGCAATAAAGTGTTCATCCTGTGTATTAATAAGAATAAGCACATAGTTGGAGTGCAAGGCAATTCTGCGTGTTTAGCGAACTGTCAGTAAAGACAAACAAGCTGTTGTTTGGACAGACGGCACATCCCACACTGCAGTGCCCCCTTTTGACTAAATGGTGGTGTGTACATCTTGGTTAATAACACAAGTAGTGGTCCCGTCATAGATCTAGGTCTTGAACCCAAAGGTTGTAGAGTATGTTGTATGAAAGCCAGTCCTGGTCCTGGTGCAGGAAATCCAGCCTTGTAGAAACCGGGTAAAGCGTGCGAGTCCCCCATAGCATGATGAAGAGGGTGAGGGCTCTGTTTAACATCTGAGGATGAGTGCTGTTCTTTTCTGATGGCATCTTGTAAGCTCCTTCTCTGGTCTCCACAGATACAACACTGCTTTGCCCTCTTGCTTTAACTTCCCCAGGAGACCAAAAGTTTTGGAAAATAATCGGATTCAACATTCATTTGAAAACGGTTTCCCTTTTGACCCAAGGGAGAGTGATGGAGAATTGTTTTGATTTGACTTGCAGGCAAGTGTGTACGGATCCAGAAGAGGCCAGCACCTCCCAGTGCGGTGGACGGCCCGCATAGGCACTCCCCCAACGGCAGGCGGACCGGCATGGGAGCTCCGGGGGGCCCAACGGCTGTGCGGCCCCTTCGGGATCGCCTCATCCACCTGCTGGCCCTTAAGCCCTACCGCAAGCCGGAGCTGCTGCTGTGGCTGGAGAGGGACCGGGCCGCCCCCAGGGACAAGGCCGACCTGAGCACCGTACTGGAGGAGGTACGACCTGCTGCCCGGGTGGGCGGAGTCTGTGGGAAGGGGCAGGGCTAGAAGAGCGGTGGGAGGGGCAGACATACAGGCCCAGGGTGACATACTGGTGTCTAAGCAGGACATGACTTCAGAGTATCTTTCAGATGCCCCCCCCCCAAACCCCCTGCTGTTTCCATAGTGATGAAGAGTAGAACGCATTCTTGCGTCAGTGCACTGGGTATAAACCCGTATTTATCTGTGGTTTTGAATTTGTATACATGAGCAAGACCGATTAATATCTCATCACTCCTTTGGGGGGAATTCTGGGTAAATGCCAAGAGGGAATTGAGGAAGCTTCTGGTGGGACTGCAGGGATTATTTGTGCACACGGTTGTGCAGATGAGCTGGATGGAGAGTTGACTGTGACATGTTTGGATAGATGTGGGTATTTTTAATCATTTTCTCTCTTTCTGGGATGTGATAAGGTCAGGTGGAGACATCCTTTCTGAGGAAAATGTTGTGCTCCAAATTCATCATAAATTGTGAATAATTTAAAAGCATTGCTAATTATCCTCATGTAATGACTGCTGGTGTGTTTGAATTATTCATCACAAGAATTTAATACCCATCTCGCCGTTGCATTTTAATAATCTTTAATAGTTAGCCAGTGCAGATGCAGAGCTGATTCTGCTCGGGGCTTTCACCGAGCATGTTAGCCATGTGCTGGGCCTGAGAGCTGCTGTTCTCCACTCTGCTGCAGGTCGCCAAGCTGAACCCCAAGGACCAGAGCTTCACTCTGAAGGAGGAGCTCTACAGGCAGGTCCAGAAGGACTGGCCCGGATACCAGGAGGAGGAGCGACAGCTTGTCTACAGGCTGCTGGCAAGGTCGCGTCCCTTGCTATTAGCGGTAGCAACGTCTCTGACATGGCTGTACTCACAATTATTCCTTTACCTTTAGCATACACCTTCAGCGCCTTACTATTAGCATTAGCAGCATTGCATACATAGCTATTCTCACAGTTAGCATTAGTGGCATAGACTTTGTAGCTTCCTTACTAGCATTAGCAGCATTGCCGACATGGCTGTACTCACAATTAACATTCGCACCATCACACATGTGGCTTCCTTTACCTTTAGCATACACCTTCAGTACCACAGCCTCTGTAGCTTCCTTACTATTAGCATTAGCAGCATTGCATACATAGCTATTCTCACAGTTAGCATTAGTGGCATAGCCTCTGTAGCTTCCTTATTAGCATTAGCGGCATTGCTGACATGGCTGTACTCACTGTCAGCATTAGTGGCATAGACTTTGTACCTTCCTTATTAGCATTAGCGGCATTACTTGCATGGCTGTATTCTCAGTTCGCATTAGTGCTGTCCCTTGTACAGCATCCTTTACTTTTAGCATTAGCAGCATTGCTTACATGGATGTACTCAGAATTCGGGTGTATTTCCTTTCTGTTGTAGATGTCCTAGATTTTAGCATTAGCATCACAGTCTGCCTCTTTTGTTTTACACTATACACACAGTTGTTGATACCCCGTTAGCAGACCCCTGCGCGTGCCCCCGTGGCAGGAGCGAGCGCTTATGTTTACACCAGAAAATCCAGTTATCTGATGCATGCAAGGTTTTAGTTTATCCATTTAAGTCTAGTCAGTTACCCTCGTCCCACAGAGTGACTTTTCTGGCAATTAAATTTGTTTAGCCTATGGACTGCCTCATTCCAGCTGGAATTAAAGTTACTGCTACAGTTTTCAGCAGACAGATTGGTGAATTGCATGTCAGAGCAGAGGGGTGGTGAAAGATCACAGCTCCAAAGAGCAAAGCTTAAAATGAGCCATTTTACAAGAGTAAAATGCCCCCCCCCCCCCACTAAGGGGTTTTGGGTTTAGGGTGATCACTCTTCTCCAGTTACTGTCCAGGCAGACGCCTTGGAGCTGATTTCTAAGCCTCCAATGTGTGTGTGCGGATTATATTTATGTTACATTATAGGGACCAAATGTTCCCCACAATGTAATAAAACCTGTAATTTTGATGTTGTGGGGACCTTTTCAGGTTCCCACAAATATCTGTGGATGCAATCCAAAAACAAACAATGCCAAAAGTCTTGTACTTTGTTTGGTTACTTATGGTTAAGGTTAAGGCTGGGCAGGGGTTAAGGTCGTCATGTTGGGATAGAAACATGGAATGAATGAAATGATGGAAATGAGTCCCCACAAAGATATCATGAACAACCTGTGTGTGTGCGTGCAAGTGTCTGTATGTGTATGTGTACTACAGGAGTAGCTGTGCCTTTCAGTGGTTCAGTGCAGTGATTTGATTATCTTGAACTCCTAATTGTCAGTTAATTCTTTTTCCCACCAGACAGTGTCCTACTCACCAAAGGAAATTCTATCAACCCCCCTCCCCAACCACCTCAAACAGTCCGTTGATGATTCCAGAAGATTAATTCTCAGAAATGTCACTGGAGACGGCTCTTGCTTTTGATAGTTCTGATGCCCCGGGGCCAGTGACTTGTTTTAATAATCAGTTTCCCTATGCGAGCTCCTCTCCATCCTCTCCTTTAGAGACAGGTGGGGTCTGTCCATCGAGAGTGACTCTGACGAGTGGGTGCTGTGACATGCCCGAGGAAGTTGCAGGAAGCTCATTGGCCTCCTAATGGATGAGGGTCATTGAGGGGATCATGTGACCTCGTTTTTTGTTACCTGCTTGATGGGGGCCTGGTCTGGCACCTGGAGCAACCTGTGAACAAACGGTTTACTGTAGGTGGAGACACATTCTGGAAGGTTCTCTGAGACCATTAGGGCCATGCGTGCGTGCCTTGTTTTCCGGTTATGTTCAGCCAGGACCTTGGTGGATTTGGAAAAGGGAGGGGAATTGGTTGTTGCCCGTCTGTGGTCCCTAGCTACTGCCTGACGCGCCCGGGCTCCGGCCAGCCCTGACGAGCGTGCCCTCCCTGCCGGCGCGGCCTGAATCTCTCCTTGTTCTTCAGAAAGCTGCAGGGCAGCAGCCAGTGGAAGCCGCCGCAGCCGAGCCCTTCATTCCACAGGGCCCCCGGGGACGCCCCCTCGCCCCCCGGCTCTGTCAGGAATCTCACAGCGGTGAGTTTCACACCCCGGGGCAGAGAGAGAACTGCCCCTTTATGAGCGCTCTTTATTTTTCCGGCATCGCAGCGGGCGTGTAGGAAGCCGGCTTGGTTTATTTTCCGAGGGCTGTGAATCGCGAGACCTGCAGCTGGCTGGGACACTCACTGTCTCTCTTGTCCGACAGAAACGCTCTGTGCCGTCCGACCCACCCGACGCCCAGGGCCACAAGAAAGCCCGGCCTGAGCATGGGCCCCCGGGTCCGCTCACCTCCGCAGGCGAGGCCCTGGCTTCTTCTGCCAGCCGCGGGGGCCCCGTCCCTCCCAACTCCGGCTTCCGTGCTCCCCAGCCATCACAGAGACCTGCCAGCCAGAGCGAGCACGCCTCGCCGGCTCACCGTGGCTCCGCCTCCTCCGCCTTACCCAGCACAGAGCCGCTACCGCCACTGCCAAGGCCTGACCCGGGATTGGCGGACGACATGCAGCCTGTGGGCGGCCTGCACAGGAAGAGGAAGTCCAAGAAGCACAAGGAGAAAGAGAAGGAGCGTGTGAAAGAGGGTGACGGGAGCCAGAGGCCGGAGGCCAGCCCGGACCTCAAGCGGGGCCTGGAGCCCCTGGATGGTAGGAGTGCCGGACACCGGGAGGGGATGGGCTCACGGCCATAATTCAGCCATCGCTGTAGACATGCAGGCGTGTGATGCAACTGTTAGTGAAGATAATGATGGAAAGCCAGTGAGCACTGAGACCCCCCCGGCAGTAAACTCGCAAATCTGCTTTTTAAAGTTGTATTTAAAGGCGCGGGGACCCGCCTCCCGGGGTCCACATCAGTTATATGCAGCATCATGTGTGTGTGTGTGTGTGTGTGTGTGTGGATTAGGTTTATATTACTTTGTGGGGACCAAATTAATGGAGAGTGCCCATAAACATACGTGTGTGTGTGTGCGCCCCCTTGCCCCTACATCCTCTGCCACGTTTCATGATGTTCTCTTAATGAGTGCTGACTGTGTGTCAGCAGTCCTGTAAAGCCCCCCCCCAAAGGCACCCCCCCTTTCCTGGCCGCCTCTGTCTGCAGTGATGGATGAGTCCGCCCACCCGCCCTTATCAGCGCGTCACATTCGCCTTGACAGCTCAGATATACTCCCTTTTTTTTATCTGTCTCTGCCTCCAGGCCATGAGGGGGCCAGCGAACCGGCTTCCCCAGACACCCCCACAGAGATCCCAGACTACCTGATGTGAGTGGGGCCGCTGGTTGGGCGGGGCCGCTGTGTGGGCGGGGCCGTCTGCTGTCACCATTGTGTTACTGTCACATACAATGTCCCCACAAAACAGGCATCTCACTGTACCCTGAATGATGTTCATGCATGTGTGCATGATGGCGATCCAGTCTATTTCTGAGCTTCCTAGCTGGTGTCTCTGATTAACTCAAGCAAAGAATATATACTACACAGTTCTGCTTTTTTAAATGGCTGTGGGAAGAGAAATCCCCATTTCTCCATCTGATCAAACAGACGTGTGTCACATGGCACAATTCCCGTTCATGCCTACCTAACCGAGAAGGACTGACCCATGTGCTGTCAGCCTCTACCAGGGCATCTCATTGTTTAAAATGCTGCCGTCTCTGTTTTTAAATGGAACTGCACCCAAGAATTCACTTTGCTATTGGCGATATTAATACTTGGATGTCAATCCATAGAAATAGCTAAGAGGTTGGCATATATGTCTTGAGAAAGACCCGTTCAGAGAAAGACAACATGTGCTGCAGTGTCTCAGTATCCTGAGCCCTGAGAATCCATCTGTCTGGCAGAGCTGTGCTATGGACGGTATAGGGCTCTTATGTGCCCCATCACTACTGCCACCTACAGACCAGAAAAGTCATTGCGCTGTCACTGAATAGCTCTCGATTTCAAAGCTGATATGGTGACTGAATGACAGCTGAATATAACCCCCCCCCCCAGTTCTGTTTACACATAAGTAAACAACTAATTTTTGTCTCATCACTGTTGTAAACTAAAATTTGGAAATTACAGTTCATCTTTCATATGCCCTTACATGTATTTACATTCCGTCTCGCTTTAAAAGCTGAGTGAATGCTTGAATCAAAAACAAACATGGAACGTATCTCAAAACGATCTACTTCCATGACATTGTATAGGGCTAAGTGTGTATTTCCCATGCAGCGTGTAGCTTTGCAGGTTGGGACTCTGTCTGCGATCGGAAAGGTGCCAAATGAAGTGGCGCGGTCAGCGGGCATTTTACCCTTGGGCCCCCTGAGAAAGGCTCTCGCCTGCCCAGGGACTGTCTGACCCCGCTTTCTCAATTCTGTGTCGCTTCAGATAAAAGCATCTGCTCAATAAAATAAAATAAAAAATAAAAATAAAAATGAGTGCAGAATTTGTGTAATTACTATTGTATTTCTTTAGCTATTGAATGAAATACATTAGGATTAATTCCCAAAGGTGAAAATTATACACAATTTTTTTATAGTCAGGCTGTGAATCTTGGTCTGGAAGCTTTATTAATTTTTTAAAATATCACGGTGAAATCAAAGTGGGGGCTCACATATTTCTGGGTTGGAGCGTACTTCCTGAGGAATTGGCTCAGGCTGCCTGAGCACTTATCCAACAGCAAGAGAGTTCAGGATAGAGAGCAAATGCCATCACGCCCCTTAGCTACGTGAGTCGCATGGTTCTGCTGCTTTTCATGAATCACTGCTGCCTCCCAACTCCAAAGAAAGGCTTGCAGATGACTCATCTGGCTTGGTAGCTTACCCCCACCCTTTTTCCCGTCAGAAATTACATCGCCATCACGGAGCTGGAGCAGCGGCAGAAGTACAGCGACGATTTCTGCGCTGAGTATGAGGAGTATAGGGACCTGCACTCGCGCATCGGCAGCATCACGCAGATGTTCATCCAGCTGGGCTCCAAGATGAAGAGTCTGTCGCCCGGCACGAAGGAGTATAAGGTACGTCATTTGTGGCGGCGGTGTGGGGGGGGGGGGGTTGCGTGGCTGCTGCCACCTGGTGTCCCTCTAAACACACTGCTGTGTCTTTCAGGTTATGGAGGATCAGATCCTGGACAAGTACAGGAAGTATAAGAAGGTGAGGCATTGTGGGTAGGGTGAGTCGAGGCTTGGAGTGCATAAATATCACTGCATGCGGTTTTAGGTGACAAACGAAATCATTTCCAGATGCTTCCACACGTAGCGTGTTCGTTAAGCTGAGCCGTCCGGGCCGCACGCGACCCTTGCCGTTTTCCCCCGGTGACCTTTGCTGGCTCTGTGCTGCTTCCGCAGAAGTTCCCCGACTACCGGGAGGAGAAGAAGCGCTGTGAGTACCTGCACCGGAAGCTGTCGCACATCAAGGTGCTCATCTCGGAGTACGACCGCTCGCGCGCCGCCTCCTAGCCACGGACACTGACCACCGGCCTGTGATTTCAAGGACCTCTGCTCCTGTATCGACCCTTTGTGTAGTATGTGGATTGGTTACCATGTGAAGTCTCGTTCTTGGCCAAATTTTTCCTCTTGTAGCTGGAAAATAAAATGCTTCTGCAGGCTACTGTTGGCGGTTACAGGCCGTGTGCAGAGCGTCACGCTGCCGGGAGTGTCGGAGCCGCCGTGCCTGGGGCTCTGCGGGCCAGACGTGGTTCTGTTATTCACATGTATTTATCCGGAAGCCCTGATGCTGAGGCCAGCGATAATGAAGGTGACTCAGATCTCTGACGTATGAGGATGCATACAGTCTGCTGCCTTGTTTCACCCACTGCCAAACCGCTCATTGGCCATGCTTAGAGTAATGGACATCAGAAGGAACCAATAGCTGGCCGGGGTTTTTGATGGTGCTTCTTCATTTTATCTGTGATAGGCCGAACTTGCAAGGTAGCAAGGCTGAATCAGTTACCGTGGAAGCCTGAATTGGAGACCCACACACGCGTCTCACTGTCTGAGCCCCCAAATTCCAGGGTTTCGCTTCTCATTTCACATAAACGCATATACAAGCATTATTTTTCGGGCAGATTTAGAATTTTTTACTTCCGGGTCGCTGTTCATCTCAAGCACCTTTGTGTTTCTGCTGTGATTCATTCATTGTAACACTAATAGGGATACATTTGGTCAGGCCAGTGGCGAGGATTTTCTGTGGTGGGGGGTGGGGGCTGCTGTGGGGCTTACTACCCCCTGTCTGATGAAGCCCAGCTCACCCCCATCCTGAATGTGACAGGCTGTCATTTTCTGTCACCCCTGTGTTATTGATTTACTGCAGCTGGCCACTGGTCTGCAGGACGCCCCCCCGCCCCCCCCACCGTCCAGATGTAGTGTCCCCTTGGCATTCAGCTCTCTCAATGCTCAGGCTGTCTGCCCCTGGGCTTCCGATGTTGGAGGGGGGAGTGTCAGGCCTGGACTGGTTCAGGTCTGAAATGGCAGCAGTCGGGGGTGATGGATTTGCCAAAAGGACGTGGTTTCCGTCCTGAAGCCAGTGGAGTAAAATTTCTCCCCGTGTGCTATTGTCTGTCCATTTAGATGCCTTAAATAAAGCAGACCACATGAAACTACTACTATTACTGTACTTGGCTACAGCTCACCACTTGAATGTGCTCTATTTCAGTCTTAAATGCCAGTGTCCTCCTCTATACTGCTGTGTCTTGGTCTCAGCCACACTATCAATCAGTGTGGGCACTTTTCTATTCTTTTAATGGGAGGGGGAAAGGCCTGGGATTTTTTTTTCCCTGAGTTTTATGCATGTGTAATGTGTTCCTCATATAGACTGTGGTTTCTGCAGTAGAATGGGTTCATTTTGCTCCTGTAAATGTGCTTTAAATGCTTCGATTCATCTGATTTCTGCCGGAAAAGGATTCCAGAATCAAAAAAGTGTAACTAAAAAAATGTTTTTCGAGGTTTTTCTGTGGAGTATTAGGTAGATGTTGTCGCTTCTCTCGTCAGAAAGCAGGGTCGTCTGCCCGATTTGCTGGGCGTTTGGGGCTTGTGTGCTGCAATGTGTAACATAGCCGAGAGCAGCAGTCTTAGAAAATGGTAGATTTGACTCCATCGACAATATCTGCCGTTTATTTTCATCTTAACTTATTTCCTTTTTAGATATAGATGGCCCGTGCCACCGATCGGTGGAGTCGGATCCGTGTGTAGGTGTCAGGTCCGCGGTGGCACCTTTGCCGACCTCCGCCAAAGCGACTCGGGTCGCTGGCTTGGGGTGACGGTGCACCAATACTATGGTACCTTATACCGTTTCAGCCACCTGTCGTCATAGAGCCTGCCGACAGTGGGCAATGGGGAGCTGTAGTCCAGAAAATAAATTAAAAAACCGCCCATTAGTTACTCGCCGGTTTTGGGTGAATGTGCCTTCTGTGGGGTGGGGTTGGGTGGGGTGGGGTGCAGGAGTGTTAACTCGGATTTTACCTGTTAAGTGGGACCTAGTGAAATGCATTTGAATGCGTGTCATATACGGAACAAAATGTATGCACTCAAATGCATCATGTCTCTAAATTGCATTTTACAAATGCCTGATACTTGTGCAAACCTGCAGCTTTTAAAGAAAGGTGATCCGTAGAATCTCGCTGCAGAACTGTCGAGCGTGTCTGTACTTCTTCCAATGCAAAAGAGTCACTTTTAATGAACTGAAACTGCGCGAACAAAACAAATCTATCGTTTAGGGAATTTTCTGTTTAATCTTTTTTGTGGTTTCGTTTTCCTTTGATGTAAGCAAAATGTCTTAGAAATGTGAAAAAAAAAATCTGGTATATGTCTCTGCGTTTTGTCCTATTTGTAGGAAAGATTTGTGTAAGAAATAATTTATTGTCTAAGTTGCTTTTTTCCCGTTTTCCCTTTGCACAACCTTTTCAAAAATTTTCAAAACTGACCAGACTTCCCTGTATAGAGGGAAATGGGATATTTATTTTTGCAAACATCTCATTCAAAGGCCATGTATTACCAACCACTCTAAGTTTGGGGGAAAAATACAGTGTATTTAATGTCTCAATAAAATAAACGTCTTTTCATCAGCTGTTTTTCTTGTTATTGAATGACTCCACCAGATGGCAGTAAGGAGTCTGTTTAGGACAGAGGGCAGCTACCTTAAATGGGATTTCATGTGTTCAGTCTGTAGAAAGGTGTTTGCTTTTTAATTAATTAACCTTCAGAATCACTTCAGTACATGGAATATGGAAAAATAAGAAAAAAGTGCTAACTAAACAGTGTTAATCTGTGAGCCTCTGCCCTTTTTCGAGCTTTGGACCTGAGATTTACTGCATGCCAACTTCTGCTGTTACCCGGGAGATGAACTTTTACAAATCGATGAAGTAAAGAGCCGCAGGTCGCCAAAATGTCCCTGAATGTTTCACAATTTGGGTAGCAGGTTCCTCTTTGAGCAACTTTCTGCAAGTGAAGCCGGTCACTGTCTGATTCCTGATGACCCCTGGCATAAAGTGGGCGTGCTTACATCCCTGTTTGTTTACTTGACAGACGTTGTTTTGCCCGTAATAATTGCTGAGCTGTCATGGTGCCAACTGAGGCAGAAATACTTCTAGGCTGAGCTTCCAGTAATTGACCAGAAGCATGTATAAGGTGTGTAAAGGTCATTGTGAGGCAAAAGAGTATCACAAACCCTGATTTAAAAACCTCAGGTTTGTGATCATAAGTGCTATAACTTGCCATTGAGTGGGCAGATTCACATGAAGCATACAGGTATCGCAGCATAAAAATGTCCGATTCTGATAAATAGCTCCCTAGAGAGAACCGAAAAAGAAACAAAGTTTGATTAGACAATTGAGAGAGAAATGGGGAAATGAAAACCCAGCCCAGTTAAAAGCAGCAAATGCCAATCCTATCATTAATCATAATGCCTAATTATCCAAGGGTGAGGAAGCCTGGGGGCTGTATCATTTGTTTAGCCAGATGACTTGTCGGATTTAAGGTAGTCTGGGCGAAATGTAAGTGAACATAGTCATTTAAACTGGGGTACCTTAAATCTGACAAGTTTCTGCACGTTGATTGGCCAGAGCATGATAATCCCACCCACCAGGGATCTGAGGCCTCACCTATCGTATCACTTGGGCATCATGCCCAACTTCCACTCTGATGCTTAGGTTATTTTTCAGTTCGATATTTTCGTAGAACATAAAAAGTGTGCAACTTTCCTCCTGTAGTCCAAAAACATGTAGTTGGATGAATTGGTGTCCTTGGTTTGCTGGTAGGATGTGATTCTGTGTGTGAGTCTGTGCTCTATGATGGACTCATCATTTCTGGGAAGCCCTCTGCCTTGTGGCCATTGCATGCTGGGAAATGCTCTTGGCTCACCACAATCCTACAAAGGATACATTTGAAATGGATGAAAGTTTTGAAATTAACACTAAGCATTTGTTCAATTTGGAGAGAGATGAAAAACAAAGATTTTTTTTCCTATGAAATGGAGTCCAATTCACCGAATGCACATCTTGACAGGTATGGCCGTTGGAATACTCTACAGCAGCAGCGCTTCTCAATCCGGTCCTTGGGGACACCCAGACAGTCCACGTTTTTACTCTTTCCCTGCCGGGACCTGGGAGCAATCAAAAACACGGACCGTCTGGGGATCCCCGAGGATCGGATTCAGAAGCACTGCACTAAAACAGCATTTCCCCAGGGGTGATGGTGCTATGTGACTGACACACCTCTCCCTACAGACAGAATCTGAAACCTCTGCTCTACAGGTTCTTCAGCTGAGCCTGGAAGGGGGCGTGCATTGTCCTCCAGGCTCAGAAGCTGGCCTGCTTGCCTTCAGACTCCTAACTGCTCTACCTTTTTTTGGGGTACGTCCCCTTTACTGGTATCCCAATGTGTGAAGGAGGTATGGGTCTATACACTTTAGCCTGCTAACTTGGAATAATCAAACTGTTTTGACATAGCTTATCAGGCTGCACCTGAGGCTCCTGTAAGATTCACTGAATCCATGAGGATTGTCAGTATGTTTGAAAGAAGGGGTGACTGGCAAACAACCAGATAAGCCTGGTTCTCAAAGAGTATTCATTGCATGGGGCAGTCAAAATATTACACAGGTTTGCAAAATTTAATCACGAACATCACAAACATCATGTGTTTCCATTATGGCACATTTACGTATAAAATTTAAAAGAAATTTTATTAAAATTCAACAAATGACACTATTAATGTAACTATCGTTCTAAATAAACTTAGCATGAAAATATTGTCAAGTATTTTTAAACATAAAGAAAATTACTTTGCATAATCATTGGTTGACATAACTTCTGTAGTTTTTGATGCTTTAGCTTTTCTTTTGCTCCACAGCTTGGTTTTGTGGCCCGTTGTGTCTGTGCTTTTCTTGGAGGGTCCCCAGGAAGCGTGCAGCAGTACGCGGCAATCATACCAGCATCCCAGCCTCCCTGGTGCCTTCTATCCAAGTCCTGATGAAATCTTTCACTCTGCTCTTCACTCACCACTCCAAGGTATTCAGGGAAAAATTACAAATGCAAATGCAAAAAGTCAACTTTGAGACTCATTGCAACCCAACTCCTTTAAGTTAAATAATACATTTTCACAATTTAATTATAAATTGAATCTTAATTGTTACCTAAAATGTAGAAATAACTTATTTCAACTGTACCCAAGCCCTTTCCAGATCTTTCAGTGCACCATCAAATTTTGCATCAGAGATTGGTTTTCTAATACCAGATCCAACAAAAATGCTTTGAGTTTAACCTGAGAAAAAATTGGGAACCTCCAACACAAACAGATTAACCAGGCTCCATTTTCTGAGAGAGATTTGACAAACTGCTTCTTTAAACCAAGCTCAATGTGAAGTGGTGATGTCAGGATTTTTGATCCACCAGGCTAGGCCTGACGATGCTTTTGGCACCAAGCTGAAGTATATTCTCTTATAATAATATAGTAAATACAGTGGTACCTCAGAACTCGAGTTCTGATCGAATTTTCCCCATAAGAAATAATGGAAAACCAATTAATTGGTTCCCGGCCCCAAAAAATTACAC
>JABJVO010000020.1:9552939-9566649 GCA_026770805.1 Boulengeromyrus knoepffleri | reverse complement strand
AAACATGCACGATGCTATCACAGCGAATGCGAGGCTGAGACTGAAGCGTTACCCTTTGTTTCTGCTGAGAGACGTGCTGCGTGACTTATTTCCCTGCGCGTGCAAGTTATCTTAGGTCGGCGTTCACGGTTCAACTTCTGAGATTCAGATAGAGTTCTAGGTAATTTTTTTACCTGGTTGGTTCGACTTTTAAGAAATTTGAGTTCTAATGAGTTTGAGAACTGAGGTACCACTGTACTAGAAAAAAAAATTCAAACTATTCATCATTAAAAAATATTGAAATTTATCATTTTTAAAATAAATTTAAAAAAAAACCCTATACAGTTAGTCCCCAGATTAAAGTCAGACCTGACACAGATTGACATAAAGCCTCTTATAAAAAATTGGGTTTAAATTCAATGATTCAAAATAATGAATGCATGCACTACTTTGTGGTGCTTGGAGGACTCAAGGTTCAAAAAAAGTGCTGTATGTGGTCACTTATTACTGCATATTTACTGTTATGTTCTGCTTCATTTTTTCCCCGACTTACCTACAAATTTGATGCATAGAGAACAGAACTTGTAACCTGGGCACTGCCTGTAATTGACAGCTAAAAAATGTGTATTATGAAACATGTTATGCGAAAAAATGTTCAGTATGTTCAGAATACACCTGTGTTAGTGGGGTTTAATGATGGTCGGCAGGTAGTAGTTTTCATTAAACATCGAAAATCTGAACTGTAACTATGTGCAGCTAAATTTTGATTTCTGGATGGGAGGGGGGCATTTATCTAGATGTATAAAACATTTCCAGATGAAAGATTAATCAATTTCGAAATTTTATTAAAGTTATTAAAATGTTCTTAATTAAATAATCTATATCATGACACATACACATCCATCCTCAGACAGATAATAAGGTTAGCATTTTCATCACATGAAAATATTGACTACTCACAGCAGGATTCCAGTTCATTAAACATGTATGTCACGCGTTCTTTACAAAGTCGCTGCACAGTCTCAGAGCCACGTAGACCGTTCTTTACCTTTTTTGCAACTGCAAAGAGTCACCATAACATGCAAACAGCTGAATGGGCTTTTAATTTTTTTATGAGACAAAATATAAATCTAAAAAAAAAAAAAAATCTGTCAATCTCCCAACAAATCAAGTGAGAAAAGTGATACGACTGCAGACTGCATGCTGGTGCATAAAAGACGTACTCGTTTGGCTGTATGTGAGGTAGAACCATAGGCAGTGCAGAACCAGTTACAGTTACCAGTGTACTGTAGAAAACGGGACACCCCAAAATGTGTAGGTAGGAGCCTTAAGAGGCTTGCATAAATCAAATGCTCCCAGCAAAGCAGCCACGGTTAAAGTCACTTTCCATACAGTAGTTTTTTGTTTGAAGCACAATGTACCGGCCGGTAAATTAATCCATAAGGCCACCTGCACGCTTTAGCTTGGCTTCCTCTGTAAAAGATTCAAGATTTATTTCCTTTCCCGGTTAATACTGTAATCTGCCTGCGAATCTGTGCTGCTGCACATCTCCATGAAAAACTGCTTCATCTTCATCACATCACTGAATATCTCCCTGTATGCTAGATAGGGGATTTTCTCCATTTTAGCCACACAGTATTTTATCAAAGGAATAATGGCAGTTTTATTGCTCCCTATGCTTGTTTCCCGGTCTGGTCATTATCTGAGGCGCTGAAACACAGCAGCTCGTTTTATTCAGGTTTCTAACAACACTGCCACTGCCAGATCAGTGTGATTATCTGACTTTTGTCAGATTTATTGACATTAGTCCTAGACAAACACTGGAAAGAAATCCCTCGTGAATAAGAAAATCGACCTGTAATAGAGCCCCCGGCTGAACACACTGCCGTGAGAAGGTACGATCGGAGCAGAGCCGACCTCTGGAGTTCTGCACCATCATGGCTTCAGCTTGAGACGGGGCTCCACCAGTGTTAATATTCCTATGAGAGAGGACAGCAGGCCGCACAGACCCACCACACCGGCACCGCTCCGGTACACGCCCAGCCGGTCCAGCGGGATGAAGAGGTCACACGCGTTTTTCACCACGTCCAGGGCCACCGCTGGGCTGGCCCACAGCGCCTCCATCAGGTCGGACGGAAGCACGTCCCCTGGGGGGTGGCAGCAGGCCGAGCCGTTGTCGGTGTTGCCGGGTGGTGGGGGGGCCTGGCGGCAGCAGCGCTGCCGCTCCCGGGCGTAGTAGGCGGCCTGCCGGGCCAGAACGTAGGCGTCCCGCAGCAGGCTGAGCAGCAGGCTGAGGAGGTAGCAGGAGGAGGCGCGAAGGCCCCACCGCTCCTTGTCAAACCCGGGGGCCAAGCCCACGGCCCGGGCCCACAGCAGATTGTCACACGCAAAGTAGAGGGCACGGCTGAGGTGGGCGCCGGTCAGGCAGAGCTGCAGCACCGGGTCCGTCAGCTGCAGTGCATGGGCCGCCGCGTCCACCGAGCTCACGGTGTTCCCCAGCCTGAACACTGAAGGGGAAGAGAGGGATGCTGGGAAACGTGATGACAGCACGCATGGAGAACCCAGACGCGGACGCGGCTACTCGGACACATGGGATACCATGTGTACGAGGGCAGCAGGCGGGCAGCCGGCCAATCAAAGCACCATCACGGCAATCCCCCAGATAAAGCTGAATATTCATTTGTTCCTCTTTTCAAGACACACAGAAATTGTTCAGCATGTTTAAACATCTTTCTCTCCCAACTCCCTCCTTTAATCTGCTATTTCTGCCTGGATGAGTTTTAAACGTGTTACACAACGGCATTCTGGCCGCCTTGTCCTGACATACCTTGGCAAATGTGCTGGCAAGTCATCTTTATGGCTATAATATAGAGTTCTCTGTACCAACCATAAAACAAACAACAGTGGCAGAGATTGGAACAATTTACAAAAGTTGCTGATTATTTTATGTGTAACTAGCACTGAAATGTTTCTCCACTGTACATCTCATTTTATACCCTTGCTTGAAAGCATTGCAACTGTTGTAACTTTCTTCATATGCTACCGTACTCAGAACATTAATTTTACTTCATTTAAAGTTTTCACTCGGCATGCTTTTAAAGCCTCAGACTACAAATGGGAACAAATAAGTTTCAGAAACCTACAAAAGACAGCCCTCACTGTCAGTTACTGACTGGCTTAAACAACGTCTCATAGACGCAGCAAAACCTTTGGGTGTGGGAAGTCGGAACGAGCAATAAACTTAAGTTATTTTGTATCATCATTAGCTATCAACAAGTATCAAGATAACAGGCACGGAAACAGGGTAGCTATTTTAGTTTTAAACCGTAGTCATGCGTACGCTGTCATACAGTACTGACACTGCATTACCAGCAACAACCAGAGGGGGTGCTGAAGCACCCTCACCACACCACTACTGGACTTCATCCATCACCTTAAACTCGGTCATGTAGATACCTTCAAGGTCCAACGGCCATACACGCCTAGATCATCTACACTACGTTACCCTTTGCCTATATCCTATGTACAGAGGCGTAACCCCGCTGGGGCTATCACTTTCGATCTTAAGAAATTCGGAATACGGTAGAATTTGCTGAGCAGGGATGGTGGTGGTGGTGGTGGGGTCCGTCACGGTATAATCTTTCTGATGGCATAATTTATATTTTGGCGTATTCAAGGGCCCTCAAAAGTACTGGCTCCCCGAATGTGCCAGAGTGTCCTTGCCCCTCCGACACCCTGCCTACGTAAACATACTTACGCTTCCTCCCGGCGCTCAAGCTGGACTCCAGATTTCGCAGTTTCTCTGCTAATTCTTTCTTTGCAGCATTATTTCGTATCAAGTACTTAACGCATGCGCATGCGTACTGCGCTGCCCTGGAAAGAGGCACGTGTAATTACAATTTCTCCAGAAACATGCACAAACACCAAAACAGATCCAAAGAGCATTTTCAGGAAGGGCATGTACTTTTTGCAATGGGAAAACCTCGCAACAAGTTTTTATGTAACCGGGTAGAAACTTTTTAAACAGAACCCCACTCAAACTACATTATGGCATCGATAGAAAACAAAAATGTCATTGTAAGAATGAGTGTCTAGCAAGAATATTGTCACGCTTCAGAAACTAAATCTTGATAAGATAAAACAACAACAGCTGAAGCACTGATCGTGATAGTTGTGTGACGGCACCAGACTCACCTGAAAATGCGATCCCTTCCCTGGGTTTGGTTTGTGAACTTGATATAGGACTCCATTGTAGTTGCAGGGGCGAAAACAAAGTTTTGTGCTGCACAAATTTGGGTATCTGTTTTTGCAGGTGGTGTGGCGTGGTTATCACACGATCATCGCGGTAATGAACTATGCAGGACGAGCTGCGCTGCCGGCTATCCGGCATTAAGAAGCCCTTTAACCCCTTCACACACGTACATTAGACAGAGAGAAAACCTGCCCTCTCATAAACCGACCGATTCGCTCCGTCTGTCTGCAACTCACGTCTCATAAAAACTGTATGAAGATGACGGAGTTTATTTGCTTGCCATGTCTTGCATTTCACCGCAGGCTCCTGATCTATTCGGGATATATGTTCAGCAGACCTTATTAAGTTTTAATACGGTGCTGTCACATTCCCAAGAACTCTTATTAGTATTCCAATTACCTGGCTTCTGATCACTGTCCTGGCAGTCTAATGCGTTGAAATTAAATATATATATATTAAAAGCTGGAATAAATAAGTGATGAGTAATAAGATGATAAGCACAGGTTGTAGTGGGGAACTTTGTCCTGGGCGAACCAGATGGACAGACACTTCCTGTACAGACTGCGATCACTCTGCGCCGGTAGCCAATTTGCGTTTTACGGGGCGTTTCGGGAAAGTTAATTAATATTCATGAGAAGTGCTACCTCATAGGATCAGCCAACCTTTTGACGGCAAAAAACGGGCAGCACATGTAGATGAGTGCACGTTCACCGACCAATCAAGTAGCACTTCTCATGAATATTAACGATGCGTCCCGAACTGGCCAATCAGGTCGCACTTCTCTCGGGAAAAGAGCAGTATTTCATTAAAGAAACTCATCACGTTACAGTTGCAGACTTTATTCGTATAACAAAAATCTACTGACTTACATTATAATAATTATATTTATAATATAATAATTATTATATAATAATATAATTATTATTTAAATTATATTCCGACGGTTGCATTCTGCTGACATACATCTGATGTAAAGAAAATGCCATTTCTTTATTTATGGCGTAATTTACTCTGGAGGACCTAAGTGCCTATGTTGTACTCTTTCAAATAAAACTTTATTATTAACTTTTAAAACTTTTTAAAATTAAGTGTGGTTTTTGAAAGCATCGATCATTCTTCGGTTGGATGGGGAATTGAGGTGAATAATTTTTTCAAAATCAAGTTAATTAATGCCAAAAATAAACCACCTTAATATGTCTTAAGATGTCCCATTATCAGACATGCAAAATTAAGAGTTTAATGCCAGTTATATTTTTTAATTCTTCAATATAATGTGCAAAGTTTTAGTCAGTTTGTCACTCTTGTCATTCCATCATTTTGTTTTGATTATCAGTCTTTGTTCGTTTTAAATTTTTATTTCAATGGGTCTGTATTTAGTGAGGGAATTATTTTTAAACAGTCATGTTACTAATGATCTTTTATGGACATATATTGCAAAAAACACCAAAATATAGGGATCTGTTATACGTTTTTAAGGCATCTTCGTATCTCACTTTGCAAAAAATTAATACTTTCTAGTAGAACAAGCATACAAAAAAGCTGGTCAGACCAGGACTGTAACATCAGTGACAATAAAAACGACTTCATTTTTACAAAATGGCAAAATTAATAGATAAGATATTAACAAAGATAACATGTTGATATTAATTAGCTTTTCAAGTGGTTTGACTAATCATGACATTACCATTAATCTTTGATGTTGCAGGTATGGTAACAGGGTAACTGTAACACTAGTGACATTCGGATTAAAATGGAGGATTTTTTAATGGCTGCCCCATGGGGGGTAAGGTGACCTCGTGCCAGTGGTGGTTCTAGCTTGTATGGTGTCCCATGATTACCCCCTGCGTGTTTATGCCCTGGGCGGCTGCCCTTGTCGCTCATATCTAAATCCGCCAGTGCCATGTATAATTATACAAACTTAGTGATATGAAACATATGGGATTATTTTTAGAAAATTTCAATTACCCAGCCCTTACACCACATAACCCCAGTGATGTGGATGAAATGGGCCGACTGAGTTATAAAATTATCAATAGATTCGTTAAATAAAATGGGTATGTTGCATCGCCAATTACTTATTTTATGAAATATTTCTAAATTTTTGGGCATTGTAGCAGGCATATCATGAATTCCAGGTATAATTTAAACACATACATGCATGTACACGCAGGACCCCAATATTTCTAACTTGCAACGCTGGCTTCTTCAGCTCCAGTTGTGATGTAATGGACTGGCATCCCGTCCAGGGTGTCCCCTGCTCTGTGTCCTGCGATGGACTGGCATTCCGTCCAGGGTGTCCCCAGCTCTGTGCCCTGCGAGTGATTGGCATCCCGTCCAGGGTGTCCCCTGCTTTTTGCCCTATGCTGCCCTTGCTAGAATCCAGGATTATTGGACCCTGGTCATGTAAAATGAGAGAAGGGCAGATGCACATATATAGATTTAAACTAGTCCTTCAAAGACCAATCAGAACCATCCAAATGATGTCAGATTATTCTATAAAAATATTACACCTATATAAACATCAGGGGGTCTGTGCCCCCCATCGGTCGGCCATTGCACTGTGGGTGAAGCAGACTGTAGCAGCACTGGCATCAAACCAGCTCTTAAAATAGTGGTTTACTTAGTGGTTCTGAAGTTCAAACTGTAATTATGCCTCAAGAATGGCTGCCAGTCAACACTAGAACCACATCTCTGTGAACCCAGGAGTCTCGGTTAAAAATACTCCCAGGTGTGTCTCACTCATGCGTATCTATGGCTAAGACAGCCTCATGTGCATTAGCCAGGGCACCACATGTAAACACACACGCTCTGTTAATGAGCTGTGGGCTTTCAGACTTCGTCCCTGGTATTTCATATATTTACTGTTTATTTTTATCCCTTTAGTATTTTTGAATATTTTAATTCCTTGTGCCCTGCGTTTCCTGGATCAGACTCCATACTCACTGTGGCAATGGTGGATGGATACATTTGCATGTTTGGAATAGTTTTCTGACCACGGCTGTGAGCCAGCCTAGAGAACTCTGGCATGTTACTGAGAGCGACGTCGAAACAAACTAAAGTCACTCCCTTAGTTTGTGTTCCTTGTGACTCTTATCACACAGTTAATATCTGCCATACAGGAGAAGACAGGAATCACCTCAGACAGAATCCCAGTCTACACACATCCAGTATCTTTCTGTCGGACAGTCAGCAGATGACGAGGAGCATCACTGTGCCCCAGCTCACTGTGACAGATTCGCATTTAATGAGCCCCCGGAAAATGTCACCTAACGGCCAGCCTGACTTTAATCCTGTGCCATCGCTCCGCTCTGCGCTTTCACCTTGATGAAGCCTTTGATTCTGGCCTTTGAAGCGGTGAAGATATGGTTCATGCAGGGCTTTTGCCAGGGAAATACCGCGTGCAGCCAGCTTCAACAAACAGCATAAAACAGCAAAATGTGCACTTTGATTAATGTGACTTTGCATTTTTCCTCCCTCTGCCCTCTGTAACACCCCCCCCCCCACAAACACACACACATTCCCCCAAAATATATCCTCATAACCATACAAGTATACGTGCACATATGTCAGGCCTTAAATTTAATAAAAAAACAATTCTTTTAATATTTAATATTATTTAATAATTGTATTCAGTCATCTATCTTCCTGCCAGTTAGCCGCTGCAGTGTCCCTGTCCCAAGTAGGTCAGGCAGGGGTCCCCTGGCCAGGATCCCAGTCCATCCGAAGACGCACTCATACTTGCTAAAATGCACGTTTTCCAATAACAGGAGGATACCCAGCTCTAGCTTTGTACAGTAGGGGGCAGAATTTGATCCTGGGGTGTGGGGTAAGGGCTCCACCCACTGTACCATCCAGGGGCAGCCCATGAATATGCTGGCCTCAATTTGATATTTCACTGCTGATTGGGGCGGGGGGTCCATTTGGTGTATTTTGCTGCTGATCAGGAATCCCCCTTCCTTTGGTATATTTTGCTGATTGCAATCATATTTGCTATGTTATACAGACCAGCCCACTGGGAAAATTCCCAAACGTCTGGATAGTCAGTCAGTCCGCACCCAGTACCATCCCTTATTCAGCTTTTGAAATCCCAAGAAAGGCCTGTTAACTACCTTCCTTGTTATGGCCTGCAGTGTCTGTCCGCCCCCCCCATCCAGGACGTCCCCTGCCTCGTGCCCTGTGCTTCCTGGGATGGGCTCCGGGTTCCCCCTGATCCAAGACCTCAGAAGTGCTAACCGTAAATGGATGGAGGGAGATATTCTGTGTTATGCACTTAAAAAAAGAAAAGAAAGTATTTAGTAAATGATGAGGTTTTCATTTCAGACCAAACACTCTGCTGTTAAGATTCCTGGGAGGTGACGGCTGAGATTTGGCTGCCAAAGCTGACTCTGCATGGCCTGTAAACTTCAATTTGCTTTTGTTCCCTGTCATTTAATGTTCAGATGCCAATTTCAGACTTTGACCATAATATCTTAACAGTAAGAAGAGCTGTCGGTAAACGCCAGGGAGAATCATAATTAGACATTCCACAAAAAGAGAAAGAGATCATTCAGATATACAGTAGTTACGTTTACAGGAAATATATCGCAGATCACATAACATTTAGCTTGAGGAAATTTTACTATGGATGGATGTATGGATGTTTAAATTGAGCAACAATGCTACTTTACTCAACTGGTGTTGATTATTACGTATACTTTCTGGAACCACTGAATATTACAAATGTATTTTTTGTTAAAGGGTATTTTTGAAAACCTGGTTTAGTTTACTTGGTTCTTAAATGAATGATTTGGGCTCAGATTCTCATTTTGTATTTCGCTGTAAGTGGACTTTCCCACCGCTGCTGTTGCCCAGACACCTTCTTCTATTTGCTATTGTCCCACTTGTTTTCTTCACGAAGTGTTAAGGCTTTATTTTTATCATACATAGTGTGTATTCTGTACTGTTTTTAGCTCTTTGCAGCATATGTCGCAATAAAAAAGAATGCCGTGAGCCTGTACTGTCCTTTCTAACACTTTTTTGTATCAGAGAATAAAAGGAGGCATAGAACACAGAGCTGAAAAGCGAAACTGAAGTTTTATAATTTATTTTCATCCCTGATGGGCTCTTTGATACTGACCGACTACAAAAAGGGAACTGTTTTAAGTTCCCTCCTTTCTTTGGATATAAAGTGAGGATCTCTTCTTTACAAACTAGTGTGGCAACCCTAAGTTAGGTGCATTAATGAGCCAAACAGTTACTTTAATGGCCTATGTCAGCATGCACAAAAAATTATCCCAGATTTCAAATAAAAACACTTGTAGCTGTGAGTTTTCTCAATCAGGTACTGAATTCTGAAGACATTATGAAGATCAAGAAGCTTTCAAAGTGAGACAGACATCAGGTTCTTATAAAGAATAGATTAAGGGGAACTGTACAAAAAAACCACAGGCAGTGAGCATCCATGTGAGCACAGTCTGCTCCAACGAAAAATATGGGAAGGATCTTACAACCTAGATTAAGCCATTTTTCTGAAGCGGGGCACCGGGACGCCACCCGCAGGCCAACAGCAGCTTAGACAGAGGTACTATGGCCGCAGTGGGTTAGAATGCACTTCTGTCATTTCCGTAACATGGAATAACAGCGTCCTGTAGTCAGAGTTGCAGGAAGGAAGCCATTGCTTAAGAAGACCTGCAGCAAAGGTACAATTTGTGAAAAAAAAACCACTTGAGTGGCCTGACAGGGAAATGGCAGAAGGGCAGATGCTTATGATAGAAGGAATAATTGAAGCTTCCATGTATTTGTAAAATTTTACCATCAGCTAATTTGATTAATAAATTAATTTGATGAAGTATTGATTGATGAGTCGTCAATTCAACAATTACATGGGTGTACTGGATGGATTTTTTTTTTTAAATGGCTAAGCTAACACACTTTGAGAGACATAATATCATAATATCCCTCCTCTCAGGCGATAACTCACACATCTGCTGATCAAATAAATGTATGTATGTATCTGACTGTACATCTTCCAGCTAATTCATTGCTGCGACGGTGAGCCTGGGGCGTGTCCCAGGAGGTGAGGGGCGCAAAAAACCAAAAACCTTACAGTCAGGCAGAGTTTTTTAAATAATGGATAGAACAGCTAAGAGGAGTGGAAAGCCTTCATGTGAGAACTGTGGGAGAGAAAGCTTTATGAAATAAATAAAGGTGAAGGGATTATTGTCAGGAGGAACCGTATGCAGCAGCCCAGGGGAAATTTAGCTCTGCTTTTCCTGATTTTAACCTTCATCCTTATGGCCATAATACACTTTAAACACAAATTGGTGGGAAAAGGGAAAGGCTGTAAGAGTGACCCTGTAAGGCAGCACATGTAGCTGTGTGTGTGTGTGTGTGTGTGTGTGTGTGGGTCATGTATATATTACATTACAAATGTCACCCTCAATGTAATAAAAACCTGTTTTTTTTTTACATTGTGGGGACCATTTTTCAGGTTCCTACAAAGATCTGTGAATGCAATAAAAAAAGTAAAAATGCTATTTCGTTTGGTTACTTATGGTTAAGGTTAGGGTTAGGTAGGGTTAAGGGATTAGAGTTTTCCCCATAGAAATGAATGCAGAGTCCTCAGAAAGGTATAATTACGACCCTGTGTGTGTGTGTTTGTGTCTGGGGGGGTTGACTGAGGGTAACAGGAAAGAGTGGGGAAGGCTGTAAATCCTCTCTTTCATGGCTCGTTCTCCAAAGCTGAGATTTCAGTCTTCTGTCGCCAGCTGACCCGAGCTGACTGATCTGGGGTCCCCATCTAACCTCACTGGCTCCTCAGAGCACTCACAATTTTGGCCGTATCATTGTGTGACTCGGAGGAATACTATAGACTTTTTAATGTGCTATTTGTAATTATCATACTTTTATTCTCCCAAATGGCCACATGCCAATCTGGATCAGGTCAGTCTGGATCTGCTTAACTCTACAGCATGTCACAATGAATAAGAATGCACCGCCCCAATGACCCTGCTCAGGACTGGAGGATGGAAATGATTTCTCAACACACAGCTGTCTAGATTCTGTTGTATACTATAGTCACCTAAGGTGAATGAATGTGTCCTGATAATTAACTGCCTGAACAAGCCTGTGTTTGTTGCAGCTCCTCCACCCTCTTTGGGGTTTTGATCCCCTTATGTGTTGCAATCCATCTATTTTCTGTCCCTATGCAGGGAGTCTGGAGCCTATGGTGAAAGCCATGGGCATAAGGCAGGGAATAGCCCAGGATGGGGTGTCAACCCAATGCAGGACACAAACCATTAACACCTAAAGCCCAAATTCACTTTAGCATGTTTTTGGATCATGGTGGGGGGGGGGGAGATGACATGGGGAGAACATGCAAACTCCACACACGGAGCTGGGGTAGAGACTCAAACCCTGGTCCCCGAAGTGTGAGGAGAAAGAGCTAATCATGGTGTCTCCACGCCACCTTCATCCCCTTGGACAACGTTTTAGTTTTAGTTTATATCATAATCTTAGCACTGAGTAATTATGGGTACAAGTTGTATTAAACTGTCAGGATGCCTTATAGTGTAATGATTCTTGAAGTCCAGCAGGGGGCAATCTTAAAGCTTAAATGGTATATTTGAATACAGTATAGTTTTTCCGTTATAATTCTGAACTCACCAGCTTCTAGGAGAAATGAACTGCAACTTATATATGTTACATTAGGTTGAAAGTGTAAAATATATTAAATTGTTGTGCCTAATTAGCTTTTTAGCATTAGATCACATTTAGAATTCAAGGTACATTGACAGTAACAACCTTGTTTCACAATTTGGGACACTGTGAAATTTAAATAAAGACAGAATGCAATGAATTATAAATCATATAAACCCATATTTACTTGCAAATAGCACAAAGACATCATGTCAAATGTTGAAACCGAGAGATGTAATTGTTTCACAACAAATAAATGCTCAATTTGAATCTGATAGCAGCAACATGTTTCAAAAAAGTTGGGACAGGGGCATGTTTATCACTGTGTGGCATCACCTCTTCTTTTAACAACACTCCATAAACTCTGGATGGCAGCATGTGTTGCTCCAAAACCTGCCTGTATCGTTCAGCATTAATGATGCCTTCCCAGATGTGCAGGCTACTCAAGCCATAGGCACTAATGCGCCCCCACACCATTACAGATGCTGGGCTTCGAACTTCCTGCTGATAACAAGCTGGATGGTCCTTCTCCTCTTTAGCCTGGAGGACGTGGCGTCCATGATGTCTAAAAATAGTTTGAAATTTTGATTTGTCAGACCACAGGACAGCTTTCCATTTTGGCTCAGTCCGCCTTAAATGAGCTCAGGCCTAGAGAAGTCGGTGACATTTCAGGATCATGTTTAGATTTGGTCTCATTTTTGCATGGTAGATCTTTATCTTGCGTTTGTGGATGCAGCGATGTTCAGCAATGTCGTCTTTTAGAAGTGTTCCTGAGCCCATTCAGTGATTTCTCTTGTAGAATCATATCTGTTTTTAATGCACTGCTGCCTGAGCACCTGAAAATCACAGCTATCCAATATTTATTTTCGGCCTTGTCTCTTGTGTACAGAAACGTCCCTGGATTCTCTGAAACTTTTACTGATATTATATACTTTAGATTATGAAATTCCCAAATTATTACATTGAGTAACATTATTCTTAAATTGTTGCACTATTTGCCCACACAGTCCGTCACAGAGTGGTGAACCTCTCCCCATCTTCACTGCACAGAGTGGTGAACCTCTCCCCATCTTCACTGTACAGAGTGGTGAACCTCTCCCCATCTTCACTGCACAGAGACTCTGCCTCTCTGGGAGGCTCTTTTTATACCCCAATTAACTTAATTAGATGAGAGATATTCAACCAGGTGATTTGTTTCAGCATTATACAACTTTTCTAGTCTTTTCTTCGCCCTGTCCCAACTTTTTTTTCACACGTGCTGCTTGCATCAGATACAAATGGAGCATTTATTTGTCATAAAATTAAAATTTCTCAGTTTCACCATTTGGTATGTTGTCTTTGTTCTATTCTCAATTAAGTTTGAGTTTATACGATTTATAAATCATTGCATTGTGTTTTTGTTTACATTTACACAGCAATCCCAATCGTTATGGAAACGGGGTTGTAGACCGCAGGTGGTAAATCAGTCCAGGAACGAGTCCAAAAGACGAGGCTTCATGTTTCTGATTGAACCCTCTTACTTTATTCCTGCTTGCATAACTAATATTTTTAAAACAATTTTCAGCCATATAAAATGGTGAAATGAGAGGTATTTTAATCAAAGTATCTTTGAATGGACACTGTGAACAAGTGAAATAAAGAATAGAAAAAACATTACATTTCCCAGAATGCAATGACATCAGGAGATCAGTGAGCTTCTGAGTGACAGTCCTCGCTTGAGGCGAGCTGGCCGGCATCCCATGATGCACGGCGCAGTGTCCCCGCATCACCGGCACAGGTCACCTGCCTTTCAAGCCACTGAA